>PVKU01000151.1:385300-690348 GCA_004027475.1 Anoura caudifer
CCCCCCCCCCCCCCCCCCCCCCCCGCCACACTCATTATTTGACAAGAGAAGACGCTGCTGCTGCTGCTGCTGCTGCTGCTGCTGACCGACTTCTCGCGGGTCAAAAGATAACTTCATTCAGAGTGAAACTAGACTGGAAAGAGTTAGAAGGACCCATGTTTTAAAAGTAAAAAAAAAAAAAGCTTTTGGCCAGGGGTAGACTCAGGACGCCCTCTCGCTGTCAGCTCTTCCGCGCCAGGGCTGGCGACCTACGTGACTCAGGAGTTTCTGCTGGAGCCGTTCAGCTCAGGCTGTAATTGGAGATGCGTCACTCCAGGGCGTGAGCTACGGAATTCCTTTTTTTTTTTTTGCTACCCTACATTATTTTCCCTTATAAAAAGGGAACAGATATGATGAAAATAGTTGTAAAAGAAACAATAAAAAGTACACCTGTTTCTTTCAGATTCAAGTTTTGAACATTTTCTTTTTCCTAGGAAATGGTCCATTTCAACGAAACGTTCAAACGCATTAGCACACAGCTGTGCGTAGCACCCTCTTATTATTTTTCAGTTTCTGCTGTGTCCTATCCCTGCCCTCCCCCCACTTTACACGACGGTAGTGAATGAAGATCCTAGGCCATGTCAATGATCAACTAAAGGGTGTGGGAGTCAGAAAGGGACTGATAAGTGGATTCTTGTGGATCAGAGGAGGGGCCTCAGGTGCATGGGCCCCAGCTCGCGCTACCAGAGAAATTTTGCTGGTTTCTCCTACAACACCGTTGCTAGGGGATACTTCATTAAAAGAAAGGGTTTTACTACTAACTGTCAAAACAAACCAAAAGCTACTGTTTTATTGCATTTCCCCTCTCGTTTTATGATGAATGGAAAACCACAAAATGAAAAGTGCTGATACTCCCAATACACAAAGGGCTCAAGTCGTTCATGCTCACCAGCCTAAACCGAGCATAGAGCCCACTGTGGAACAAAATTCAGAATGAAAGATGTGTTAAGAACCGGAAGTGGGTGGCTCCACTGGGGGTGCAGTGTGGAGGCCCCCCCCCAAGACTGAGCCTCCCCACAGAGCTGGGGCCCACTGGAGCTGTGTGGATGCCATGTCCCTCCTGTCACCCTGGCTTCGTAATAGTTATGGGGCAGTCAGCGACTTACAAGCATGCTGGTAATGGGGAACAGCCCCTGAATGGATCGACCTGGGCAGCAATCTCCTGGCTGTGCCCTTGGCCCCATGGAAGCCCCAGCACCTGGACAGGCCAGCACCGTGCACATGAGGAGGGGCGGGAAGTGATTGGGGCGAGGCAGTGACAGAAGAGAATAAAGCCAGCTTCTGGCAGTTGATTTTTGAAGAAAGAATACTTTGTTTATTTCTTAAAAGATGCCTACCATTCATGTAAGATAAAAAGAGTTCCGGAGATCGGCTACACATCAATGCGAGTATAATTAGCACTGCTACTGAACTGCATGCTTAAAAATGGTTGAGATGATAAATTTTGTGTTATGTCTTTTTACCATAATTAAAAAGAAAACAAGCAGGAGGATGCTTGAGATCGAAAGCAGAGCTCTGAGGAGACAGTTTGTTTTCTGCACTCTATCCTGTTTTGGTGGGCCTCAGGCCAGTTCAATTTACTGACCCTCACTTTAAAAATGAGACCTCTGAGGAATGTGTAAAGTGGTCACCAGTCATCATCTGGAGGCACTAAGTGGCCACAGAGATGGGCTGGGAGGCGCCACAGCCCAAAAGGGACACTATGTGACAGGGCAAAAGGGACAGCACAGCCATGTGAACGCACAACCAGTCAGCATGGGGATCAAGTTCCCCAGCAAGGTCTGCTGCCGACTCGGGTCTGGGCACTGCCCAGAGCCCTTGACCCCAACCCCTCAAAGGGCTGGACTTGAGTCCACCCTGACATATTGGGAGAAAAGGAGCCATAAAACTCAACACAACCATCAAAGCCAGTGTTAGAAAAGCTGGTTTGCAGAAAACAATTGAAATAGAAACTTTAGTCTCTTCCTGCCCAAGCCACCAAAGGCCCTGGAATCCCAACCACTGAGGCTTGAAAGGAGATCCTGGTTCTGGGCTATGTCACTGCCCCCAGGAGCCCTGTCCCAAGCCACCAGGTACCTGCACCCCCCTCCTAGGAGCAGTCAGCTCAGGGCTGGCACACCTCTCCCTAGGCTGTCCCTGGCTGTCCAGTGGCTGTCACGTACACATCACCATGGAGGCAGCTGTATCCTGAGCCTAGGCTTATGTCACTAGTGAATCCTACCAGTCTTTCAGGTGTGAATTCCTCAAAGGGACCCTTTCTTGATGGCCCCAATCTGAATGCAGCCCCTTCACCACACTCAGGTAAGTATTTATGTAGTGGGCCATCACCTGCTCAAGTCTCTCTCCCTTGCTATCTGGCCTACTGGTTTCCATACTCAAGTGCCTGGCAGAAGTAATCACCTGTTGAAGGACAAATGATAAAGCAAAGCCCTGGAGGATGAAAAGACTCATGCGCTGTCCCTCAGCAAACCCCGACCCCCACTCCCCAGGACAGGCCCTCAAGACACTGGCATTGATTTGGGGGATAGGAGCTTTTCAGGTACCTGCTGCTCCTTAAAACTGCACCATTTCAAAGTTGAGCATATTTGGCCCTGACTGATGTGCCTCAGTTGGTTTGGTGTTATCCCGCGAAGCAAAAAGTCGCTGGTTCGTTCTTGGTCAGGGCACATGCCTGCGTTGTGGGTTCGCTCCTCGGTAGAGGCACACAGAATAGGCAACTGATGGATGTTTCTCCTCTTATTCTTTTTCCCTCCCTTGCTCTCTCTCTCTAAAAATAAATAAACTATTTCTTTTTAAAAGTTGAACATATTTGGGGAACAGCTATTGTAGGCATTGCTGACGCATCGTTGGCTCAGTGTCCCAGCCCTCTTCTCAGGAACCTTCCCCCAGCCCTGCCCAGGAAGCACCTGGACTGACATCACTCTCCTGTCATCCAGTGGAGACTGTGCATCCTGTGCTGCGTCCTCCGAAAGCAAACACAGCACAGCTCCAGGAGAGGCCAGGAGTGTGGACACGGGGGTCACAGCTACATGCCAAGAGAAACTCTGCAGGCTGCAGACAAAGAGCCTCTCCTCGCTCCTGATAACACAATGGCATCTCGTTCCCCAGTGGAAGGGGGGCCCAGAACTCAATGGGTACCAGTAGGCCAGCTCAGATCCACCGTCCCCACTGCATGGGTCCAGCTACATCAGTGCGAGGACAGGCACGACTCTCCCGTGGTGATGGCAATCTGTAGGCAGGGTGGGTGGGACTAATGGGAAAGGTCGTGAGAGAACTTTCCAGAGGGCTGGCAATGTTCTCTCTCTTAATGCGATGTAGGTTTCATGAGGGTATTCATCTGTCAAAACTGCTCTAATGGAAACCAAGATCTGTGCATTTCATTGGGCAAAAATTATGCCTTATTTAGAAACAAAACAAAGTAAAACCACCCCACACCCATTAGGATGGCTATTATAATTTTTTTTAACTATACAGAGGTCTTTTATTTCTTTACACTCATAGTGTTATGAAGTTGTAGGGAATGGGCTCCAGCAGCCCGGGCTCCTTTCCATTGGTTCTAATACAATGTGCATCTCTGGACAGAGCAGGTGGCGCTTCGGTTGGACCAGGTGCCTTTCTCTTTGGTTTCCTTCTTTCCTGATCATGTTCCTTCACACGTTTCAGGAAGCTATCTCGGCTCTCAAAGTGCTTAATATGCTCAATATACACATGAATTCTCTTGGCAGGAATCTTGCCCTTAACTTGTTTGTTCACAACAATGCCCACGGCATGCTGGCTGACATGGTAGGCTCTTCCAGTTTTGCCCTGGGAACGTCTGTGTGGGGAAGTCCTTTTTGATCAGTGCCCATTCCCTTGATGTCAACAATATCACCTTTCTTGTAGATTCACATGCACGTGGCCAAAGGAACAACTGCAAGTTTATTGAGATGCCCGGAGAACATACAGCTGTGGAAGGGGTGCCTTTCCTCTTCCTCTTTGTGTCAGTCACTTCGGCGAACTGCTGGAAGATCGCAGTTCCGGCTGAAGAGCTATAATTTTTTTTTAAATGACAAGTGTTAGTGAGGGTGTGGAGAAAGTGGAACCCTTGTGCATTGTTGTGAGAAGATAAAATGGTGCAGCTGCTACAGAAAACTGTACAGTGACTCCTCAAAAAATAAAAATAGAACTAGCATATGACCCAGCAACTTCATTTGTGGGTGTATCCCCAAAATAATTGAAAGCAGGGTCTCAAAGAGGTATTTGTACATCCATGTTCATACCAATATTTTTCACAATAGTCAAGAGAGGGAAGTGACCCAAGTGTCTATTGATGGATGAATGAAGAAGCAGAATGTGGCAACATGATATGTAAAATATACGTACAGCAGAATATTATCAGCCTTAAAAAGGAGGGAAATCCTGATGCATGTTACAAAATGGATGCACCTGGAGGATACTGTGCTAAGTGAAAGAAGCTAGTCACACACGTGCGCTTACACACACGTGCGTGCGCGCACACACACACACATTGTATGAGCCACTTTTGGGAGGTACCTAGGGTGGTCAAACTCACAGAGACAGAAGTGAGAATGCTGGTTTCCAGAGCTGGGGGAGGGGGAATGGGGAGCTCTTATTTTATAGGGGCGGAGCTTCAGTTTGGGAAGATGAAAAATTTCTGGAGGCGGATGGTGGTGATGGTTGTATAATAATGGGAATGTACTTATGCCACTGAGCTGTACACTTAAATATGTTTACGGTGGTAAATTCTACATAATAGGTATTTTACTTTAATTTTTAAAAATCAAAAACAAAGAAAGAAAAGTACCGTGAGAGCAAACAGATGTCTGTGAGCAGCGCAGATAGCCAGCTCTGCTGCCCGTGAACGATGGTGTTTGTGTAAATAAAACATTTTTGAGGAAAGGACATTTGAACAGGGTAGTGTCTGGGCAGAGGGCTGGAGAAGCTTGAGCATTTGACTGGATTTCTGGCCAGACCCTGTACAAGTGCGCACTTGAATGCAGGCAGCCACCATTGCAACCTCTGGGAATAATTTGACTTCTAAATAGACTTTTCTACTGAGGAGATAATTCCACAACAATCTAACAGTTCCCCCTGTTAATTAATGCATTTGCATCATGATTTTTTTTATTATAAGTAAGATTTCAGACATTCTGAGCTTGAAAAAAATGAGTTTCTAGGTTTTCAGAACTACAGACTAGTAGATCTGGACTCCCCCCACACCAGCTTTATAAGAGTAAGCATTTAGTAGTTATTTTTTAGTTGACTGTAAAATTTCTTTGTCATATGAAAACTGTTATTTGTCTTTGTATTTCTCATGTCTAACATAGTACTTGGTTTACAGTAGGTATTTGATAAGCATCTGTCAAAGGGAAAAAGGGCTAAGATGGTAAGTTTTATGTTAGACGTATTTTATCACATTTTTTTTAAAGCCACACAGTGAGAGACCAAGGACCTTTGCAAACCCCACAGTGACCTCAACCTGGCTTTTCACCCAAATGCCACATTGTCCTGGCCCTTCTCTCTGAGCTCATTTTCACAGAAAATGCCAGCTGTGAGCTAGAGACCCGCAAGTCACTGAAGACTGACCCCAGGCCTGCAGGGCCTTGTCCAGCCCTTTAATGACCTCTCAGCTCCTCCTGCCATCTCAAAAGGTCACTTCCCAGAGCCAAGGCAGAACTGCTACCCTTGGAGCACAATAGTGCTGAAAAAGGCCAGGTACCATCATCACATGGATGCACTGTTCAAACACACACACACACACACACACACACTCACACACCACACAGGCTGCTGCACACAGATGGGCCAGCGCAGGCAGCTCTCTCTTGGGGTCACTCTGGCAACACAGGGAAAACTGTCCCCAGTCAGTGTCTTTTTGAGAAGCATCCTGTGAGCTCTGGATAGAGGCCTGACTACCTGCCAGGGGCCCACAGCAGACCCTAGTCCCCTCAGTGAAATTCAGGTGACTCCTGAGAGGTCTCAGACCCTGAGCAGCCACAGGTGCAGAACAGTCAGTCACCAGCATGACCTCTCTCTAGGAATCACACTGGTCACTCCCTGTGCACGTCTTCTGCCACACTGGTTAAAAGCCAAAGGTTTAAGCTGACCATGTGAAATGTTACTACGGCCTGAATCTCTGTCATCACAGGAAGGAGAGCACTCTGCCTGAGGGCCAGAGAGTCAACATTTTCAGCTCCGCGGGCCACACGGTCCCAGTAGTATCTTGAAGGTAGCCACAGACAACATGCAAATGAATACGTGCAACTGCATTCCAATAAAGCTTTTTTTATAGACACTGAAATTGGAATTTCATATACTTGGCACAGGTCATGAAATCTTTTTGGTTTTTTCCCCCAACCATTTAACAAGGCAACAACTATTTTGAGCTCCTGAGCCTTGAGTTCAGGTGTGTGGTACGCTCCGGTAGCAGGGGTCCTGCAGGTGGCCCTCACCACTCCTCTCCCCAGGGATCAGTCCAGGGAGAAATATGAAGCCTCAATGACATCAGCTGCAGAGGAAGCATGGATAAACACAGAGAGAACAGGGCCAGAAGGTCAAAGCCCACGTACCCAGTGGCCTGGATCTGCGCCCGGCACTGACGTAATCTCTCTGAGATCCGCTCAGTCTCCGAGATCTTTAACATCACTCTTTCTCTTCCCAAAGCGGCTCAGAAAATACTTGCAAACCAATTTACATCCCTGCAGACCTGTAGTGGAATCTTTGCACTAGAAAATTAACCCAGACATGGGACAAGCCAGTCACTGTCCCCAAGGAGGTAAAGCCACACTCAATGCACACTCTGGGCCTCGATGCAGGTGCGCACACAGGCTGCAACCCAGCCCCAGTGACACAGGAGTAGCAAGGGCTAAGACACTGCAGCACCATGCATGGCACACAGCCCTGTCCTGTCTCCTCTCCTGCCACCTGTGCACACCTGCAGCAGTCGCAGGGGGACCCCAGGGCCATGCCGCTGCCATGGGCTCCCAGCTCGCACATGTATGGCCAAGTGCAGCGGAATCTCCTCTCTGACCCTTTTCCAGGTCAGGATCCAGAAACACACTTTACGCTTAGCTTCTCTGTGCTTGTTTCTCCACTGAAAAATGGGAATGAAAAATCCTTGCCCCTCACAAGTCATTGCAAGGATTGGGACAAAACAATTTTAAAAAGCCCAGCCTCGAGAGCCCTCCACCCCACCCCAGTTAATTGAACTGACTCCCCGCCACAGTCATTCTGTATGGACCAGATGAAAGGTGACCAAACAACAAGAACTGCGTGCAGCAGGCTTCCAGACAGCACTTGGCACACAGGCACTCAATCAGTGTCAGCTGTGGCCACTACCAAGCCTGACCCCTGACAGATCCCCTTCCTTTAAACAAGAACAGCTGTCCTCAGACAGCCCCATCCAGGCCCAGGTGGCAGCTGGCCCATGTATCACCGCCCCTCCCAGGCCAGGAGGTCCAAGGGGCCAAGACACCCAGAGCCCACCTGGCTCCTTTGCATGCCCCCCAAGATGGCACCTGGGGAGGTGGGGGCTCCACCGAAGCTGCACTTCCTGGGTAACCCACGGGCAGCTCTGAGAGAAGGATGGGGACTCAGAGTCAGAGTGTGAGGGGTGCAGCCTTTCTGTCGGGGAAGATGAAACTTCTGGAGAAGACGGTGGTGATGGCTGCACAACCACGTCGAGGTGCTTAAAGCCACTGAGCTTTATACTTAGAAATGCTAAAAAGGGTCAGTTTTATGTTGTGTGTATTTTATCACAAGAAAAAACAACAAGGAAAAATCACTTTGGGAAAAAAATTTAAAAAGAATAGTGTCCGGGAGCACTTCCAAGGTCATACTTAGATTTGTTTCCTAAACCAGGAAACGTGTAACTTTGCATTTGATTTATTCCCATCTTATCAGCACTTCCAAAGCCATGAAAAACGGGAATTGGTGCTCCCAGAGCCACCGAGCAAAGATTAAAGTGTCCAGCACCCACCGCAGCCTGCCAGCCTGCTTCCCGGCAGACCTGCCTCCGCCCTCTCCGTCCGGGAGCCAGGACCCAGCCAGCCCCTCTGGTCCAAGATCAGAGTATGGGGGTTGCAGCCTTCGCCCACGGGTCAAAAAGCCTCTCTCCAACTCCTATCAGGTCAGAGGGCAGCCCCCTCACAAGAGTCTGCAAGCCAGTTCCTAAGAGGGGAACGCCACACGCACTCACTGAGGTTGCACATCCAGCAGGGTTGACAGCCCAATCCCTGACCTTCTCCTCAGAGGCACCCAGCCGGGAGGCATGGTATGCCTGTGCCCTGCACCCCTGGTGATGACTAAGGTCTGCCCAGGCCCAGAAGAGACAGGGTGGCAGCAGAGGCTGGACAGAGGCTGAGCGGCCCCAGCAGAACTTCAGGGGACTGTTTTAAAAACAAGGTAACTTGCTTCGGGAATCTGGAGATGGTAACGCCTTTGCTGTAACAATCGGCATGGCAGGGGTCTGCCCTGTGCTGCTCCGGAACCCTGGATTCTGAGGCCCCCACGCCCACGGCCCCAGAAATGCAGTTCTAGGGAAGAGGCCTGTGCAAAACAAGTTGCTAATCTAAGTGGAGTTTCCTAAACCCAATGCATCTGTAAGAAAACCACACTCCGAGTATTTAGTTTTCTCTCCATGGCCCTTTGCAACATCCTGCCATTTGTGACAAACATTTCAGAGAACAGGCAGTTTTAGAGAAAACAGGAAAAGTAAACTCTGAGTCTTTACATAAATATGTATTCTATCAAAATCTAAATTTAATCTATTAACTAGCACAAGAGAAATCAAAGGGCCACTCTGGAGTCTCTCACAGAGAAAATGGTATCTCAGTGTTGTACCAGTCGCTCCTATACAATGCGGGGCTTTGAACTGTTTACAACAATATCGCAGATGCACTATCACTCAGGAACACAGTTATTCTGCCCTTTGAAGCCTCCTGCAGTTCAAGAATTACACAGACAGGAAGTAGAAATCAGGGCTTTGATTTGTTTAAAATAAATTAAACACAACTGGCAACCATATTTCCTCTTATTCAGCGGAAGATACAGAAGACCAAAAATACCAGGTGGCTGAAATGAAGAACCAGTCTCTTCACAGGCAAAGCTCCCCAAATAGTGGTCCTTTGTACACATTCGAAGACCTTGCACACACAAATTTTACAGAGATTACCATTGTTCAAAATAACTTGGAAATAACTTTGGGTTTCTGTCAGATCAAAAAGAATTCCAATAAATTTTAGAATCATTTTTAGAACATTTTGGAACTGAGTCTTTCTTTTTCCCTTTCAAATCCAAACCTGTACTTAGAGTTGCTGAACCAGCCAGCGCCTTCTCTGCTAGACCTTGCTGTTTCAAAACCTGCCCCGGGAGGAACAATGTTGGTGCTGGAGGCAGAGCGTGGAAGGTGGCCACATGATTCCCCAGGGTCCAGTCTCCAAGGGCTGCCCTGTAGGGGACAGGCATTGGGGGTCCTGTATCTGAGCAGCGAGGAGGCAGGCAGCACTGAGTGAGGGCAGGAGACCTGAGACTGGAGTGCATCGACCCCTCCTGCCCTTGGTCTGTGAGCCAAAGGCCTATCATCAGTCCGTACTGGCTGTGAGTCTACCTATCTCAGGTGCGTGGCTTCGAAGGGTGTCCTGAGAAGCAGGCACAACGTGCAAACCCTCTGAGGTCTCCCAAGTCATTGCCCTCGTCAACCTGAGCCGGAGCAGCAAAGCGTGTTTAGGAAGGGCGTGGGCGCGAAGCCTCTACTGGCAAGTGGTGAGAACTCGGCCTCAGTTTCCTCATCTGTGAAATGAGGCTAATAGTGCCTACTGCAGGGAGTTGCGAGGGTGAAGTGATTTAAGAGTTATGAAGCATTTAGAATAGCTGCTGTCTGGATTGCAAGTGCTCACATTTCCACGGTGCAGTGCGTGCTCACCCGCCTCCACCTCTTTAGCTCTAGGTCACTTACTTCCGCCCTCACCACCCGCACGGCACCGCCAGCTCCCAGGATGGCGGGAGCGCCATGGATCCCTTTTCCTGCCTGGTCCTGCTGGTGCTTGTTGCGGTCTGTTTCCAGCAAACAGAACTGGCACACATTTTGTAGGATTTATGCCTAAGTATTGCATGGTTTTTGATTCTATTATGAATGAAAATGTTTTAAATTTCAACTTCCGATGGTCGTTTGCTAGTATGCAGCTAAATTCACTTGTTAGTCTTAGCTTGTGTGTAGATTCCATTGGCTTTTCCCCATAGAAAATCATATCATCTACAAATAAAGATGTTTTATTCCTTCCTTCCCAATATCTAGGCCTTCTATTTTTTTCTTACCTTTTGCATCTGTTAGAATCTCTGGTATAACGGTGAATAAGTGATTTTGCACATCTTTGCCTTGTTCCTCATCTAAAGAGGAAAAGCATTCAGTCGGTCACTCTTAAACCTGAGGCTAAAGGGGCTTTGTAGATGCTTTCGTGAGGTTAAGGAAAATCCCTTTAAATCTTGGTTTGCTGAGGGTTTTTATTGTTATTGTTATTGTTATTACAAATAGATGTTGGATTTTGTGAAATGCTGTTCTAGGTCTATTTAGGTGATTACAATGTTTTCCTTCTTGAGTCTGATATGAAGAATTGTGTTGATTGGCTTTCAGATATGAACCAACCTTTTATTCCCAGGATAAACTCTATGGAGTGTGATGTATTATCTTTTTGACATAGGGCTAAATTAGATTTGATGTTATCTTGTTGAGGATTTTCACACCTGTGTTCATGAAGCACCTGGGTCTATAGCTTTCCTTTCCTCTAAGTCTGTTTTAGCAGGAGTTTCAGTTACTTGCAGATTAACTTGATCCTTTCTTTCTTTCTTTCTTTCCTAAATCCTCACCAGAGGATATGTTTATTGATTTTGGAGAGAGAGGAAAGGAGAGAGAGAGGCAAAAAAAAAAAGCATCTATGTGAGGGAGAGACACAGATTGGTTGCCTCCCGTATGCGTTCCCACTGGAGATTGAACCTGCAACCTAGGCGTGTGCCCTGACTGGGGATTGAACCCCCAAACTTTTGGTGTACAGGATGATGCTCCAACCAACTGAGCCACCCAGTCAGGGCTAACTTGATCCTTTCAAGTCCTGTTTTTAAGCTGTGTTGGGGAGAATCTAACGTACCCTAATTCTAGGGCTTGTTTATACCACTACTACCATGGCGGGACCCTTCAGGGATCTCTACAACATACCCAGGAGTCAGCAGGAGCTGTCCACTGTGGCTGAGCTCTTGGGATTGGCCTACTTGCAACTCCCTGGCAGCTGTTCTTGGCCCATCTCACAGCGTCACACATGATGCACGCTCAGCTCAGTAGCCCGTAAATGCTCAGGGTACTCCAAGGATTTCTGGATCTCCTTCTCTGCAGAGATCTGTCCCCTCCAGGATCCTGCCCTACAAATCACACCTGAGTCCTGGAGTCCCTTCTCTTCTCCTCAATGCAGCAAAGCCACCAGACACTACTCGGGTCCTCCTTCCCCAAGCTGAGGCCCACAAAGTGCCCCCAGGTGGAATCCAGGGCCACCGCAGCACTTGCCTGTCTTGTTTCCCTTTTCTCAGGGACACAGCTCTGTGATCAATACCTGAAAGTAGTTGACTCCTACATAGGGGTGGAAAACGTAGGTTAATAATAATAACAATAAATACAGTCATGAATAAATAAATGATAATACAAGAATAAGCCCTGTGTTTTATGGATTCACGAATGTAAACCTGCGTTGGCCCGCCCCTGTACTTTGTCAGGTTTCTGGCTCCTCAGAGCAGCAGGGTACGTGCCGTACAGTTATCCCATCCTGTTGACTTGGCCTTGGTATTGTCCACCCCAGAACAGTCCAGCCGAGCGCTTGTGCTTGACCCACCTCATGGCAGACACCACCCCAGAGAGCCACGTGTCCAGGTCTGAGGGTGGCCCTCATGAAAGGGGCCTGTCTTTCCAGAATGCCAACACCAGGGCGCTTCCTGCCGATGGCTCTCCCTAGGAGTCTGATGTAGGAGGGTGGAAGAAGGACTGCAATGCCCAGTCTAAACCTCTGACCTGGAAAAGTTCTAAAGAATAAATTGTGAAAAAATTTGGTTTTTTATACAAAACAGATATCAATAGAATCATTTCAGTCGTTCAGATTGAGTCTGGGGCTCATTTTAATTACAGTTTTAACTATATAAACCCAAACCTGGCTTTATATTTTTTTTTACAAACTGTCTGCAATCAAGGAGCGCTGAACAAAATTCACAATGGTGAAACACTGGGAAAAATTCAGTGCCAATTATAGAGGAATATCTAAATAAACTATGATACAGTAACCTGACAGATTGTCATATGGCTTTTAAAAACAAATGACATGTAAAAGATGTTTATGAGCAAAGCTGAGCAGAAAGGACCTAAATTCCTATATACGGCGATCACAACAATGTAAAATCTACCTTGGCATCATTAAAGACCAGAAAAAAGTCTGGGGAAGTGAAAGCAGCTATTATACTGGCTGGGATGGTGAAAATAAAAGTGAAATGTTTTTTCTTATTTTAAAAAGTGTTGTAATAAACCTTTTATAATTAGAAAGGTTTTAGAAAAACTACCTAATGCCCAGCTATCAGTACTATCCAAACTTAACAAACAATAAGAATAGGAAAGAACCAGGAAGTGACCCACCAACTCCCATAAAGGCAGGAGCAGAACCCTGCTTGGCAGACTTCCCGTGCACTCAGCCCTGCAAAGCCCGTGCCACCCGTGGGCTCAGGCGGAGCTGGGAAGGACAGCAGATGCTCTGGGAATGAAGAGCTGCCAAGTACCCCCAGACCCTCACCCCCCACACACACACACACGCAGAGTTTCTCCCTGTAAGTGCCAGTTTTAAGAAAGTGACACTCTATGCTGCCATGGACCTGTCAGTGGACCATTTCAGGGCTTTCTACATCATATGAACAGGCCACAAACCCTCACTTGAACCACACCATAGAAATAGCAATGACGATCAGGTGACGGCACCAGGCAACGCAGAGCACTCACACTGGGCCAGACTCCGTTCCAAGGAACCCTGAGACAATGTGCACATCCTGTGACCACAGTAAACTAGTCCCTGAAAACAACCCTGAAGAAAACTAGGTGCGTGAACCCCCGGCAATGCCGTCACAGGATGTGCGAGCTGAAGGGCTCATTTGGCCTCTGTGAGCCTCCCCTTCCTGCCCCCTAAGGGGAAGGGACGAGCTGCTGTTCTCCTGAACTACGTGCCCACTTCCACACTTCTCACACCTCCCATCCGTTTGCCGCGCACATCTCCTGGGACTTCGGGCCACTGACTCACTGTGCTGCCCTCCTACTGCACTCCGAGGAGCCCTGGGACACGCAGGCGTGGAGAGGCGCGGGCTGTGAAGTGTGCAGACTTCAGACATACTGATGCCTGGTAACCACAACTATGCAGGCAGCTGGCACTCATTCCAGCGTTCCCATTCGCCAGGCCCTTGCTAAGTCATTTATGCATATCTGCTCATTTAAACTACACATATCTGCTCATTTAAACTGCACAACCACCTTAAGAATGATATTATCATTATCTACATTTGAGAGATGAGGAAACTGAGGCACAGAGAGCCAAAGTTGCCCAAAATTGTTGTTCAACATCAGAGATTATGGAGAAATTGGATCCTTTGCGCACTGCTGGTGGGAAAGTGAAATGGTTCAGCTACTGTGGAAAACAGTTTGGTGTTTCCTCAAAAGGTCAAACATAGAATTATGATCCAATAATTCCACTCCTAGGTGTAAACTTGAACCAAAAGCAGGGACTCGAACAGATGCTTAGACACCCTGTTCACAGCAGCATTATTCACAATAACCAAGGTGGAAATAACCAAAATGTCCATCAATAGATAATAGATATACAAAATGTGGTCTAGTCATACAATAGAACATTATTCAGCCATGAAAGGGAGGAAATTCTAACACATGCTACATCATGAAGAACTTTGAGAACAGGCAAGTGACATAAACCAGTCACAAAAGGACAAGTACTATATGATTCAATTTATATGAGGTACTTAAAATAGGCAAATTCATAGAGATAGAAAGTAGAATACAGGTTACCAGGGGCTTGGGAGAAGGCAATGAAGAGTGATTATTCAATGGCTAGAGAATTTCAGTTGGGATGATGTAAAAATCTAGAAAGTTTACATAAGTTCAAAGTTCAACTTCAAACAATTTAAATATATGTATTGAATGCTTCAGTCATTCTCCTTTCAATAAGAGCATTTCAGTAAGATCATTCTGTTTTTTTTTTTTTAAACATTTTATTTCTTTATCTTTAGAGGGGAAGGGAAGGAGAGAGGGAGAGAAACATCAATGTATGGTTGCCTCTGGTGTGTCCCTTGCTGGGCACTGGCCTGCAACCCAGGCATGGTGCCCTGACTGGGAATCGAACCGCGGTCCTTTGGTTCGCAGGCCCGCGCTCAATCCACTGAGCTACACCAGCCAGGGCTCATTCTGGTTTTTTGTTTGTCTTATTGATTGATTTTGAGAGAGAGAGACCAATTTGTTTTCCATTTATTTATGCATTCACTGGTTGCTTCTTGCACACGCCTTGACCGGGGATCAAACCCACAACCTTGGTTTATCAGGATGGCACACTAACCAACTGAGCTACCCAGCCAGGGTTAAGATCATTCTGGTCTGAAGATGGGTAATAGATTGGTGGGGGGCAAAACTAAAGAAAAATGGGTTCTTGCAGTAATTCGGATGAGAAGGGATGAAGACGTGGTTAGAGTACTGGCTTAAGAAATCGATTTGAGAATCATCAGGGGATTTAAATGGATAGAACTTGGTGGTTATTGGATTTGGAAAGAGGTAGAAGAAAGAATTGAAAGTAATCCCCAGGTTTCTGGCTTGGTCAACTGGATAGAGGGCTGCTTTGTTCACTGGTTTAATTATTCAGCAGCTTAGAATCTCTCATTCATCACTTTTCCAGGAATTATTAGCAGGTAAAGAGGAAGCAAGTAATAATTTTTAAAGGTCACTTGAGAAATACTACTCAGCAATCAAAAGGAATAAATGTCTGACGCATACAACAACATAGATAAATCTGAAAAATACTGTGTTGAACAAAAGTTGCCAGACTAGAAACAGTATATATTGAATGACTCCATTTATATGAAACTCTAGAAGATAAATCTAATCCCTAGTGACAGAAATCTGATCAGTGTTTGCCTGAGCTGTGAATGAGAAGACTGAGGGAGAATGGGGTACAGGGAAACTTACTGGGGTGATGAAGTATTCTCTATTTTGATGGTAATGGTAGTTAAATTGACCAGTATACTTAAAACGAATACATTTTATTGTATGTAAATTGTACTTAAAATAAATTTGACTTTAAAAAGAACAATCGGAACTTTTAAAAAGAAAATCAGAACTTTAGATAAATTCATTCTTTCTTTGAAGGAGGGATTATCCTAGGGTAGTTCATGGACTTGAACTGCTGTAATGACAAATCTTCACAGTCACATGGATTTCTACTTTTTGAAGCTATTACTCAAAAGAACAAGTTCAAGGTTTTAAAAATGCATGTATATAGCTTTAAATCTGTGAGATTTTCTTTACAACTTATTTACTAAAATAAGTTCAATTTTATTCTTCATGAAGTCATCAGAATTTCATTTCTTGGATCATTGTAACTTTAGGTCATACCAGAGGTCATACACTGGAATTACTGCATTGCAGCCAGCAATGTAAGGGGAAAAAATCAGCATTTTGTTTTGGAGGCACACAGCCTCTGCTCCCATAAACATCCTTATATTTAACCTGCATTTTCAAATGAACTGGATTTTTGCTGTGACTTGGGTGTGTTTAGGAAAGCACGGATGGGACTGATAAGGGGCTGGCCAGGACCACACAGCCTGTTGGTGGCAATGCCAGGACAGACACTGGCCCTGGCCTCTGGGGCTGTGCTCGGAGGTCCACTCCCGACTCACCTCCATCAGTCAGAGCGCACCCTCTTCGCAGACCTGACGTCTGCGATTGCTCTGCCGGCACTTTGGCTTCTTAGCACTACCTCCATTAATTCACTTGCCTGTTCCAGGCTGAATTATACCTTCTCAGTGTGATCAACCGTAGAGCAGAATTTTTTTGACGCTGTTAGGAAATGGATGCCCATGATGAAGAATTCCAGTCTCTCTCCCAATCCACCTATCCCCCATCGCAGGAATGTTATGGGTCTTCGCAAAAATATTGTACGTATTGATTTATACATGTATGCACAACTAGGGTTTTAAAATGGTAGCAATCTATATGTGCCATTCTGAAACTTCAATACTTCCCCATTCTTTTTTCTGATATAAACTATAATTATTTGAGAAAATACAGAATAAGAATACTGTATATAAGGTTTTTTTTTTTTACTTTGGTTATATAAAGATTTTTTAGAAATCAACTTTTTGAGGTAAAGTTTATATATAAAACAGTACATTCATTTTAAGTGTATAGTTCAATGAGTTTTGACAAATGTTGGAACCTGTGGAAGTAGTCACTGTCACAGTCAAGACGCAGAACATTTCTGCCATCCCGAAAAAGTAGTGACTCTTCCTGGTCATTCCCCCCCTGCACACACACACCAGAGCCCAAGGTTTTCTGTCACTACAGATTAGATTTTTTCCTTTCTCGAGTTTTGTATAAATGGGATCACACAGATGTACTCTTTTGTTTGATTTCTTTCATTCAACACATCTGTGAGATTCATCCATTTGTTACATCTCTCCTTCTTTTTGCTGACGTCTTCTACTGTATGGCTACACCACATTCGTTTATTCCATGTTGATGGACATTTAAGTTGTCTGCAGTGTTATTAAATGAAGCTGATGCTGGTATGGCTCAGTATATTGAGGTCCGGACTGTGAAGCAGAGATCACCAGTTCAATTCCCAATCAGGGCGCGTGGCTGGGTTGTGGGCCAGGTCCCCGGTGGCAGGTGTGAGAGAGGCAATCACATATTGATGTTTCTTTCCCTATCTTTCTCTCTCCCATCCGCTCTCTCTAAAAATAAATAAAATCTTTTTAAAAAATGAAGCTGATGCTGTGTGAACTTTCGTATATGAGTCTTACTGGACATGTTTCTCATGCATATGATCTAACAGTGGAATTGCCACTTGTGAATAGTAAATGAACATTCAAGAGTAAAGAAAACTGCCCAACTTTTCCAAATTTGTACCACTTTATATTCCCACCAATGTTGTGTGAAAATTCTAGTGCTCTGTCTCCTAGGCAACACTGAATACTTTGTAGTTTTTTAATTTTGGTCATTTTAATGGGTGTCTAGTGGTATCTCTTTACAGTTTCAATTTGCCCTCCCCCTATGGCTAGAGATATTGAACATCTTTTCATGTGCTCATTGGCCATTCTTATATCTTCTGTGAAATGTCTGCTAAAATTTTTGCCTAAATCTAAATGAAATTTTATTTTTCTTCTGTGTAAAAGTCCTTTGTCACATGTATAGCTTTTGACTTATCTTTCCTTTTCTTAAGAGTGCGTTTAAAATAAAAGAACTTTTAAATTTTGATGAAGTTTAATCAATCAATTTTTTCTTTTGTGGTTTATATTTGTGTTCTAAGAAATGTTTGCTAAGGTAGCCAATGTTTTCCTCCATGTTTTTTTCTTCAAGGTTTATGTGTTGGGAACCCTGCCTGGTTTCAGAAGCTGTAACCTGCCATGGCTAAGTAAGGCTGAGTAAAGACCTTGGGACCATAAGCCATTAAGGAGACAAAGTTTCTTCCAGGCAGGGGCAGATGACTGGTTAGCCAATGACTGGTAAGATTCCTCAAGGGAGGGATGACCTAAGACAGGTATGGCTGTAAAGGAGCCATCAGGGAAGGACTTGGGGGACTATAGAAAAAGGGAGTAATGGACCCTTGCACCTTGGCTTTGACATACCCTGAGTCCTCATTCTGTCTAAATCTCCTAATCTCTTGGCTGCCCGCATGCCCCACCTGACTTAAGCCTAAAACAATGCGGGTACGGCCCTGTGCTGCAATGGGCAGTTCCCTGGGGCAATCAGGTCTAAGAAAGAATGCATAAAATCCTATGAAACCTGTTTTGTTAATACCCTCAATTTAAATGATAAGGGTCCTAGCATAAAATGAGTTTGTTTCCCAAAGCTTTATGGCCCTTTAGCTATCTGACCCTGACTCAGAATAAGCCCTCATAGTTCTTTGAAAGTTATCTATTGTTTTATCATTATTGCTTGACAATGATTGATGAGCTTTACCTGTATTCCCGTGCAAATTGAACCCAATAAAAGCCCACTGAGGAACAGGCTCAAGGCCCTTCTCCTTTGAGAGATTGGCCACCTTTCCTCCCCAAGCAGATCATGTCTTGGTAGACTTATTCTCACTTGTGGCAGATGGGGGGACTATGTTTAGGTTTATGATCTATTTCAAGTTAATTTTTGTACATTGTATCAGGTAAGGATCAAGATTCATTTCTCCCTTTGTTGATATCCAGTAGTCCTAGCACTGTATGTTGAAAAGCCTATCCTTATACCATTGAACTCCTTTGGAACCTTTATCAAAATTAATTGACTATATATCTGTGGGTTTGTTTCAGGACTCTCTGTTCTGTTCCACTGATTTGTATGTCTACCTTTATACCAGCACCACACCGTCTTGATTACTATTACTTTGTAGTAAGTTTTGAAATCAGGCAGTGTATGTTTTCCAACTCTGTTATTTATTTTTAAAATTTTGACTTCTTTTTAACTTGGCTTCAGTCCTTTGCATTTCCACATAAATTTTAGAATGAACTCGTCATTTTTTTACATAAAGGTTGCTACTTGGAACCATTTTGAATCTACAAATCAATTTGGGGGTATTAAGATTTCAATGACATTAAGTTTTCTGATTCATGAACCTGACATATTTTTTCATTTAATTTCTCTCAGCAGCATTTTATTTTATATATATATATATATACACACACACACGCACTATATCTATGTGTAGATATAGTTCTATAGATATATTCTATCTATATATAGTTTCTGTTTTATAGTTTATTTCTTATACATATTTTATTATATTTATACCTAAGTGTTTTATGATTTTGGTGTTATTGCACATGGCATTTTTAAAAGTTCAATTTCCAATTGCTTATTGCCAATATTCTAAAATACAATTGATTCTTGAATATTAACTCTTTATCATGTGACCTTGCTAAATTCACTAAGTTTCAATTTTTTTTTTGTAGAGTTCTTGCAGTTTTCATGGTATATGATCATGTCCTAAGATGGACATATCCTCTGTGAGTAAAGGCAGTTTTATTTCTTTCCAATTTGTGTGCAATTTTTTCTGGCCTTATTCCTCTAGCTAAGACTGCCACTAAGATGTTGAATAAATACAGTAAGAGCAGACATCCTTGTCTTCTACTGACCTCAGGTGAGAAATGTTCACTTAGTCTTTCATCTTTAAATATGATATTAGTTCTAGGTTTTCAGTATTTGCCCTGTATGAGGTCATGGAAATTCTTTTCCCTTCTTGGGTTGCTGAGTTTTTTAGTTTTTGTTTTTTTAATCATGAATAGGTGTTGGATTTTTCAATGTTGCTTTTTATTTTATTTTCTTGCATCTATTGAGATGACCATGTGTTTTCTTTTCCTTTCTGTTAATATAATGAATTACATTGATTTTTGAATGTCAAACCAATCTTTCATTACTGGGATAAACTCCACTTATCCATGGTTTATCATCCTTTTTCATATGTTGCTGGATTCAATTGGGTAATAGTTTGAAAGAATTGTTTATGTCTTTTTTCACAAGAGATACTGGTTATAGGTTTCTTGTAATATTTTTGTCAGGTTTTGGTGTTAGGGTAGTGTTGGCTTATAGAATGTATTGGGAAGTATTCCTTCTTTTTCTATTTTCTGAAAGATTTTGTGTATAATCGGGGTCGTCTCTTTCATAAATGTTGGGTAGAGCTCAACAGTGAAGCCACCTGTGCTTGGAATTTTCCTTCTGGGAAGGTTTTTAAATACAAATTTAATTTCTTTAGTACATTGAGGGCTACTCAGACTTTCTCTTCATTCTTGAGTCCATTTTGGTAATTTGAGTATTTCAAGTAGTTTATTTCAGCAAAGTTTTGGGCATAAAGTTGTTCATAATATTCCCCTATTTTCCTTTTAATGTTTGTGGAATCTGTTTTGCTATTTCTTATACCATTGCCCTTGCTGGTAATTTGAGAGATCTTTTTCTTAATCAGTCTAACTAGAGGTTTATCGATTGTATTGATCTCTTTAAAGAATCAGCTGTTGCCTTGGCTGCTGTGGCTCAGTGGATTGAGTGCTGACCTTCGAACTCAAAGGTTGCCACACATGCCTGAGTTGTGACCAGGTCCTCAGTTGGAGGCATACGAGAGGCAACTGATCTATGTTTCTCTCCCTCTCTTTCTCTAAAAATAAATAAATAAAATCTAAACATTTCTTTTAAAGAACCAGTTGTTGGTTTTATTGACCTTTACCTATTGTTTGTCTATTTTCTATTTCATTGATTTCAGTTATTTTTTGTCCCATCATTCATGTAATAATTCACATTTAGCAATGAGGCAGAAAACAACTTTCACATAACTGCAAACAAAAATCTGTTTCTTCCTACCCCATTGTAGCATCAACACTCCTCAGATTGCTGATGTTCATGATTTTCATCACACTTTCTTATAAATAGGTGGCACCAACTCTGCTAGTAAATAAGCGATTATCAAATTGAGGTAACTCTCCCTCTCTCAGTTTCAAAACAGTGACAGGAAATGGAAAAAGGGAAAACACCTCAGCATTTGCAAGTTGGTGATAGTCTCCTGACCAGCACAGGAAGGAAATGACCATGGGACACCTGCGCAGTGGCGAGGGCCAGGCTTGCCCGTTTTGGATTTCATGCAAACAGTTCACACACCCACTTGGGCTGATAACAGACAGCATAGGGGAACTGTCCTGCCCAGGCCGGCAGAGCGTGGGCTCCCCAATTGCACCTCCCCCTCAGTCTCTCTTTCTAGAAGGCTCATTTTGGATACAAACTGAAATACTCACAGACGACATGATATGCTTTCTGGGGCTTGCTTCTAGGTAATCCAGAGTGAGGGCAAGGGGGCTGGATGAAACAGGATGGGCGTGAACTGGGACCTGGTGGGGCTGGGAATGGGTCATGGGGGATGACTATACTATTCTACATTTCCATTTTTCTGTAATAAAGTCTTTTTTTTAAAAAAAGTCTTCTTTTTTTGCCTTGGTATTTTCTAAACATCCAAATGATAATAATGTTCTCTAAACAAAAACAAGAGTGATTATCTCAGCAGAACTGACTCAACCTTATTCTAGCTGAACTAAGCCAGAAAAACTTACAAATGAACTCTATATATTTGCTCATTCAACATATATTTCCTGGGAAACTATCCTATACCAGGTCCTCTTCTGTGACCAAGCAGTGGGGAGCAGGCATCCTATGGGAGAGAGGCAGGGGCACAAAGTGTTGGCAGAGCAGAGAGCGGGGCTGCGGGAGGGTGGGGCTCGGGGGCTGGGCCAGGCTGGGCTGGGCAGGAGACCTTGCAGGCTTTAGACAGACTTCGGTTTGCATCCAAGAGACGTGGACACCTGCCTTCACACAGGCCTGACTATCACTAACCATATCCTAACCACAGTTGCTATTTGGCCAAGGTATAAAAAGAGACCCCACCTAACCCCCAACTGGTGAACTGAAAGAACCTAGCTGGGGATCTCTCCACAGGCTGGCACGCCACAGGTACCACCCAACAAGTGACCAGCCCAAGGACGTAACAGCACGGGCTGTGCCAGAGAGGAGGGCCTTCAGCCTCCAGCCCCGTGCACAAGGCTCACACAGTCCCAGCGGCTCCAGGGGGCAGAGGCCCCACTTCTCCCAAACTCTAGCAGTGCTGGCACTGTCAGGTGCACGAAGAAGCCATGCAGTCCTCTTGGCGACTGACACACAATGAGACCAGCAACTCTTTCACTAGGGCCCTGACTTTCCACACTCACACTGGAGTCATTCACATCTTCTTCCAACAGATACTTCCTGCATACCTACCACCAGCAGGCCCTGTGCTGGGAACCTAGAAAGCAGCACCTGAGCAGACTTGAGGGAAGCGAGCAGGGGACAGGGCCCATTCCAGACTGCAGAGACAGCCCGCACCACACAAAGGCCCCAAGGCTGGAGCATGCCTGGCCGGCCAAGGATGAAGGCGGCCAGTGGGACTGGGAGAACAGTAGTAGGTCACAAAGGCCATGGCCCCCATGGGGCTCTTGACTGTTACTGAGTGAATGTGGGCCAGAGCAACGCAAAGAGCAACGTGATCCCAGAGTCACGGCTTATCTCCCGCACAATTGGAGAGAAGGTCCTCGGACTAAAGGTCAGTCTGACTTTGCTCACATTTCCCACGGGGCTTCCCTAGCACAGCCCCTGACATGACCACTGAGAGACTCAGGGTTCTCACTACATTCTGAGGCCAATTATCAAACCAAGGTGACTGGGGATTTCTAGGCACATTAAACTGATTTTTACAAGGTGTTAAAGAGAAAGTGATTGAATTAAAAATCATTGACCTAAGATGTGAATTAATGAAAACAATTGTCAAAACCCTCCTAAAAAGCTTAAGAAGATGCTTATGCACCCAGCATCTAACTGGTAAAATTTCCAGCAGAACAAATGTCAGGCTGTATGTCGCATCAAAGAAGGAGGGCGTCCAGGGCCCCGTACAGACACAGACAGGAGAGCTCAAGTTCCAGGTCTCTCAGGGTTACAGGATACATGAGCTCCCATCTCTGACCATTGCCATCTTCTGCCCTGCTCCCTCCCACCTGACCCAGACCTGACCTCTGAGGTGGCTGTGGCTCACCAGGTCTCCTCTGCTGGGTGCCCTGCCCCAGACACCTGGCCCTGGACTCGGCCCTGAGATCCCAGCTCATGGACCAGCCAGACAGGACTAACTCACCTGTCACCAGCCCAAAGCTCTCAGTTTGGATGTTCAGCAGCTTGGCCTCCGCTTACAACTTTAAAAACAAGTGGACACAAATTGTCTGATTCTACTGATATGAAATGTCCAGGAAAACGAATAGACACAGAAAGATCAGTGGTTGCCAGGGACTAAGGGGAATGGGGAGAAGTGGGAGCAGCTGCTTAATGGATGTAGAGCTTCTTGTTGGAGCAATGCGCATGCTCTAAGCTTGATTGTAGTGATGGGTGTATGACGTGTAGGGTCTGTGAATTATATCTCAGTAAGGCTGCTACAAAACAAATCGAAAAAGAAGAGGCTGGCACCCCCAAGATCTAGAACCAGACCTGTCTATGCACGTCCTGGGAACTGGCTATGGAGGATAGGAGGCAGGGGAGCCACAACAAGACAGAGGCTCAGGTGGGCAGAAGGACAGGTGGCCTCGTCACCCCAAGGGTCCTGTGGGCTTTCAGCCTGGACTGTGGGGTGTTTGGCAGGATCATGCAGTCAGAAACCAACTCGCCAAGGTTCTGGTGGTGGCCTGGGCCCCAGACAACCCCACCCCAACAAAACCCAGAGGGAAGACACAGTCAGAAAAATCACCCCCAGTCCTGGTCTCCCCACTGTGAAACCAGCAAGCACAGCACAACACACTAAGAAACTTCTAGTAAGGACTCATACCTCCCTGAAATCGGCATGCTCACAACCTGTGTCTGATCTGCATGAAGCATGCGGGACCCCACAACACTGAGGAATGCAGGAGCCCACACATTCCCCAAAACTGCAGGCTCCATTTTCAAGCCAAATGTCTTTGTGAGAGGCTGACA
This sequence comes from Anoura caudifer, assembly GCA_004027475.1. Taxonomy (NCBI): domain Eukaryota; kingdom Metazoa; phylum Chordata; class Mammalia; order Chiroptera; family Phyllostomidae; genus Anoura; species Anoura caudifer. Next base: position 409,137 of record PVKU01000151.1, read on the forward strand.
GTCACTCTCATCCCCCACTGGTCACCTAGGAAACTGAATGCTCGGGGCAGGCAGGGGTGAGGCTTGTCCCAGCAGCATGGAGGGTTCCTGAGATGCTCACCAGTGACAGCCCAGGTGAAGCAGACACAGGGGGCCTTCTAGGCCCAACACTCAATGTTTTGTCACTCAGAGCTGTCACAGATGCAGAGACCAGGGTTCCATCCTCAGCGTGAGGCCTGGGCGTGTCACTCACCCTGTGGGAACACTGCAGGGGGTGCTCTGTTTTGTGTCCCCAGCAGAGTTGTCAAAATGGTTCAAAGGAAAACAAGCAGAGTCTGGTGATGACTGACATGAAGCGCTGGGAGGTGACACGAAAGAAGGGCAACGTCTCAGACTACTGTCTAAATTTGGGCACATCCTTAGGCTTAAGAAGCTCTTAATAATTAATATCCATTTCATATAAAAAAAACCTGTTACAATAAAGGAAAAGGAAAGCAACCCCAAAGAAAGATGGGCCAAAAGACACAATTTCCTCATGAAAGCTGACTATAGCCAATATGTTTTTAAAGTTGCTTAAATTTGCAATTAATTGATGGAATGTAAATTAAAGTATCAATGCAAGCTTTTTTACCCAACACATTAGGAAAAACCTAAGAACGGTGAAATCCAGATCTGGTGACAGAGCAGGGAAATAGGCCGTCTTGGGGCAACTGGGAAACATCTGTGAAAACCTGAGATGTGCAAACTCTTTGACCCAACTGGAGGGCTCCAGCCTATAAAAATGTTCACAAAAGCACACGGATGAGTACACGCCCTCAGGGACGTTCACTGCAGCACTCTTCTGAACAGCAGAAATCTATAGGCATCCGAATGTCTTCCAACAGGGGAACGATTCCACAATGATGCATCCATATAAAACACTATACAGGTTAAGGAGTAAAAGTCAAAGGAATATGTTAACAGTGAGGCCATAGGGAGGATGGGATTTTAGGAGGAGACTTTCATTACAACTTTGTATTATGTTACGACATAGAAAAATCAGAGAAAAAAATTGTCAAAGGAAATGAGTTGCTGATGTGAAGGCGTGGACCAGTTTAGGCGGAATGTAAAGCCACGTATACATACATACATACATGCTTTAACTGTACAGAAAAGGGTCGACAAGGGAATGTATCTGTATGTTCTTGCTGTGGTTTAACATTTTTTAAAGATTTTATTTATTATCTTTTTAGAGAGAGTGGAAGGGATGGAGACAGAGAGGGAGAGAACATCAATTGGTTGCCTCTCGCACGCACCCCGACCAGGGATGGAACCCACAACCCAGGCATGTGCCCCGACTGGGAATCAAAACGGCAACCCTTTGCCTTGCAGGACGAAGCCCAACCAACGGAACCGCACTGGTCAGTCACAGTCAGTGCTGTGGTCTAACAGTTTTACAATAAGCATGCTAAAGCAAAGCCTATTTAACTTGAAAAAGGAAACAACCCAAGCTAGGCTGGAGCGCATGCTGGAGCTGGCCAGCACTGCCCTGTCCTGGTTTCCCGCCGCCTGGGGCCTGTCTCCAAGCAGCATCTCTGGCTCCCACCATCACCTGCCTGTGAGGGGTCCCCCAGCTCCTTTCCCCACCCAGATCCCTGCTCTGAGCTCCAAATCCATGTGACCAATCACCTTGGCAACATCTCCCTCCAACTTCACCAAATCAAATGCAGGACTTCTCTGCCACACCGGGCCCTTCCTGCTGGTTTCCCATCTTAGCACAGGACAGCCCACCACTGACAGTCCCTCTCCCTGGCCCACATCCAGACTGGCAGCAAGTCCTAAATCTCTCTCAGACACCCCTGTATCCATGTCTACCTCCTCCCATGCTGTTTCACCTTCCACGCTGCAGCCAAAATGGCAGCCTCAGAAGGAAAGTCAGCTCTCAGGTACTTCCTGCTTCACCTCTTCACCGTCTGCCCATGGCTCCCAGGACAAGGGCAATTCCTTCACGAGGCCTAGCACACCCGCCACCCACCGCCCGCCGCCCAGCCACCACCCTGACTCACCGCAGGTCCCAGAGACCACACAAGCGAGTCCCACCTTCTGGAACTCTCTTCTCCCCCTACCCCGTGGCACCCAGTTAATTCTTAGTCACACTTCAACCCTCAGCTCAGGCCTCAGTCCTTCTATGGAGCTCCTTCTGACCCTCCCCCTAACGGTTTCCACTGTTCAAGGTTTTCGTAATACCTGTCCCCATACTTCAAAGAATTCCTCTGTGTTTGAAATTCAGCGTTTGTGTGATGTTGGATGAATGTGCATCCCGCACCCGCTCTGAGTGCCGAGAACATAGAGGAGCATCACAGCACCCGCACGCCCAGCACGCCGGGTGCAGCCAAGCTGGGTGCCGTGAGAAGTGCCTAGATCGCAAGTTTAAACAAAGGTGTCTGTGCTGCATGTACATTTGAACCTTTTCATTCTGCAATTTTCAAATATACATGAAAGCAAAGAGAAGAATATCACGAATCCCCATGTGGCCATCATCCAGTTTCAATACTACCAATGTGCTGTCGTTTTTCTACCCACCCCTCAAACCTTTTCCCTTTTTTGTTTTTATTGTTCTACTCACAAAGACCTCAGTATGTTCACGGATACACTTTTAGACACATAAATGCATACTGGGCAGGAGTGCTGTGTATCCACTCAGAGAAGCACCTACAATGAGAGATCATCGCGCCATCAGGGTCATGTGCTTTCCACAAGCTCAGGTTCTCAAGCAGCCGAGGCTGGACCCCTCAGAATAGGCGCCTTGAACCTCAGGTGGTAAAGTTATTTGGCTGTGAGCCGAGTCTGTCCCGGCACACCGTCACACCCTTCCCGACACGAACAAACACAAAGAGAAGCGTCCCACAGAGTCACCTACTTGGCTGAACTGTGCACCTGGTCACCCTCTGGGAAGCTTCCTTCATGGGTATTTTTCTCCATTACACAAAGCATGCCTACAAAATACACTGAGAATGACAAAAACAGGAAGGCCCGATCTTGCAGAGTCTGAGAAGCCAAGGTCTGTCCGAAAATGGGGCTCAAACTCATAACCCAGGTCCCAAAGAAAACAAACGATGCCATGGTTTCTGTGTCCACTTCTAGCCTAAAAAAATATAATAGGGAGAGTAAATCACAGTTACTGCTAGCATTTGCTAAACATACAATGAAAAGGGATAAATATGTTTATCCCTAAGAGTCACAAATAATTCCACAGCTGTTAGTCTTGGCAACCACACTTCGGAGGGGAGAGGGCTTGGGGCACATGTCTCCATCATCCCCACAGGTGAAAATCCCACATGCTGAAGGCACATCTTTGTCTGAAGGAAAAAATAGGTTTAAGTAATGAGGTTTTTTAATAGTCAACATCTAGCAGCACATGAAAGGTTTAAGAGCCTCAAAAAATTCAGAGATTTATTAGCACCAATGCCTTACCCATTTGTCAATCCTGATCACATGATTGCTTTCCAGTAACCCTCTTGGCCAGATGTAGTCAGCAGGATGCTGCATGGATAACTGGAAACCAGGCTGACAAGTCTGCCCCTCTCCTGTGGCACACACTGAACCAGCTACCCCAGCCCTCCCCCCCACCCCCCCACCCCGATCCCTCCTCCAAGTGCTCCCCCAGACTCCCCGATCGCTCCCTGTGCTCCATCTCCACTGCCATCACACCTAAGAGCCACTCCTGGGAAGCGCTGGGAAGCGACAAGAGCTGCATAAGATCAGGTCATGGAAGACAGGTGGGCCTCAGCCTTCCCGGATTAAGCCAGGATTTGAGAAACTCAGAGGTGTTTGGGTCACTGTATCTTATTTTCCAGAAAAACAAAACTGAATTTAGGAGAGCGATCTTCTGTGTACATGCCAAATCGTCCTCCCCGAGTGGTGAGTTTTCACTCCAACGGCACTGCCTGAACCGAGCTTTGGCCCGCCTGGGGAGCCCATCCCAGTTCCCAGGCTTCCCTCCCAAGGCAGAGGCTGAGGCTACTTGCTGCCTTGGTGTAGACAAACCTAAGGCCCCACGGTCTGGTGGGCCCTCAACTCCCCCAGCAAACAGCCATTTCAGTTATGTCAAATTCAAGCTCCTTATTTGGCTTGAACAACGAGAGAGGTAAGAGAAGGCTTGCAACCCTTTAAGGGTGTCAACACTTAAAAGTTAGTTTTAGCTACTGAATTACCACTGTTCATAGTAAGATCTCAAAGACAAATCAGATAAGGTACAACATGCCTAGTAGTCAAGAGCTGAAGTTCTGGGCCTAACCTACTGAGTTCAAAATTGGGTTCTGCCTCTCACTGACCAAATGATACTGGACCAGCTATTTCACCGCACCCCATCCTCACTCCTCACCCCAACCTCACCCCTCCTTCCCCAACCTCACACCACTTCACCCCAACCTTATTCCACCTCTCTCCAACTTTCTTCTACTTCACATCAACCGTGCTCTGACCTCATTCCACTTTACTCCACCTCACTCCACCCCACTCCCAGGTTACTCCACTTGACCACAAAGTACTGTGTTTATGAAGCACTCAATAAATATTAACAATGATTTTTTTATTAGCCTTTGAAGTTTTTAAATTTAGTTAAAAATTATCACCTGTGACCAGTGTGGCTCAGTTGGCTGGGCATTGTCCTGCCAAGCAAAAGGCCGCCAGTTCGATTCCTGGTCAGGGCATATGCCTGGTTTGTGGGTTCAGTCCCCAGTCGGGGCATGTGCAAGAGGCAACCAATCAACATTTCTCTCCATCTTTACCCCTCTCTCTAAAAATAAATAAATAAAATCCTTTTAAAATTTATGATTAAAAACTCCAAGAATGAGTTACCTTTGGATAAATTGTTATTAATTCCTTTTTTTACAAAAACATTAATTTGCTATTGACATTCTAGGTTACAGTGAAGGAAAATAAAAAGTCCTTCAGATAACTGCGTAGCCTCCGGCAAGGCACCTGATACCATCATGCCTTAATCTGCTCAACTATAAAAGGAGGTGACAGTTAGCTTACTCTGAAGAATGGTGATGAAAAATAATAAAAGACTCTGTCCTGCTCTTATGCACCCAACAAATACATGATACGGTGGTACCTCGGCACTGTCGTTAATTCATTCTGGAACTCACGATGAGTGCCAAAACAGACAAGTACCCAACAATGAAGCATTTTCTCTTCTGGGACAGCATCGTGACTCATACAAGTTCTAGTAAATGCGACATGTCCTGAGCAAGCGCCAAGTGCTGAAACGTTTTTTCTCATCAAAATGCAGGTACAGGGTTTGACAAGTTCTGAAGCCAACAAGTACTGAGACATGACTGTACTTTGAAAACACCCACTGTGTATTGAGAAAAGTCAGGGTCCCGGCAGGGCTCCACAGGCCTGGGGGCCTCCCGTAGACCCTCAGGCTCTTGGATCCAGGTAGCTAAACACAGAGTCAGTTCCCTCTACACACAGAAATGGAAACACAGGATAATCACCAGAAGTTTTAACACCAGGAAGGAGCCTTGAGATGGTCCAGTCCCAAACTATCATGTTGAACATGGCCTTGCCAAGGCTGTTCAGATACACACCAGTGCTCTGTTCTCTGCCAGCCAGCAGACTGTCACCAGGCACCCCCATCTTGCCCTCCAGTGGGGGGATTCTCACTCACTCAGTGCTCATCTGACTTTTCTGGCATCTTAATGTGGATGACAGCCAAATCTACACCTCTAATTGGGCCCTTTATTTTTAGCTTCCCCTATATTTTCGGTGTACTTTACACAGCAGCAGTCCACCTGAATCCTTGGCACCTAGAACATGGGAAGGTGCTAAGTAAATATATGTGCAGTGAATCACCCCAACATCATGAGGTCGGTATTGCTGTCCCCATTGTGCATGTGAGACTGGTTCACCAAGGCTAGGAGAACTGCCATTCTGCTTAGCTAGTAAACTGCCGTTAGGTATCTCTACTAGGATGTCCTCAGGGCCCCGTGCACCCTCCCAACTTTCCCCACACCACTCTTCTTCCCGAACCTCCCAAACTCAAGCAAGCCCTGTTCCTGCCACCATGGCCCAGGGTCAGCCCCCACTCTCTCACACCAGCACTTCCTGCTACCCTTCCACCTCTCCCTACAGCTTCTCCCCTCTGCAACTGTTCTCCATGATGCACCAAGGGTAAGCAGTCCCAAGTCAAATTTGAACCAGCTCTACTCCTCCAAGGTAGGTCCTTCCAAAGCTCCCCCTTCCCTAGAGAATAAAACTTAAGCTCCACCTCCATTTCACACTGCAGCATCTGGTTCTACTAGGTCACTTACCCTCCAGCATCTGTTTCTAGTGCTCTAAGCAGATCACAAATGGCCTGGCCTTCCTGCTCCTGCAACTTGGATGCCCACATTGCTAGGAACTCCTGGTGCTCTGAAGCACATGCCTCCCCTCCCTCAGGAGACTTCCCTGTCTCCACCCCCACCTGGCTCGGGAGGGGAAATTGTAATGCTAAGCACATGGATAAAGGTATAATCTTCTAGTTATGTGTCCATCTCCTCTATTCAACTGAAACACCTTCAGGGTAGAGAGGAAAACTTTTTTTTTTTATCTTCTGACCCCAGTGCCTCTCACAAGGTCTGTACTCTGCGAAAAATCAAATGTCTTAATGATTCAGTCCCCTGGGGTTTTCCGGACCCAGGAGTCATCTAGGTCCAGCTGTGATGGGGAACCAATGACGTCTGTCCATCATTATCTCCAAAATCTCTGTGAAAGCCTGCTTCCATCACCATCCCCACTGCACTCAGGCCCTCGTCACTCCAGGGACTACGAGATTGACTTCCTTCCTCCAACATCCCCTTTGTACAATTACACTACTTCCTGTCTGGTTCCTGACAGAGCTACTTTGCTTAAACACACATCTGATATTAGTTCCATGCCTGAAGACCCTCTGCAGCTTTTCATCATCTGCTGGGGCTTTCAAGACCCTCCCCAATCTTCCACCCCCTCCCCCACCAAACCTACCTGTTGTCTCCCCACATGCCCAGCACTAGTCTGGCAGCCATTCCCAGAACTCTCTAGACGCATCAATAGCCAGTGCAGGCTTTCAGGCATTCCCATGGCCAAGAGCACCCCACTTCCATCTCATCCTTCCAGGCCCAGTTCAGAGGTCATCTTCTGGGTGGAGCCTGCACTGACCCTCCCCCCTTCCATGCGGAAGTCACTCACGCCTGACCTCCACTCTGTCTTCTACAGCACTATCAACACTAGTCATTTCACCATGAGGTCTGGGGGCGAGGTCCTGGCTACTTTGTCCCCTCAGTGTCCCTCACACAGTCCCTGCAGGTGAGCCAGGCCAGGCACACGCTGCCACACCCAATGCAAGCGTGCGCTCGAGTTAGTCAAGCAGCCATCCCATTTCCTTCAATTTAATAATTTGCAGGGTTGAACAGTTTCGCACCCTCCTCATTTTAACAATGGGAATAAAGAGCTCCAGGAATATGACGTGTCTGGCCCAAAGCCACGGTGTCGGGTACAGCTGGGACCTTGACCACCCGATTAGAAATCTTATTTGCCAACGTGAAACAAAACCCCACACTTAAAGCGGCGACGGTGGACGGTAAGATACACAGGGGGCTTAGGAGTGGGCTCCAGCTGTTTGGCACCGGGGCCCCTGAGTTCGTGAGGGCTCAAGTCGGTCCATTTGCGCTCTCACGCGGCGGAGCCCTTTTAGGCTCCTTCCACACTTGGCTGACGGAACTATTCTGTCCTTTCCTGGCCCACCCGAGAAGGGAGGAACGCTGCCGTGTACCGGTCCACGCCTGCAGAAGCCCAGGCCCGGCTGGCAGAGCCGCTCACCTGAGCCAGCCAAGCCTCCAGCCTCCCCGAGCGCCCAGCCACCGGCGCGCCGGCCGCCGCGAGCCCGTGCACACAGCGCCAAGCCAGCGCCGCGCGTCTGCACAGCCCCGCTCCGGCACGCGCCCCGGCCCGGCACCTGCGGCCTCCAGCCCTGGCGCGACCGAGCGTATGGAGAACTGGGCCCCCGACGTGGCAAATGGCGGAGCCCCTAGCTGCAGGCTCCTCGCGGGAGACCCAGAGGCCAGGGCTGGCTGCCCGCCCCCCACCACGCCCTGCGTGCTGTCACTGTGCATCCGGAGCGGGAGGCTGCGGTCCCACCGACCAGAGGCCCAAGTATCGGCAATAGGGTGTGGTGCTGCCGCGCCCCTCGGGCAGCGGTGCAGGACAGGCCTCAGGCGGAATGCGCGCTGTGGAGGGCAAGTCGACCCGGTGCCCGGCGGGTAGGGATGCGCGGGCTCCCTCATCCACCCCGCTGTCAAATAGAGTGTGAGCTACTCTGGGGAGTCAGAGATAGCAGCCGCTATTTGTACCTACTCCTTGTTCCGGGACCACTGACTTTCTTATCCACATGAATTTCAACCAGACACGCAGAGGAGACGACGGCCTTGTGGTAGTTTTCATCGGCTTCTCCTACGTGGTGCCTGGCAGTGTGCACTGGAGCCAGACCCCCTGAGTTAGGATTACAGCTCCGTGGCTCGGCAGTTCTGAGAGCTCGTGCGGTTTACCTCTTCTGTGCCTCGGTTTCCTCAGCTGGAAACTGGGGTTTGTGATCGCACTTCACGGGGAGTATTGTTGTGAAGATCAAACGAATTAATATTATTAGTAGAGGGTGCGAATGGGGGCTGGAAAGCATTATATGAGGGTTTGGTGTTATTATTACCGTTTTTATTAGAGCTGTGTGTACCGGGATGTTTAATGGGTCTTTTCCTGTTACCCTGGAATTTATGAGTCAGGGCACAAAGCTGACCCAGAGGCATTTAGTGTTCTACCCGGTAAAGAGAATCCCTGACATATAAGCACCCAGAACTCATTAAAAAGCTGCAGAACCAGACCTGCCAGAAGAGAGTATGGGCGAATTTTGGGAGGAAGATGGGAATATTTCCTATCTTGATTGTGGTGGTAGATTACATAGAGTTCCGCACGTAAAAGGGTGACTGTTACTTATGTAAATTATACCTCAATAAACCTGAAGAAAATTAAATTTTAAAAAGATCCCATTAAGAAAGTGAAAGACAAACCACAAAATGGGAGGAAATCAAAACACATAACTGATAAAAGACTTCTATCCAAAGTACATAAAGAACTTACTCAACCATCCAGTAAAAATTCAAACAGAGCCGATACTTCACCAAAGAAGATTTACAAATGGCAAATAAGCACATGAAGGATGGTCAGCCATCATTTGTTATTAGGGAAACACAAAGCCATGTCTGTAAAAGGAGTCCTTGGTGGTCAAGGGAGTATTCTTGCAAGAAAGCCCTAATAGTCCTTTGGGAACGAGAATGAGAGTGGATCCTACTGGACAGTGGAGATGTCAGGTGGGAAAGAAGACCCAAGATAGTGCCGTGTTGTGGACATTACAAATGAGCTTTTCAAGAAATGGGGAAATTGGGAGCCTGGCTCTAATTCTGAGCAGAGCCAGACCTGCTGGCTTACCTGCGGGTCTCAGATGGGTTGACTAGTCAGATCCAGCTGTATCCCCCACACCTAGAGCACTGGGAGGTGCTCAGTAAATGTTTGCAGTGAATATCCCCATTTTGAAAATAAGGAGGCAAGCTCACGAAGGTAAAGAGAATGTCAGCTAGGCAAAATGAAGGTTATAATCAACCGACCTTAAATGAGAGAGCTCATCCTGAATGACTTCGGTGGCCACAGTAGAATCACATGAGCCCTTAGAAGCAGCAGCAAAAGGCAGAGGAGTCAGAGATGAATTGGGAGGGAGGAGACAGAGTGGGCCAGTGCAGGCTGAAGAGTGAAAAGAACTTAACCTGCCATTATGGGCTTTGAGTGGGCCATGAGCCAGGAAACTCGGCAGACTCTGGGCACTGAGAGTAACTTTTGGTTAACAGCCAGCAAGAAAGCAGGAACCTCAGTTCTGCAACTGTGTGGAACTGAATTTTGCCAACTACCCAAAGGAGTGTGGAAGTGTATTCACCCTCAAAGCGCACAGAAAAGAATGTGGCCCTGCCAACACCTCGATTTTGGTCTTGTGAAACCTGAAGCTCAGAACCAGCTGCATGTTTTGAGTGTCCATGCTTTTTCCAAATGTCTCACATCTTCATTTGGACCCCCAATTACTCTGACATGACAGCTGTTGTTGGTCACACTGACTCAAGCACTTGTCACTATCTGTTTTAATTGTGGATGCTGAGGACATGTTACCCTCTATGAATTTCACTCATATCCCCTCATAGTTATAATAACAGTCTGTTTTATGTGCTGGAGGTTTATGGGTACACATTTTCATACTTTGGTTTGGCGAACACTGGGGATGGGTGTGTGGTGCTTCCCTGGACCCTGAGGCTACAAAGATGACTAGTCCCATTCTCCGGGCCTAATTGCAGGGCAGGCTAGTAAGTGGTCAAGAGCCAAGGGCTGGTTAGACCCTGACTCTGCCACTCCCAGCCCCATGATGTGTCACAGTGTCCTCCCCTCCACAGTGGCTGTACTGATGTCTGAGCCCAAGGGTTATAGTCTGTGATTTTGTGCTTGATAATAAAAAATATATATATTTGATCTTCCTCCCTGTTCCTGGCAGAGAACTCCTAAAACCCTTGAAATTTCCTAAGTGAGAAGAGCACTAAAGATGTCTGTCTTTTGACGCAGGCGGCTTGCCAGGAGAACAACCGTGTGATTACAGGGTTAGAACTTTCAGACCCTTCTCTCACCTCTGGGGAGGGGTTGGGGAAGACCTGGAGATTGAGTTCAATCATCAAAGACCGTTGATCTAATCAGTCATGCTGAGGTAATAAGGCCTTCATAAAAATCCAAAAGGGTCAGGAGAGTTCCTGGCTTGGCGAACAGGGGGAGACTTTAGGAGAGTGATATGCTCAGAGGCCATGGAAGCTCCACACCTTTTCCCAATCCCTTGCCCTCTGCATCTCTTCTATCTGACTGTTCTTGTTATATCCTGTTATGATAAACCAGTGATCTAGAAAGCAAAATGTTTCTCTGAGTTCTGAGAGCCACTCTAGCAAATTAATCAAACTCAAGGAGCAAGTTGTGGGAACCTCTGATTTATAGCCAGTTGGTCAGAGCCAAACATTACCACCTGGACCTGTGGCTGGCATCTGAAGTGGAGATAGTCTTGTGGGACTGAGCCCTCAACTTGTGAAATTCAATGCTATTTACAGGCAGATGGTGTCAGAATTGAATTAAATTGTAGGATACCAGCTGGTGTCCCAGAACTTCTCGGTGGTGGTGGGGAAATCCCACACATCAGAAATGAGCAGATTTGGAGAGTCAAATATGTCCATCACTCTGAATAGTGCCAGGCACACCACAGATGCCAGATGAGTACGTTTGCTGCTGCTGTCCTTACGTTACTGACTGGTCGGCTTGAATGGGTTTTGTCACTGTGCTAATGTCACCTGGGACACATCTATCCCCCCATTTGGCAGGTAGGTAAAGAAGCTAAAGGTAGGAGATGCTGATCCATACCTGGTGAGAACCAAGAAAGAACAGAGCTGGTTCTCACCATTCCTGAAGCCAGAGGTGAAAGCAGAAGAACTTACACTAACAAAGGTACAAATTCTTTTTAGAAAGCATAGCATTTACTTATGGACAATGAGCTGGCAGGGGCCTCCAGGCGGGGTCATATCTGGTGTTGCCTGTGGGGTTCCCCCACCTCCCAGAGCTCATTTCAGGAGGCCCAGAGAGCAAGAGGCAAGGTTAGCCTGAGTGATGGGTTGTCACCGCATCTTCCTGACAGTTAGAGTAAAGCAGAGGCTTGCCCAGCGTCAGGCCCTGCTCATGTGCTGTTTCTTCTGAGAAGCCTCCTGCTACCGTGGCACTCACAGCCCTGAAAAACCCCCAACACTAACTCCCCAAGTCCTTTGCTCAGGTCATCTGAGCACAGTGTCACCCTACCTGGGGTGTCAGAAGGCTGAGCCCTAAGACCCCACTTTCCACCAATCCCTTCCTCCCCTGGTGTGGATTCTGCGCTCTGTGGAGAAGAGGAGCTTTACCAGCATTTCTGTTTGGAGGCATTTCCCATGCTAGCACAGGATGTTTGGGAAAGGGAGAAATACCTCCACTGTGAAAAGGACAATGAGCCTCTGGCATTTGCTTTGGACCAGAGGGCGTTAGGCTGCACAGTCCAGATAACCTTCACCCCAAACAGCCTTGAAGAGCGGGAGGACAGGGTGGGGGAGCCACATCTCTCCACTATCCAAGGGCATGGCTGTCATCACCCATCCCTCCCCCAAAGCAGCCACCCCTCTGGGCTCCCAGCACATCCTGTCAGGCAGCCCCCTGCCCAGGCCTCTGAAACAGCTGACTGATGAATCCCTGGTGTAAGCTAAGCCAACGGTCAACAGCCAGCTTCCAAGAAAAATCAAAGTTTGCTTTTGATCTTATGCTTATGTTTTTAAGCCCCAAAGACTACCGGTTCTGGGAAGGACCAGGTCACTCCATGACCTTAGGAAGATTCTTGCAGCCTCTTTGACTCCAGGTTGCATCTCTTGACTTCCTTGGATTATAGTGTTTTCATCTTGTTGGCACTCAGATGTAAGGGTGCCAAGTCCTGCTTCCCTGGCGGGAGGTGGTGAGGGCGAGGTCCGAGCTAAAGGAGAGGAGCCTGGCTCGGTGGCACCCTTCCCGAGGGGCTGGTGGGTGGTTGGTAGGTGGGGCGAGGCTGACCAAGGCACCAAGGAGACGAGGCAGGGTTGTTGGCCAGTAGTCCCCACCTACTGACTTCCCCATTACTTTTGTTTGCATTTGTTTTATTATAAAGGTAACAGCTGCATTTGAGCAAGAAAGTTTAAACTATCAATTGAAAAAGTCAAAGTAGCCCCATCTCACTCCAACTCCCTCCCTGGAGGTCGCCGCTCTTCGCCATTTCTGGTTCCAGTTCTTACTATGTTTACCTCTGTAACTCTAAAGCGTATATCCCATGTCTTGATTTCTCAACCACAGATAGTTTCTCTTGGCTCTGTTTTATGAAAAATGTGAAGTGAACACATTGGTGTGACCTCTCTTCCTCTCAACCCCCCAACTGATTTGTTGTTACTTTTAGTCCTGTGAATGCAGTGCTTCCAAAGAGGGCCCTCTGAGCATCTGCCTCAAATGCAGGTTCCCAGGCCTGGGCAAAAGGATCAGAATCTGTGGTGAGGTCTAGGCATATGTGCTTATAATCATCACCTCTAGTTCATTCGTATGTACGCTACAGTGTAAGGCCCATCACCCTAATGCCTCCCTTCATGCTGAAACACATTTCTTCTCAGTTGGGATGGTTTTGTCTGCTCTATCGGAAATCAAAGGAGGGATGTCAGCAAAAATGGAGGAGAGAAGAACTCCGCATTCCACGCCTCCATAAAAACTATGAAAACATGGGCAAAAATTGTCAAGGTCAACTTGTTTGGAACTCTGAAAACTAACCAAAAGCTTGCAGCAACCTGGGCAATACCAAGATGTCAACACTTCCCAAACTGATCTTCAGATTCAATGCATTCCCTATCCAAATTCTGTCTGAAAAGAAAATAAGATGATACTAAAATTCATATGGAATTGCAAAGGATACAGAAGGGCCAGAACAGTCCTGAAAAAGAACAATGTTAAAAGATTCACACTTTCCAATTTCAAAACTTAATACAAAATTACAGTAATCAAGACCATGTGGCACTGGCATTAAAATAGACACATAGGCCAACAGAATAGAATTGAAAGTCCAAAAATAAATCCATACATTTGTAGTCAGTTGATTTTTGACATGACTGCCAAGACCATTCAATGGGGGAAAAAATAGTCTTTTCAACAAATGGTTCTGCGACAACTGGATATCCATATACCAGAGAATGAACTTGGACCCCTACCTTATACCATCTGTGAAAATTAACTGAAAATGGACTAACTACCTTAATGTAAAACTAAAACTGTAATAGTCTTGGAAGAAGACATATGTGAAAATCCGAATGACCTGAGATTAGGCAACATTTTCTTGCCAATGCCACCAGAAGCACAGGCAGTCAAGGGAAAAATAGAAAAATTAGGCTTTGCCAAAAATAACATCTTTTGTTCATCAAAGGACATTATCAAGAAAGTAAAAAACAACTCATAAATGGGAAATATTTGCAAATTGTGTATCTGATAAGGGTCAAGTATACAGAATATAGAAAGAATCCTTATGACCCAGCAATAAAAAGACAACCAAAAGTAGCTTTCAGCTCGGAGGAGGCAAAGGTGCAACTTTCTTTGGTCATCCAGAATCAGGGTTCATCCGACACCAGCCGCTTCCACCGTGCCACCAAAGTTTGGCCCCAACAAGATCAACATGCACCTGGCAGAGGAGTCTGTGCCACATCTGCCCTGGCCCCCAGATCGGCCCCCTTGGGCCTGTCTCAAAAAAAGGCTGGTGATGACATCCCCAAAGCAACCAGTGATTGGAAGAGCCTGAGGGTTACAATGAAACTGACCATTCAGAATAGACAGGCCCAGACTGAGGTAGCGCCTCCTGCCTCTGCCCTGATCATTAAAGCTCTTAAAGAGCTGCCACAAGGCAGAAAGAAGCAAAAAAAAAAAAATTAAAATAAAATAAAATAAAATAAAACAAAACAGTGGAAATATCACTTTTGATGAGACTGTTAACATTGCCCAACAGATGCGGCACTGATCTTCAGCTAGAGAATTCTCTGGAACCATTAAAGAGACCTGGGGATGGCCCCATCTGTGGGCTGCAGCGTTGATGGCCACCACCCTCATGACATCACAGATGCCATCCACAGTGGTGCAGTGGAATGCCTGGCTAGTTAGGAACTATAAAGGAAAATATTTCAATTAAAGATTATTTGACAAACAAAAAACAAACAAGACAACCCAATTTAAAAATGGATAAAGTATCTGGCTTTGGCTGGTGTGGCTCAGTGGATTGAGGACCAGACTGAAGCAAAGGATTGCCTATTCAATTCCCAGTCAGGGCACGTGCCTGGGTTATGGGCCAGGTCCCTTGTGGGGGGCATGTGAGGGGCAACCACACATTGATGTTTCTCTCCCTTTCTTTCTCCCTTTCTTCCCCTCTCTAAAGTAAATAAATAAATAAAATATTTAAGAATAAATAAATAAATAAGAATGGGTAAAGTATTTGAACAGGCAGTTCCCCAAAGAAGATATACAAATACCTAACAAGCACATGAAAAGATTCTCAACATTATTTATTAGTCGTTAGGGAAATGCAACTCAACACTATAATGAGAATACCACTTCACATACATTAGGATGTGTTTAATTTAAAAAATTGACAGTAACAAGTGTTGAAAAGGACACGAAGAAATTGGAACCCTCGTACATTGCTGGTTGGAATGTAAAATAGTATAACCGCTGTGGAAAAGTTTACCAGTTCCCCAGAAGTTCCTTAAATATAGACCAACCATATTACCCAGCAATTCCACACCTAGGTGCTCAAGAGAAGTGAAATATACGTCCACACACAAATTTGTGCACAAATGAGCAGTTTTATTCATCATAAAGTGAAAACTACCCAAATGTCCATCAACTGGTGAAAAGATAAAATGTGGTACGTCCATGCAACAGAGTGTTATTCAGCCACAAAAAGGATGGAAGGACTCACACAGGCTACCACACAGATGAACCTAGGGAATATTGCACTAGGGGAAAGAAGCCAAACACGAAAGGCCACATGTTATATGATGCCACTTACATAAAATGTCCAGAACGAGCAAATTCACAGAGACAGACGGAAAGTAGTGGTTGCCAGGGCTTTCCTATTGTTTCACATTGTCAAGGTTTCTAACGTTGACCTCTGTTCTCTCATTAGCTGGCTTCCATCTGGGACTTCATGGTTGGCTGAATGGTCATCATGGTGGCTGGCGTGCATTTTTCTCTTGGTCACACCGGCCTGCTCTCCCAGGGGGTTGGGCCCTTAGTGAGAGAGAAGGTAGCTTCAGGAAGCAGTGGTCCTGTCTAAGGCCAGGCCGCTTGGTACTATGCACATGGGGGCTGCTGGCAAGAGCCTCGCCGCAGCATCTAAACCCAGAGTGCTTTACTCTAGGCACTGTGAAAATGAGCAAAGTGCAGCAATGCCCGTTGGTGGGGATTTCACAGATGTGATGCTGGGAGAGAGATATAAGATGCCAGACTGTATGTATGCGTGATTCTGTGGCAGGCTGTATTTTCCAAAGATGTCACAGACACAGAAATATCCAGATATCTCCTATCACACATTCTCCTAACAGTTTTTATTGTGGAAGATAATATTCAATATAAACATAGTTTCACATATTATTATAAAGCAAATATTCATGTAGCTACTCCCCAGGTATTGCCTTAGAACACAGGTAGCAAACACAAGGCCCGAGGCCGCATCCAACCCCCACCTTGTTTCATCTGGCCCGGCACCTTGTTTCTACCTGGCAGCAGCACTGAGCTCTCACTTAACTGTTAAGGATTAGTTACATTTATATGGGTCCTAACGTTACATTCAGCCCTTTGAAGGCAACTGCAAGGCTGATGTGGCCCCCGATTAAAATGAGTTTGATATCCCTGCTCTAGCGGGAGGGAGGGGAGCACTGTAGATGGGTTCTGTCTGCTGTCTTGAACCCCGTCTTTGGCCTGGGGTCTCTGACTCACTCCTGCCCCTCTGGCCCTGAGATCCATAGGCCCTCAGAGTCCAGCACATGGCAGGGGATGATCTTTTTTCCTGCAAATGGGAGGCCCCTTGACTTCTGAGTCTGTGGCCACCCAGCTGTAAGAGTACATTTCACTTGTCCTGACAGCTAGATGTGGCCATGTGACTACTGTGGAATGGCGGTGGCTTCTGGTAAACGACAACTTCCTGGAAATCTGGGCTTTGTTCCTGTGAGATCTCTTCCAGGCATCAACCAGCGTCTTCAGTTGTTCTACTGTTGTGTCCCCTCCCTTCCCTACACCACACCAGCGCTATTACTGCTCTTGTCCGGCATCTCCCCTTTCCAGGAATGCCTATTCCCACCTTTGCCCTGGTGAACTCTTATTCACTCCTCTAAAGCCACTTTAAGGGGGGCTCCTCTCTACAACCTTCCCAATCCTGGGAAGATGGCAGTTTCCTAGCTTCTCAGCCCTTCTCCACCTGGTCACTCAGTTTGAGGGGTCTGGAATGAGAGCAGAAGACGCAGTCTGAGGCAGCATCCTTGTGGACCAGTGTTTGCTGTTAGGAGTCAGGCCTAGCCAAGGCCAGTCACAAGGGCATTCCGGCTCCGCCTCTCTGATGAAAGTGTGGAGAGAAGGGGTGAACAAGGGCAGCTGCGGGGTGAGTATGCACACTCCGGGCCCTACCAATCTCCCTGGGCAAACACAGGGGTCGGGAGATAAGACATCCTCCTGATGCTGGGAAGGGCTGAGGGCCAGGACAGCATGTGTCCTCACATCCTTGGCATGGTCAGCGTGGCCCTGGATGTCCAGCTCTGACTCACTCCTTGTTTGGGCAAACTCTGGCCTGGGTGCCAAGTCCCGAGGGTTTAACAAAGGCAGGTTGAGCAGAGATAAGATCTGAGGACCAGCCGTGGGAACAGTGTGGGTGCCTGGCATGTGTTTACAGCTGCTTCCTGTCCTGGCCCTCCGTCTGGAGGGCTGGGTGCGGCTGCTGAGTGAGGAGGGGGAGGTGCAGGGATCCTCTGCGATGCACCCTGCACACTAGCAGCAGGTGACAGGGTTAAAACATAAAGTTTTGGTGTTTCAGGGAAGGAAGTCAAAGATGTCAATGCTAGAGATTATTACCTTTTAGATGACCACTGAAATAGGCACGAAGATACCATTTCCAAACAGGTAAAAGAGAAATAGAGGGAATATGAAAAAAAATTTTTTCAATTAATCCAAAGGAAGACAGAAAGGAGGAGTGGGCAAGGAGAGCTTGGACATAATCTGTTACAGATAAATTCTAATAGGCCTGTAATCACAGAAAATCTAAGGAGACCAAATGCTCTGGATACGGGGAAAGATCATCACATCGTAGAGGGGAAAGCCGGCTTTCTGAAATTACGGGAGACCCTCCTACAAAGTTTTTTAAAATCCACAACATTGAAGGTCAAGGGAGAGAAAGATACACCATGCCAAGGCTAACCAACAGTGACTTGTGAGCTCTGTTAATATCACATGAAACACAGTTTGAGGCAGCAAAACTCAAAATTGACCTGTTGGAAATACATATATAAAACAAAACTTCTGGAAATATTAACAGGAAAAAGAGGAGGCACAAATAAAAACACTAAGAAAACAAAGTAGATTTAACCATAGATACGCCAGCAAGTGAACAGAAATAAAAGAGGCTATTAGTCAACTTGATGCCAAACAGAGAAACTTTGTTTTCCAGAATGGAGTCCAAAAATGTAAAAATTTGGATTGTGTTACCATGAAAGAAAGCAGTAATTTGAAATCTGCCCTTCCCCCATGTTCAAATAGCTTTGCTAACAAATTCTACCTTTCAAGAAACAGATTGTTCCAATCTTGTACACTTATCTCAGAGAATAGAAAAATAGGAAACACCTCATTTTTACAAGGCTAATATAATCTTGATATGCAAACTGAACAAAAACAGAATAGAAAATAAAATTACTAGTAAATCTTACTCATGAACATTGATGCAAACTGAATCCAATAATTTATCAGAAAGGTCATTGTCACAGCCAAGTTGGATTTATCCACAGAATGCAAGGTTGGTGTAGCATAAAATTACATAATGCCCCCCACCAAATTACATAATGTGAATCCCCATATTAACAGAATAAAGGAAGAAAACCACAGTATTATTTCAATAGAGGCGAAAGAAAACCCTATCTAATAATTCAATTCATTCATAATAAAAAAGAGAACAAAAATAGGAATAAAAGCGAGCACAATAAAGGCATCTACTAAGAAGCCGTAGCAACAACGTAACGATGAATTATCACTGCCAGCCTGAGACTTCCACACGATGTGCTCCGCTGGGCATCCCAGCCAGTGCGGGAAAACAAAAACTAAACAAACAAAAAGGAAATAAAAGGTACAGGATTCAGGAAGAAAAACACAAAACTCTCATTATTTGCAGACAATATGATTATAAGGAAAACCCAAAGGCATCTACAAATAAATTGTTAGAATTTACTAAGCGTGCTGGATTCAAATGGAAGTTCATTTGCATTCTATACATTAGCAAAAATCAAAAGATTGCAGTTTTTAAAAGTTACTGTCTAAAATAACAACAAAAATAAAAAGACTCCTGGAATAAATCTAATAAAAGTGTAACCCTATCATATAATAACATTATATTTTATTATATGGCACTTCTTATTGCCATTATTACTCTAGACACTTCAATTCATTTTACTCCCGTTGTTCACTTATTAGCTACTCTTTGTTCTGTTTGCTCAATTTTTTTAGTGACTGATTTCCTGTTTATAGAATAGATTTTTTACTTAATGTACCATTACATTTCTTTTAAATTTGTTGAGAGATTTTTTTCATGATTAAGATAGGCAATAGCTAGTCTACTCAATCTTTATTAAACAGCTTTCTTAAGATGGACTTTAGATACCATACAAGTCACCCATTTAAAGTATACAATGAAGTGCTTTTCAGCCTACTCACAGCTGTGCCACAATTTTGGAACATTTTTCTCACCCCCAAAAGAAATTTTGTACTCACTAGCAGTCACTTTCCGGTCACTTCCTAGTTCCCCTCCACTCCCCTCCAAGTCCTAGGCTAGCCTCTAAATTAAGTTATCTTTATACGGATTAGGTCTTCTGCACATTTCCTATAAATGGAACCAAATAATAAGTATGTCTTTGTGCTTAGCTTTTCACTTAACGTATTTTCTAGGTCCACCCATGTTGCAGCCTATATCAGGGCTCCAATCCTTTTCATGGCTGAATAATATTCCTCGTGTGGATATACCACATTTTATTTGTCCATTCATCAGTTGATGGATACTTGGTTTGTTTCCACTCTGGCTACTATGAATAATGCTGCTATAAATATTTGTGTACAAGTTTTCATATGGGCATGTGGTTTCTTTTTTTTTCTTTTTTACAGTATATTCTATTAGTTATGCTATTGTAGTTGTCCTGGATATGTGTTTTCATTTCTCTTGAGTATATACTTAGGATGGAACAGCTTGGACATATGGTAACTTTATGTTGTTTAATCTTTTGAGGATTTGCCAGACTGTTATCCAAAGTGGCTTCATCAGGTTACATTCCCAACCAGCAATGTATGAGAGTTCCAATTTCCTCATATTTTCATCAATACTTGTTATTTTCTGTTTCTTATAACAATCATCCTAATGGCTATGAAATCGTATCACATTGTGGTTTTGATGTGCATTTCCCTAATGACTAATGATGTTGAGCATCTTTCCATGTGCTTATTGGCCATTTGTGTATCTTGTATGGAGAACTAACTATTCGGATCTTTGACTATTTTAAAAATTGGGTTATCTGTTTTTTATTATTGAATTACAAGGATTTTTAAAGTATTCTAGATACAGGTTTCTTATCAGATGCATTGCATATACTTGTCCTGTTATAAGGGTTGTCTTTACACTTTCTTGATGCTATCTTGTTAAGCACAGAAGTTATAAATCTTGATTAAATACAATTCACTTAGTTTTTTCTTTTGGCACTCGTGTCTTTGGTGTTTTATCCAAGAAGTCTTTACCTAACCAAAGGGCACATATATTTACTCCTATGTTTTCTTCTAAGAGTTAGGTACATGACCCATCTGCAGTTAAATTTCATGCATGGTGACAGAAAGAGGTCCAACTTCATTCTTTCACATGTGGACATCCACTTTTCCCAGCACCTTTTTTGTTATTCCTTTCCTTGTTGAATTTATTAGTACCCTTGCCAAAAGTCTATTGGACATTAACGTGACAGTTTTTTTCCCCTGGACTGTTAATTCTGTTCTCTCAGTCTGTATGTCTTTCCTAATATCAGCACCATGCTGTTTGGATTACTATGACTTTGTAGCAAGTTTTGAAGTCAGTTGTGAGTTCCAGAACTTTGTTTTTCTTTTTCAAGATCATTTTGGTTATTTTGCATCCCTTCCATTTCAATACGAATTTTCAGGTAACCTTGTCAACTTCTGCAAAAAAGCCATCTGGGATTTATACAGGGATTTTGTTGAATCTGTAGATCATTTGGGGGAATAGTGCCATCTTAACAATAGTAAGTGTTCTTATGTATGAACATGAAATACATTTCCATTTGTTTTGGTCATATTTCATGTCTTTCAACAATGTGGTTTTCAGAATATAAGTTTTTCACTTATTTTGTTAAACTTCTAATTTTTATTTTACTCTTTTAAGTATCTTATTCTTTTGAATACCATTGTAATTGTTTTCTTAATTTTATTTTCACATTGTTCATTGCTAGTGAATAGAAACACAATTGTTTTTTGTACCCTGCATCCTTGATAAACTTGTTTGTTAATTCTAATAATATTTTAGTGGATTGTTTAGTATTTCCTATATACAATATTATTTCATCTATAAATAGTGATAGTTTTACTTCTTCCTTTACAGTTCTGGCCTAACTGACGTGTTTAAAACCTCCCATACAATTAAATAGAAGTAGTAAGAGCAGACATCTTTGTCTTGCTCCTGATCTTCTGCAGAAGGTGGTTAGTCTTTCCTCACTGTAGCCCTTTATTAGACAGAAGGAGAGCCCTGCTATTCCTAGTTCACTGTGTGTTTTATCAAGAAAGGCTGCTGGAGTTGTCGAATGCTTTACCTGTTTCTATTGAGATCATTATGTTGTTTTTGTTCTTGATGCTGTCAACATGGTGTACTATATTAGTTGATATTTGGATGTTAAAACAACTTTGCGTTCCTGGAATAAATGTCATGTGGTCATGTTCTATAGTCTTTTGTATATGTTGTTGGATTCACTTTGCTAATATGTTGAATGTTTTTGCATCTCTATTTGTAAGATTATTGGTTGCAGTGTTCTTGTGACATCTTTATCTGACTTTGGAACAGGGCAGTTCTGGCCTCATAGAGTTAGGAAGCTTTCCCCCCTCTTCTATTTTCTGTAAGAGTTTAAAATTAAATGATGTTAGTGCTTCTTTTAACATTTGGTAGAATTTATCAGTGAAGCCATCTGGCCCTGAACTTTTCTTTGTTGGAAGTTTTTAAAATGACTAACTCAATCTCTTAACTGACAGACCCATTCACATCTCCTGATTCTTCCTGAGTCAGGTTTGGTAGTTTGTGTTTCTAGGAATTTGTCCATTTCACCTAGGTTACCTACTTTGTTGGCAAAAAATTGTTCATGGTATCCCCTTATCATCACTTCTATTATTAACAAAATATCATTAGTTGATAGCTCATATTTCATTCCTGATTTCGTTATCTCTTCCCTTTTTGAAAGGTCAATTTAGCTAAAGGTTTGTTAATTTTGTTGACCTTTCAAAGAGCCAATATTTGCTTTCATTGATTTTGAAGTTTTTAGTGGCCCAGAACAGAACATGGTCTGTCTTGGCACTGGTTCTCTGGGCACTTGAAAGGAATGTGTATTCTGCTGTTGTTGGGTAGTGTTATATAAACATTGATTAGATCCTGTTGTTTAATGGTGTTATTGAGTTTTTCTATCCTCTTGCTTATTTTTGCCTACTTCTATGAATTGTTGAGAAAGAAGTGTTGACGCTTCAACTATAATTGTCAATTTGCCTATTTTCCCATTCAGTTTGATCAGTTTTTGCTTCACATGTTTTCCAGCTCTGCTGTTTGGCGCACACACATCTAGGATCGCTCTTTCTTCTTGGTGGGTTGACCCTTTGATCACTATGTCTTTCTCTGTCCCTGGTAATTTGCTTCATGAAGTCTATTTTATCTGGTATGAAAATAGCCATTCCTGCATTTATTTAACTGATGCTTGCATAGTATATCCTTTCCTATCCTTTCAATCTACACATGTCATTGTATTTGAGTGAGTTTCTTTTAAATAGTGCATATTTGGGTCTTGTTTTCTATTTAGTCTATCAATCTCTGTTGCTTAATTGTTGTATTTAAATCATTTACATTTAATGTATTTACTGATATGCTAAGGCTTACATCTGCAGTTTTATTTCTATTGACCATTTGTTCTCTCTTTTCTTGTTTCACTGCTTAACTTTTCCTGACTTCATGTGGTTTGCTTGGACATCTTTTAGAATTCCATTTTGAATTATCTATAATATTTTTTTAAAGAAGAAATTTTAAAGAAAATAATTTTTAAAGATTATTTATTTTTAGAGAGAGGGGAAAGGAGGGAGAAAGAGAGAGAGAAAAACATCAATTGGAAGCCCCCAGCCAGGGACCTGGTCCACAATCCAGGCATGTGCCCCAACTGGGAATCAAACCAACAGCCATTTGATTTGCAGGCTGATGCTCAGTCCACTGAGCCAAACAAGCCAAGGCTGAATTACCTACAGTATGTTTAAGTGTACCCTTTGCACAGCTTTTTAGTGGTTGCTCCAGGATTACATTATATAAACTAAATTCATCAAAGTCTACTGGTGTCAACATTTTACCATTTGGAATGAAGTGTAGAAAGCTCACCTCCATTTATGTCCTGTTACCTTCCTCTATTTATTTTATTGTTATCTTAGATATTTCCTCTACATACTGTACATGGATAACAACTTTAGGCAGTGTAATAATTTTTGCTGCACTCATCAAACATAATTTAGAAAACTCAAGAGGAGAGGAAAAGTCTATTGTACTTGCCAAGATTTGGCTTATCATGTTCTTCCTTCCTTCCTGATGTTCCAAGCTTCCTCTTTCTACCACTTCCTTTCTGTCTAAAGAACATCTTTCAGAGCACATCTGCCGATGACAAATTCACTTAGTTTTCCTTCATCTGAGGACATATTTAGCTTCCCTTCATTCCTGAAGAATATATGCACTAGATAATGAACTCTGGGTTGATATTTTTTCCTTCTAGCCCTTAAAAAAAAAACTGCCACTTTCTCTGTTCTCCACGTTCTGATGAAAAATCCTCAGTTGTTTGATTTGTGAAGTGTTCTTTTTTTATCTAGCTCCTTTCAATATTTATCTTCAGTTTTCAGTTTTTTTAGTTTTTAAAATTATAATGTATCTTGGTGTAGATTTCTTTGGGTTTATCCTCTTTGGGGCTTGGGCAGCATCTTGAATCTATAGGTTTTTTTCATTTACTTTTGCTAAATTTAGGACATTTCTAATTATTATTTCTTTGAGTACTTTTCCTTACCCCCACCCTCTTTGTCTTCTCCTTTCAGAATTCCAACGACATGGATGTTAGGTCTTCTGTTATGATCCCACATTTCCTGAGGCTCTGGAGTCGTTGTTGTTGTCCTTGTTTACAGTCCACATTCTCTCTCTTGTTGAGAAGTGATAACCCTATTGCTCTATCTTCAAATTCCCTGATTGCTTCCACTGCTCTCCCCCCATTTCAAGGTTAAGCAAAACTCTAAGCTGCTGTTAGACCCATTCACCTTGGCCAGACTCAGAAGCTTTCCTTGGCATGAGGAAAACTATAAGAAAATATAACTTAATTTGTATCTTCTGGATATAGAAGGACTTTTTGATGGATAAAAATAAAGATAGAAATCACAGGGAAAACCTTAATAGATTTAAATAGTCCAAAAAATAAACATCTATAACATTCTGAAAAAAAAAATCATTAATACTGTAGATTAGGTAGCAAATGGTAAAAGGATGAGCCACATATATGATAGCAAGTAATGTCCCTAACATAAAAAGTGTGAAAAACATCAGTGTTCTATGTGGGTACATAAATGGTTCATTAAAGAGGAAATTAGGGTGGGCAGTGGCAAAAAAAAAAAAAAAAAAAAAAAAAAAAAAAAAAAAAAAAAAAAAAAAAAAGAGGAAATTAAAATGAGTGATATAAATTGGAAAAGAACATTTAACACCTAAAACTAATATAAAAGAATACTGAATGTCAACTGTAAAATTTTTTCTAATTTAAACTCATTACTGTCCAAATAAAGGCAAATTAAAGTTGACGTTTTCTACCTATTCACTTAGGCAACTTTTAAAACTGAACACCCATCACTGGTGACAAGAATAAAAACGCATACTCAGCTCAGGGGTTTAGCGATACAGCCTCCTGGGTGTCAGCCAGACATTTTACTTCAAGGAACTTTTCCTGAGGAAATCATTCAGAATACCAAGACTTATGAAAAATTATATTCATAGCAGCAGTAGTTATAATAAAAAATTGTCATTTATAAAACTGTCTTGAGGGAGGGCTGCATAACCAAAACAATCATCATCAAGGTCAACCCAGTGTCCACCTGGAGCCAAAGAGTACAGCTCACCAAGCTCCCAGACAATCCTTTTACGTCAAGTCCATTATCACGCCCATTTTACAGAACCTCAGGAGAGATTGCCCTCGCCACACCCCGCCCCACCCCGGGAATGGTGGAGACAGACATTTCCATCCTGGCTCCGTCTAGCTCCCAAGGCCATCTTATAGGCAGTTAGAAACAACAATCAAGAGGATGTATTTAACAAAGTAGAGACATGTTTACAATAGGATGCTAAATGAAAAAGGAGGACCCAGAATCACTGTATGATTTTAAGTGGAAAAAGTGCAAATTGTTGCAAAATGCAGAGAAGGAAGGACTCTGAGAAGGAAAAGGTTGGGAGAGAGAGGCCATGGCGGCAGTGCAGGCAGGGGTACAGAGTGAGGGGCAAGGGCACTGCTGCTATCTCACAGAGCGGTGGCTGGGCCACACAGAGACCACCATCTGGTGCAGTTGTGCAGGCACACGGTGTCTGTCAACCAGAGCTCCCTGCCCCACTGGGGACGGTAAGGCCACAGTACCCTCCGATGCTGACAAAACAACCAGTGGCACCTGCTTTCAGGGACAGAACTGAAATCAAATGATTTCTGAAGGTCAAGGGAGCCAGGAAGGATGTCTCAGGAACCTGAAGGCACTCGGGAATGGCAGCAGAGGAACCAGGATCAGCAATGGCTTCCCCTCCAACCTTGCAGCCTCCACTACGGAGGACTTCGTAACCAATGGTGAAACTAGAACAAGGAGAGGCTAACTCACTAGTCTGAATTGTGAATTCACAGGTTGTTTGTCAAAGGTGCTCTGCGCATGAGTGCAGGTGGTGCCCCTCCCACGCAGAGCGCCTCAAGTTCCCAGAGCAGGGCAGGGTGACACCCGGATCCAGAGCTACCTCTTGCAGCACTGTCTTGTTCCAAGAAACATCTGCTGCATTGGAGGAAAACATCCTTAAGTGTGTTAAAGCCAAAAGATAGAAGGAACATTATTTTTCCCTTGCCCTGAAATGAAATCCCTTAACCAGGAGCTTCCCAAACCCCAATTCCAAAGAATTGGACCCTAAATTTAGATTGTCCTTGTAAGGTCACCGGATAACCCTGGCTCAGGGTCAGCCAGCAGCTGCTCAAGATAACTTTGCTTTTCTGCTGACTCAGGCCTTTCCCTCACACAATTAATGAGATCCTGCTGCACTTCCCCTGGGGAAGAGAACAATAGCTATAGATGAGCAGGTGGCCTTGGCTGGTATGAGCCTGTTGCCACAGATCAGGGACTGCCATCCCTACCCAGCCCCCAAACCCCCACTGAACTCAGTTTGCAGGCCCTGGTCCACTGTGCAGCCCTAGCCAAGCCCGCCTCCATCTGTCCCTCAGGGCTCCGCCCCTTCCTACCTCTGGGTCTTGGCTGAGCTGTCAGCTCCTCAAAGAAGCCTTCACTCTGCACCACACAGCTCTCTCTTTCCCAAGGCCATGGCACACCTGCAAGGGCCTTACCCTGTTACCGCTTGAGGGTGGGAGCTCCCTGGGTTGTGCTCCACTAGAGAATGTGCTCGGTGCACAAATAAGTAGCTAGGAGATCCTCTGGAGTGGAAGGAAGGGTGGGCTATCTTCATGCCTCCTCTCCCCATGCCCCCTTCCCCAACCCCACCCCCAGGTCTGGGCTGGGCTGGGCCTCTCTGTGGAGGCTCTGGTTCCACGGTGGGCAGGGGCCACAACCAGTTCAGTGGTATTGAGGTAGAAATCAGGTTGTGATAGGTAGAACCTGACACCCCCAAGATACTGTGGTCTCCGAGATACTGTGAGGCTGTCCCCAAAGAGTCGTGGGATCGCTGGGCGTACCATGGGATGCCAGACAGGAGGTGGGCCCCACAATGGGCCCCAAAGTGGTAAAGAGAGGGAGGAAGGTGGGTAGGCAAAGGGGAGAGCCTCATGCATCTGCACCCCAAGCTGGCTGGAGGGGCAGCAGGCAGCCCCCTACCTGGTACAGGTGCATGAATATGGCCACTGTGTTGAGATTCATTCCTGGATACTAGTGGGGAAAACCAACAAGCAGATGGACAGTTCCAGCTTGGGCTTCTGGAGCAAGGTTAGGATTTGGGGCTAAGAGTCTTCTAAGAGGAAGTGAGCTCCACAACACAATGTAGACGGATGAGCAGGCCCCAAGCCAAGGGATGTACGCTGCAGGCAGAAGAGCCTGTGGGTGAGAGACAGACCAGCCTGGGGCCTGGAGGGAGGCGAGCCTGGGTGGAGCAGGGATTGTGTGCTGCTGGACTGATCAGGCCCAGCATAGCCATACAGATGTCCCCCTGGGCCACTCCCAGGAGTCAGCACTTTGTTCATGAGCAGTGAAAACCATGGAGGGTTGGAGACAGAGTATGAGCCAGGGGAGGAGCCTGCTGGGGTGGCCCAGCTGCCCTGAGGAGAACAGACCCAGAGGGCAAGGGTGGGGCCCAGACAGCCTGAGGCAGGGCAGCTATCCTGGGAAGAAGGCAGTGTGCAGCATGGTGGGGGGGACCCTGGGCAAGGTCCCTAAATTTGGGCTGATGGGGAGCAGGATTGAGAGGGTGGGGTGAGTGGTACAGGTGCAGTGGATGGGAGAGGGGAGGTCCAGGAGGGTCTGTAGGGTAGAGGGGGAATGTCCAATGGTTTGTAGCAGGGGCATAGCAGCCAGTGAGTTGGTAGCGAGGAGGAAGTAGTGGTTCTTGGTGCTGGAAGGTGAGGTGGGGATAAGGAAAGGGGTAAAACTTCCCCCACATCCCACTCCTGCCCACAGGGCCCAACCTCCCCATGCTGGAGGAACAGGATAGTGGCCTTATCTCAGAGCCACTTGAGGAAGGAGAAGGGACAGCTTTGTCAAAGCTCCCAGGCTGTGGCTGGCCTCAACACACTAGGTCTTCTCTGTGGAGGGTCCTGTCTAGCAGAGCCAGGCACATCAGACCATAGGAAAGTACAGGCGTACCAGGGGCCCCAGTCCAGGACCAAGTAGACTTCGCTGGAAACAAAGGGGCTGACAGGGAGTGGGAGGGGGGCTACCAGAACGGGGCTAATGACCCCATAGGGTTGTGGGCTACAGGGCCTGGTGCCCCACCTGAGCCTAGGGGGCCCCATTATTCAACCCATTGGGCCTTTCGAGAAACTGCTGGGCCATTGTGCAGAAGAATGCCCGGAAATCCCGCACCTCCCTCCTCCAGCGAGGATGGGGGCTCTTCCTCCTGGCCAGGAAACTCTAAATTGACTTCTGGAGGGCGGTCTGGGGGCTGGGGTGCCAGGGTTGCCGCTGGTGGGAGGGCAGAGCACACACCCTCTGTTCCTTTGTGTCTCCCCTGTCTGAGGGCCAGAGTGGGCTACCGGCTGCTCCTGAGAGTACAGCTTGTGTACTGGGTCATTGGAGAACACTGAGGACTTCCTGAAGTGGTGTCGCCTGAGCTGGACCTCCCAGGATGGGGGGATGGGAAGCATCTCAGGAAGAGGAGCGGTCAGTGCGAAGGTTGGGAGCTCTGGAAAGTCTCTGCGGCAGGGGCAGAGTTGGGGTCTTCTGAGAGAGACCGTGTCTGTGCCACCTGCTTCGTGTTGGGGCCTGTGAGCCGGTGGACAGTGGCGCTGGGCAGGACCTTGGACGAGGCAGGAGGCCAGCGTGACTCCCATAATCCTGCCTGGTCTTTCAGCCTGTGGGAGAGACAGCGCCAAGTCCTAGAGTGGCACCGAGCAGTTAGGATGGGGTGAAAGAGTCTGGGCCGGGCTCGGACTCTAGGGCGAGCTTCCTGAAGGAACAGGCCGAGCTGCGCTTGGCCGCGAGAGTCCCTCACGCAGGCTTCTGCATGGTGGTGACGGTAGGGACTCCCGCAGAACTTGGCCAAGGAAGAGTGAAGCAGGCCGGGGAGTAAAGGCCATCAGACTCGTTCCGGGAAGTAGAGGGGGAAATTGGGGATCACGTAGCTCCTGAAATGGCGAGGCAGGGACGGGCATGGAAGTGGCCGGAGCAGCGCGAGCGGAGCCGCCCCTGGCTGACCCGGAATGTGCTCAGCCTCGACTAGAAAACCGTGGGTGAGAAATCGGGGGCAGTGGCCGCGCTGGGCGTGGTTTCCGCATCGTGCGCTATCCCCACGCGCAGTTATTTTCCTACCTGCCGGATACTATGGGACGCCATAATTGGCTGCGGGCCGGTGGCTCGTGCGCCGATTGGCTGCTTGGACTCGGCGGCGGAGCCCGAGTCCGCCCTCCGAACCTTCAAATAAGTAGGACCGCGGGCGATCCCAGCAGACGCGAAACTGTGCTGCAGGCGAGTGGGGCGATCTGGCGGAGCGTGGTGAGCGGGTCACGCGGGCTCAAAGGTAGCAGGATCCACACGCGGCGCCCACCTGCTCGGCGGAGCCACTGCCGAGCCCCCTGCAGAGGTTCCGGGGCCGTCGGGCGTGCGTCTCACCTCCAGACATGGGGTCAGCCGCGCTGGAGATCCTCGGCCTGGTGCTGTGCCTGATAGGCTGGGTGGGCCTGATTCTGGCATGCGGGCTGCCAATGTGGCAGGTGACCGCTTTCCTAGACCACAACATCGTGACGGCGCAGACCACCTGGAAGGGGCTGTGGATGTCGTGCGTGGTGCAGAGCACGGGGCACATGCAATGCAAGGTCTACGACTCGGTGCTGGCGCTGAGCACCGAGGTGCAGGCGGCGCGGGCGCTCACGGTGAGCGCAGTGCTGCTGGCGCTCGTCGCGCTCTTCCTGACCCTGGCAGGCGCTCAGTGCACCACCTGCGTGGCCCCGGGTCCCAGCAAGGCGCGCGTGGCTCTCACGGGTGGCGCGCTGTACGCGCTCTGCGGGCTGCTGGCGCTCGTGCCGCTTTGCTGGTTCGCCAACATTGTGGTCCGCGAATTCTACGACCCGAACGTGCCAGTGTCGAACAAGTACGAACTGGGTGCCGCGCTGTACATCGGCTGGGCAGCCTCAGCGCTGCTCATGTGCGGCGGCGGCCTCGTGTGCTGTGGCGCCTGGGTCTGCGCCGGCCGTCCCGACCTCAGCTTTCCCGTCAAGTACTCAGCGCCGCGGCGGCCCACGACCAGCGGCGACTACGACAAGAAAAACTACGTCTGAGGGCGCTGGGACAGAGGAGCCTCTCGTGCCAGCCGCACCCACAGGCCGGAGGACTGGCCAGGGAGCCCTGCATTAACGGAGGCTTCCGTTGGGCCGCGCCGCGTACTGGTTACGCGGAACGTATCCCACCAACGGGACCCTGCTGGGGCCCGCAGCCCGTCAGCTCCGACCATCACTCGCTGGGCATTAGGCGGTGCCCTGCCCTGAACAGGCCACGCGCACTTGGGAGGACTTGCTTGGTTTCTCTTCTGTGGGAAGTGCTGGCTCCGACCAGGGTTGGGCAAGGGTTCCTTTCCTTGGCTGTGTGGGCACTGGACTAAAGATGCCACTTTTCTCCCTGCCCCTCGTGGTCTCGGACACCACTGTACTTTCCAGTGGCTCCTGCTGATTCCAGAGGGACAGACTGAGGTGCCTGAAGGTTGTGTACAGCTGGCCTTTACCCCATCAGCAGGGCCTGAGCCCAGGGGTCCAAGAGACTTGGTTTGGAGCTGCCTCCCTCAACCCTGCAGCTCTCCAAGCGCACAAGATCGCACAAGATCTGAGCGTAGGGCTGGGGTCCTGCTCTCCTTCACAGTTTGGGGGAGGGTAAGAATTTGCTTAGTAAATGGTTTGAATACTTTTCCACTTGTGTTCCGTTGTCTGTCCATCCAGTCACCACCTGTGCCTAGCAGCTCCCATTCCCCCACCCACCCAGACTCATCCCTGAAAGGCCCTTACAAGGACCTACCACAGCTGGATCTGAAGCCCACAAGACCCCCCCTCCCTGCAGCCTTTGTTTAGGACCTCCCTGCCACCTGATCACACTGTAGTTAGAAGGTGCTGTAGTTAGATTCTGAGTCATGGTACCTGGGAAGAGGATGGAGACCCCAGCAGAGAATGTGGGTTGGACCCCCTCCTCCCCAAGCCAGTGTGTAGTGGGCTTGGGATGTAGGCAGTGCTGAGAGTGAGTTGCAAGGCTGCTGGCCTTGCTTAGAAGAGGCTGGGCTCCACAGAGGGGTGTTTTCCACCTGCCCTCAGGGCTTGCCTAACTCTGGGTCACATCAAATGGCCAGATATCTGCACAATGCAAACAGAGCCCTTTCTCCCTGTGTGCAATGAGAAAAGGCAAACCCAGGATGTGTGCTGGGCTCCAGCAGAGCTAGCTGCAGGTTGGCAGGAATGTTGCCATGGGGAGGAGGCCCCATGGCCAATTGCCTGGAGAGTGCCCAGGCTCAGCTCCAGCCCCTCTGCCAGTCTTCTGCGTGGCTGTGCCCAACCTGATGGCCATCCCAGGCTCATGCCAGCCATCAACATCTGCTAGGAGCACCCTGTGTGACCTTCCTTCGGTGGGTAGGACCCCTGGGAACCACAATAGCCTCAGTCAGGTACCTGGGGGTAGGGATCCCAGGAAAGCAGAACCAGAGCTGTTGCAGCAACTGAGAGCTCATTGCTTCCAGCCCTGATCTAGGCACTTGAAATCAATGTACTTTTACCTTCTGCCAAAGGCTAGGGCAGAAAAGATGGGAGAAAGGGAGGCATTCCAAGCCTGGCCAGCAGGGAGGCTTGGCATCTGTCCCCAACACCAGCCTCAGGGGCTCTGTCCAGAAATGCCTGGGTCACATCCAGTGGCAAGGAGTCTCCCAGGCTTGGTCAGGCTTCTTGGTAGAGGGTGGGGGAGAGAACCCGAGGACATGGGCTCAGAGAGGCCGCAGCAGAGCCAGTAAGTGGGACTTCCAGGGAGGCTAAAACATCTGGTGTTCTGAGCTCCCCCAGCAGCACGCCATGGCAGTCCCACCTGGCCTGTGCAGCAGGGATCAAGGATAGCTCCTGAGTGCAGGAGTCTGTCATCCTGGTCTTTGCAAGGCCACTCCTGCCCACTGGGGCCAGCTAATACTGGCTATGGGGTATCTGGCGAGAAGCAATCTGTATCCCACACAAGCCCATAGCTCTCCGGCTTTTTCAGGCACCAGGCATCAGCTGGTGTTCTGAAGGGCAGTTGCACAGCCCCAGATTTTGCACAAGGCCAAGGTGGGCACCTTGAGGGTAAGCCCTGACAGCCCATGCCAGGAAGAGCAGGGGCAAATTCCACTGCTGGAAGTCAGGAGAGAGAAGCTGGCCAACACTGCCGCCAACCTCACTGTGCCAACTACCCCTTCTCAAGGGCTGCCTTGAGACCTGGGCACATCTACCCATACTCTCAATTCCAGGCCAGTTTCCAGGCTCCCCACCAACCCCTCCCCCAACTTAGAGCCTGCCCAAACCACTCTGCCTCCACCTGCCCTCAACCCCAGGAACTGCATCCAGGTGGCCATGTCCTTCCAGCCTGTCATCAGCGACTTGTATGAACAGCTCTCTCCTCCCCTGTAACAGGTGAGGTACCAGACAGACCTCCCAGAGGGGCAGGAATGGATGGGAGCAGGGAGCATCCTTGCCTCCAGATCAGGCTCCGGAGACATCTGGGATAGTGGGACCAACTGATCCCATGGCTCCCCTGAGAATTATTCCTGTTCTGAAAACTTAGGAGGTTACCGCAGTCCTGTCCAGCCTGGACATTCTGTGACCAAGACACAAGTGAAGCTGACCTTGGGGTCACCGTGTCTCCATCAGGGCAGGGGGCACTCAGCCAGCCCCACTCTTCCTGGCTTGGGGCCTCACTGTGTGCCTGTGGGGCCAGTGGTGTATGGACAGGTAGGTAGGTGCTGGAGGGTAAGATGACAGTCCTGGGAGTGGGACATGATCAAGAAGTTGAACTTGAGATGCTGCCAAGGCTGAGAGGACAGGAGGAAGTGGGGAGAGGGTGGACAGAGCCAGGTTCTGGCTGGCACTGCTGGGAAGTGGTCAGTGCAAGTGCTCAGGGGCTGGCCTCTGCCCATTGCAGCCCTGAGACCCCCTACCTGTGCTGATTTCCAGCTGCTGTGAACCTACAGAAGCCTCAGGGCACAAATAAGTGCTGGCCCTGTGACCAGAGCAAAGGATGGGGCACTGAACCTAAAATAAGCATTTTATTCCATTAAAAACCACTGTCCCTACATTTAAAACTATGTCCATAACTTACAATCTAAATAAAAGCCTATTAATATAAATAAGGAGAAGGAGGTCGTTTCTGAAGAAATCCAACTCTAGAAAAGAAAAAAAGAAAGACATTTCAAACAATTCTGATGTCTCCCCAAAGTGAATGCATTACCCCAATCTGCCCTCTGACATGTGCCAGGCTGCTGCTTCTGAGCAGCTTCCACCACTCCTGGGCGAAGGCCACCCCAGAACTACCATGGCACCTGACCCTGCCAGTCTCACTGCACCCTCCTGGCCAGGTCTAGGCTGTCATTTGCTGAAGGGCTTCTGGACTCCCAGCACCTTCCTACTTTGCAGAGCCTTCCCAGTGGCTTGTCCAGCTTCTGCCCCACGGTGACCCTCCCCTTGCTAGGAGCATCTCCCTACCACCCCCCCCCCCCCCCCCCCCCCCCCCCCCCCCCCCCCCCCCCCCCCCCCACCCAGCACACTGCTCCTCACCCTTCCTGGGTGGCCCACGCTGCACTGTGTCTTGGTGGCAGGACACACAGCAACACTGTTATCATCACTGAGCAGACTGCAGGGGAAGGGCCGCCTCAAACACCAGCCTCACTGCCTGAGAGCCCCACTTGTAATCTTTCATTAGGTCATAAACTATACTTCTGCCTCACCCTAAGACCCTGTGCTGAGATTCAGCAATTGTCTAAGGTGTATCAGCCCCATTTTGGATGAAGAAACAGGTAAGGTACCCAACAGATCTCTCTAAAGACTCTAAGGGTATGACCCCAGGGCCCTTCCCTAACACAAAACCTGTGTACCCCATCCCAATTTGACAGAGGGACTATGGGGTCCCTCAGGCCCCCTATGCCATTCTCGGCAGTGCCCACTGGGCCCTAACAGGGGAAAGGCATTTGCTCTCACAGCTTCCAGCTCACCATGGACGGGGAAGCAGGAGAAGCCTGGGCTAGCACGAGGGGAGGCTAGACGTCAGAGCCTTGACAGGCCAGACAGCCACAGCAGTGGCCCCAGTGCAGGCTCAGGAAAAGGCAGGCTGTAGGCATGCACTGGACACAGAGCAGCCCCCATGGCCTGCTCAGCTGCGGCCCATTTCCTCAGGAGTCCCTCAAGAAGAAGGCCTGTCCATTATAGCCGCATGCTGGTGCAGGCCTGCAGAGAACCGACATTTTCTAATTCTCAGCTGAGTGGCTGACAACAGCATGGCTTTCCCAAAAGTCAAGCACATGAGGGCCTGGATAGAGGCCATTGTGGGCGCCAGCCAGGGCCTGAAGCCAGGCTGGAGGGGCAACGAGGCTCCAGGTGGCCCCCTTGGGGCACCCTCACTGCTGGCAGTGCCAAAGGCCTGCATGTCCCTGGCTGTTGCTCAGCCCACAGTGTGTTTGGGAAGAGAGCAAATGCCAACTGTTCCTGAAGAGGTCCCAGGAACTTAAAGCAATTAGCTCCCCCCAAATGCCCCATTGCGGCATTGCTGCCAACACAGAGACAGACGTTCTGGGGAAAAATGTGTTGCCCCCAAATCTCAGGAGTCCCACTCTGGTGTGAAACCCAAGTAGAAGCCTGGCCTGCAGAGGAAAAGAGTGGGGAGACCACAACACGAATCAGGAGGAGCCATTAGCAGCGCTGGCTTTGTGGTGGCCCCCCCCACCCAGTCCCCACACTCACCCTCAGGACAGAAGGGAAACAAGTGCGTCTAAAAACTTGCTCCGATCCTCCGCTTTCAGTTCAATTACTGCAGTAATGAAAGAAAAACATCGAGACAGGAGGAGTCAGGAGGGGAGTGAGGGAGAAGTGAGAAAAACAAGTCAGAGCACATTAACTTCCTCTTCCCACCCATCCAGGACTGGAGCCCTCCAGCACATTCCAAAATGGACTTGGCTCCTTGGTGGCCTGGAATATTCCGGACTAAGAGGTTATATTTCTCTATCCCTCTGTATTTAATCTTTAGAAACTCCCAGCTGTCCTGTTGGTGAGGCTGGGCTTGTGGTCTGCAGGGAAGACCCCCCCCAGGCAAGCCAGGGGACTAGCACTGACAGGCAGAGGGAACACAGGGGACAAGATGGCATAGAACTCCACAGCCCTGGGCTGAGATGGGCTGTCCCACCCTGCTGGACAGAGTGCTGCCCCACAGTGGGCTGCAGGAGGCTCTAGGTCTGTCAGGCAGGAGGCCAGCCTTCCATCCTGCTCTGGCCAGTCCCTCAGCTTCAGCATCCTCTTCTATGGAAGGGGGACACGATGCAAATTGCCTCCATCTCTGGGGGGCCAGCAGGCTCAGACAAACACATGAGCCTCCTCAGACAGCTAGTCCTGAAAGCTGTCTGTGCTGTGGGTCATGGCTCTAGGAGGCCCAGGCCCCACTCACCCAGGTAGTACTAGTTGTGGCTCCCTTAGCCTCCCACCCACGATCTCCACCCACAGGGGAAACCAAGCAGCTCCTGCCCACAAACCCTCCCCAAGTGGGTCCAGGACATCCTGCAGGCCAGCCAGCACCAACCTCTCCCACCTCTAGGACATAAAAGTGAAACCACCCAACACGGCCGCAGCCTGAGCAGGCCTAGTATGAAGAAGCCGGCTCTTGACACTGAGGCAACTATGGTCCTGATCACAGTAATTGTCAGGTGAAGTCTTCTGTCCTTATTTCTTCAGAGGCTTTCAATTTCTCGTTCTCTCTTCTCCTTCTGGCACCCCCGTGATATGAATGTTGGTATGCTTGATACTGTCCCAGAGGCCCCTTAAACTATTGTTTTTTGGATTTTCTTCTTTTTGCTGTTCTGATTGGGTGCTTTCTGCTACCTCATCTGCCAAATCACTGATTCAGTCCTGTTTCATTTACTCTACCGTTGGCCCCTTCTAAGGTATTCTTCATTTCTGACTGGTCCTTTTCTACGTGTTCTATCTCCATTTTTATGTTCCCTATCTCTGTGCGGACGTTCTTACCGAGTTGTCTATTCTTCCCCTAAGTTCACTACACGTCCTTACTTATAACCAGCATTTTGAACTCCACATCTGGTGTACTGCTTGTCTTCATTTTGTTTAGTTCTTTTTTTCTGGAGTTTTGTCCTGTTCCTTCATTTGGAACATGTTTCTTTGTCTCCCCATTTTGGCTGCCTCCCTGTTTGTTGCTGTGAGCACAGTAGGCCGAGCCCGTGGAGCAGGACTCATTTGGGCAGGGCTCAGGTGCCTGCTGAACGTGCCCCTTCAGTGTGTTGCTCGTGGAGGTGGGGGGGTGGTACTCTGGTGTAGTGTAAATCTGTCTATTGGGTGCACTGGCTCTGAGGCCTCCTGGGAGATGTAGGCCAAGGTCAGTCGTTGTCTGTATCCTGCCTGAGGCCACCTGGCATGAGCTACAAAGTGATCTGCAGAGGGTTGCCACTTTTGCTGGGCTTAGAGGTGCCCAGGAAAAGCCAAGCCACAAACCAAGGCTGGATGCCGCTAGTGCCGATGTTTGGGCTAGAGGTAGCCCGAGGTACGGGGCATGCCAAAGCCAGATGCTACTTGTTTGGGGCTTGACCTTTGAGATTTTTAGGAAAGTCTGCAGCATGAGCCAAGACAGGCTGAGTCCTGACTGGTGCAGCTCAGTTGGTTGGGCGCCATCTGGCAAAGTGAAAGGTGGCTGGTTCAAATCCCAATTAGGGCACATGCCTGGATTGCGGGTTCAGTCTCCAGATGAAACATGTACGAGAGGCAACTGATTGGTGTTTCTCTCTCAAATCAATGTTCCTCTTTTCTCCCTCCCTTCCCCTCTTTCTAAAAATAATATAAATAAAATCTTAAAAAATAAACCCCAAACTCCACTGGAAGTGGCTTGGGTGGACCTGCAAGTTGGGTGGGGCAGGGTCTCAGGGAGTCACCAGGGCAGAACGAAAGGTACTAGCCAGGTTGATGCAGATTCGGATACGGTATCTGCCTGAGCCTACAGGAACAGGGCACAGCAAAGGCTGTGACAGCACTTCTGTCTGGGACAAAGGTGCCCACCAGCCCCGGCCCCAAAGCCAGACAATTTAGTTCCTCCCCTTACATCCCTGGTGCCTTTTCAATCTGCCACCCCAGCACTGGAGCTCAGAGCGATTGAGTCCCAGTAAGCCCGTACTCAGCCCTCCCCTTCAGGAACAGCACCAGGGACTCCAGAAGCCCTCCGTCTCACTCAGCCACAACTGCTGGTTTTCACATCCAGAAGTTATGGGGACTTCTCTCTCCGGCACTGAAACCCTGGGCTGGGAAGTCCGGTGTGGAGCTAGGACTCCTCATTCCTCAGGGAACCTCCACAGCCAAGATATTTCTCCTGAATTTTAACCACCATGAATGGGTGTGGAACCAACCCATTCCATGTCTCCACTCCTACCAGTCTCTGCATGGCTTCTTCTGTATATCCTTAGTTGTAGGACATCTGTTCAGCGAGACTTCAGACGGTTCTCAATGATGACTGGCCTGTAGTCTAGTTGTAATTCTGATGTGATCATGGGAGGGTGCGAATAACACGTTTACCTCTGTTGCCATCTCGATCAACAGCCCTGAGAGCTTAGGCCCTGCTGTTTCTATGACACATAGAAGGGGCAGGTGACCCTGATGGGTTAGGTTGGGCCCTGGAGGCTCTGGTGGGCAGTCCTCCAGCTTCATTGGTGAACAGGTCTCAAGGGTCTAGGCAACACCTAGGTAGCGTCTCCTGTGAGCCTATCAGGGCCCAGACAGGAGGTGCAGGGCCCCAGGCATGCCAGAGATCCCTAAGCTGCCTATGGAAGCCAGCACAGGGCTAGTTCCAACAGGCCAAGAGGGCTACTGGCCAGGTACCTCTGGTGATGCCAGCTCCCCTGGTTCCAAGGCCAGCTGACCTTGAATGAGGGGGTCCCCATTCATCAGATTCTTACCTGAGAGGTCAAAGTAGTTGTGCAGTGTCCGGGAGTTGGTACCCTCTGCTGCCTTCTCAAATGCCCGCCCAAAAAAGCTGCAGACACATAAGAGGCACATGAAGGGCCTGGCCATTGTGACAGACCCTCCCCACACTCCTGGAACACACTGGAGTTGGCCCAGACCCCTCCCCAGCTGCTGGTTCTGCCCGTCAGCACTCATGCCCCTTCCTGGGCCCCTGCCATCTGAGGTCTCACCACCTCTCACTGGACTGTCACCGCCTCTCACTGCTGCTTCCCACCTACACCCAGCTGAGTCCTTCTCGGCCTCGGCCCTCAAGGAGCGAATGTCCATCTGTACCCCCAACACTCCATGCCCAGGGCTCTGGCTGCAGCCTCCCTCAGGTGTGGCACTGTGCTGGCAGCTGGGACAGGTAAGACGCAGATGCTCAGTGGAAGCTGTGCTGGGATGGGGGTCTCAGATGAGACCAGGTCTCATACAGTAGACTAGGACTAGGAGGAGGCTGCAGGGCCAGGCTGTGGCAAACAACTGGGACTTGGCCCAGCAAGGGCAGGAGTACCCTGAGCTGCTGAGAGCACAGGGCAGCAGGGAGACAGCCTGGAGCATGGACCCACCCCCTGGGGACTCGGGGCCACAGCAGAAAATGGCTCATAGCAGAAGGAGTGAGTTGTGG
This sequence comes from Anoura caudifer, assembly GCA_004027475.1. NCBI lineage: Eukaryota > Metazoa > Chordata > Mammalia > Chiroptera > Phyllostomidae > Anoura > Anoura caudifer. Next base: position 448,023 of record PVKU01000151.1, read on the forward strand.
GTAAGAGGCTCTTGGGCCCATCACAGAGTATAGGCAAGAGGGGCATGTGCTTCAAGCTTCCACGGCAACTCTCACAGGGACTGTGCACATCAGTCAGAGCTAACACTAAGCACGGTTACATATATGATGTACAATGACAAAGTGACAGCTGGAGGAAGGATGCAGGTGGCTGTGATGACCCACAGGGGAAGTGCTTGCCGGTCACCTTGGGAATCCAGGCCAGGAGCACCTGGGCAGCTACGAGCTGCATAATCACGAACTGGAGACCCGTGAAGTGGCTTTGAAGAGCAGCCTAGCCACAGAGAAGCACTTACCTTTAAAAAATCCATCATCCCTCCCAACTTCCTACTAAATGGTCTTTGCAGACACAGGTCAAAGCTCACAACAGTGGAGCTAGGACTGATCTGGATCAACGACCAGTGTCCTCCCCATGGTAGAGCCCCAAAAGGCTAGATGTTAAAAATGAGGGACAGAGGACACTCACTGATCCTCAGTGCCCCAAGCTGTCCCACCAGGAAGCTGGGTGGGATCTTCCTGCTAGCTGCTGTCACTCAGCATCTGTTCAGAGTGGCCTTATGGGACTTGCTGGGGAGCACTAGACCCTGGGCACTGACTGCACCTGGGAGGCAAACACACCTAATCCCCTGGGATTAGCCACCAGGTTCTCCAGTTCACAAAGCTTGGAAGGGCAGCAGGGAGTACCAGGAAGACCCTCAGCCCTGCCTGCTGGTCAACACCTGGTCTGGAAGGAGTGGGCAAGAGGAAACCCAAACCTGATGCAAGAGGAGAGCAAGATCATGGTGCTGAAGATGCAGGGAAGGGCCAGAAAGGTAAGTAGAAGATGTGGGAAAAGCTTCTCAGAAGTGCAAGATGAGCCTGTGTATTCACACACCCACTGGTCAGTCATTAACAACAAAGAGGTGGAAACAGCATGAATGTCCAACAGGAGGGGTAACCTGCTGCCCACAGATTGAAGCCTCACAGGCCTGCCACATGGAGAAAAGGGTGTCCTTGGTGTGGCACTGCAGGGAAACCTCCCCCAACTCCAAAGGGCCCACGAGCCAGGGACGCCCAAGCCCCTGCTAAGCTCCCCAGACGCGTGGAACAAAGCTCACTTCTTTCTGTCTGAGCTGTCGGTCTCCGGAGGGATGCCCACCACCGTCACTGTACCCTGCTCCACATTCAGTGGGGCAGCCATCACCAAGGGCAGCAGCTTGCAGCGCCGGTTCTTCGTCTGTGGAGGCAAAATACACCCTCACTCATGGCCCCACAGGGTGAGTGCAGCACTCAGCGCCTAGGACCTTGATGGAGCCAACTGCTCATTCACCAAAAGCCTCCAGGGTCCTCATATAACCAGAAGAGAGGGTCAAACATGGGCTGCTCCATCTTCCTTTTGTGCTACCAATTCCCTTCCTCACTTCCTTTAGGTCCTGACACAGTTATCACCTCCTCCAGGAGGTCCTCCTCAACCAAACCCTTCTCCTTCACCCTGCCTTGCAGAGGAAAAGGTTCCCCACAGTGTATGCCACCACCCAACACTGCATGCACTCATTCCTCATCTGTCCCTTCGCTGGCACGCTTCCTCAGCAAGGAGACTCTTGTGTTTCCTTCACTGCTATGGCCATGACACCCACACCCCACAATAAAGGTGACCAACTGTCCTGATCTGTCCGGGCCTGAGGGGAGTTCTGGGACATTAACCTATATGGTTGGCTGGTCACCCTACGATGTTGTAGTCCAGCAGGTAGTAGATGTTTAACAAATGTCTGATACACGAATGGATCTGTGAAGTGGGTATTCACTCACCCATTCTACAGATAGGGAAACAGAGGTTCAGGTCAGATAACAGACCTCACATCACACAATTGGTAAATGAAGAGGCTCAGAGTCAAACAGCCTAGAGGACTTCAGAACTCATGATTTGTCCCTAGTATACCTTTTGTCATGACTTGATTATATTCAAGTAATTTTATTGGTCAGTTCAATGGTGTGAGATAATCTCAACCTTCTACCCAATATTTGCGTAAAGTAGTCCGCAGTGCAAGCCCTCATCCCGGAAGCAGACTGACTGCTGAAACCTGCAGGATCATCCTTTCCTTGACCACACCTGGGAAGGAGCTCATGTTATCAAGGTAGGGTCCTAGTCCCAGTGACAGCTGAGTTGGGGGGTATCCCAGACCAAGGCAAAGAAGGGCGTTAGGCCACAGGGAAGACAGAACCACACACAGAAAAGGGAAAGTCAGCCCAGAAAACAGACTTTTGCAGGGAAGCAAGTCTGCTCCAACCAACCTCATCTTCCCTTGATCTGCAACAGTGGGACACAAACCCTACTCCCACATGCTCTCTGAGGCCCCTCCTCACTCATCTGAGTGACCAGGATGGCCAGTGACAAAGTCAGAGCTTGTAAGGACCAGGAGGTTCCTAGGGGTCAGCTGAGGAAAACAGAGCTCAGAAAAACAGAGGGGTCTGCCCCGACCCTGCAGCAGGCAAACAGCCACTGGCACCCAAGGCCAGCTTCTACAGCTCCTCTGAGCACCGCTCGAATGTCTGCCTTCTAGCATCCTCCCGCCCATCCCCTCACCGAATACACAAAGGACTTGAGCAGGTGTCTGCTGAGCAGACTCAGGGATGCTGGCTTGGAGAACAGTGCGACATCTGGAGTGCCCTGCAGGGAGAAGACAAATGGTCAGAGGCAACCACCAACAGATGTGGCCCGGTGTCTGCCCGCAGTCCTAGGAAGCCTGACCTCCATGAGGGAGCAGTAGAGGAAAGGGCCCTGGGAGATGACAAGGTTGGTGCAGAGGCAGCTGGCGATGGTCTGCTGTGTAGCTAGCAGCTGCTTCTTGGCAAGCTCCAGGCCATGGTACAGCTTGTCCAGGTTACCCCTGTAACACAGCAGACACACGACTTCAGCACAGAGTCAAACAGAACACTCAGTTCCTGGGTCAGGAAGGGATGTGGGGATGACAGTTGATTTCTCACCCTCTTGAGTTCCCCCTCATATGTGAGGAAGGAATAAACAATGTATAAACCCATAGTGATGGACATGAGAGGTGGGAAGGGGTGTTGGCATCAGAAGGCTGGAGACTAAAAGCCAAAAGTGGGATGGGGGGTGGGGAAGGCCCTGCCCAGAGGGTCCTGGTAGGTGCCTGGAGGGCTCCTACAGGAACAGCATGGGCAAGGGTTAGGGGGAGGGCCAGGAACCCCACCACCTGACAAATGGGTTTTTACCCTTCACCGCAAAAAGGAGGGTTCCCCTCCAAGTACATTAAAATGAGCCCCCATGGAGAAGTGAGGTCTGCAAGCAAAGCCCCTGCCCTAGGAAGTTAAGTTTCCCCAAGTGTCACACTAACTCCCACCCATCAAGACGAAGTGGTGCCTTCTGGTCGGCAGGCTGTGCCCAGAGACCCAGGGTGATACACCCCGACTTGAATGAGAAAACCACCAGGCATTTGAGAAACTCCTGGGGCCTGAAGAAATAACCCTACAGGACATCAAAGTAATTGAAGAACAAAAGAAAAGCGAAAGTGAATTCTAGTATCTTTGGAGAGATCTGAGCACCTAATACATTCATAAACCAAGAACTGGATGCTATGAAAAAGGAACCATCTGAAACTAGAAAGTGTTTGTGGAAAGTAAAATAATTGCAAAAAATAAAAAATTCTCTTTTGAAGGCAAGAGGACAGAGTCAAGAAAAGCTTCCTTAACATCAATAATAAGACAAAACCATGGGAATATATGACAAAAATAAGAAACAGAACTGTTCTAGGAAGTATGGAAAGAAAATAAAAAACACCGGTGTGTATAAGTATGTGTTGGGGGAGTAGTAAAGAAATAATACCAAACATACCATGAAATTCTAGAACACTGGGAATAAAAGAAAAGGTCCTGTAAGCTTCTTCATGAGAAGGATGGGGACAAATTTACAAAAAAAAAAACAAAAAAACCCAGAACCAAAATAGCTCAGACTTCCCCACTGGTTGCTGAAGACAGGGAAGCAATGGAATCCACATTTGAAAACAAATTACCTCCCACCTTGAATTCTATATGAGCTAAACCAGCAATCAGATGAGGGTAGAACAGGTATTGTCATATCTGTGCAAGAATTCAGAACGTTTATACTTCACACGCACTCTTTAAAAGTTATACTAGAATTGTGCTCTAGCAAAATGAGGGAGTTAAAAAAAAAAGAGAGAGACAAAAGATGAGGATCCCAAGAAATGCTGGCCCCAAACCAGGGGCGCAGTCAAGGGCCATCCATGACAGCAGCAGGCATAGGGCTACAGTCAAAAGACAGAATCCCAGGCAGGCCCTCACAGACCAAGGGGCTTATAGGGAATATCCACTGAAAGGAGAGCTGAGAACAAATTGGATACAATAAAAGGCAATGAAGAGCTCCAGGAAAAACAAAGAGCTATACCAGAAAATAAGGTAATCAATGGTCATTACTGACTCTGAAATTTTTTAAAAATAAATTTTACTTTTTTAAAAATTTTTGACTTTAGAGAGAAGGAAAGGGAGAAAGTAGGAAAGGGAAAGAAAAATCAATGAAAGAGAGAAACATCAATCAGCTGCCTTCTCTATGTGCTCTGACTGGGAATTGAACCGGCAACCATTCCCTTTGCAGGACAAAGCTCAACCAACTGAGCCACACCAGCTAGGACGACTCTGAAACATTTTAATAACACAATGAAGTAACACTATTTATAGTTTTCATCACTTCTAATCAACCTTAGCCAAAACTGATATGACTCACATTCTATTCTCTAACTCAAGATTAAGGGTTCTCAATCTTTAAAATGAAAAGCATAGATTTCAGGAACTGAGAGGTATGCAGAAGGACAAAAGTAGGGATGCCGACACCCTTTTTTTCACAGAAAAAGGAGACAAGGGACACTGGTGACAGAACAACATGTATGTTGAAGTTACAAAGGAGCTAAAAATAGTGGCAGACTATAACAACAGGAGGGGAAGGAGCGCAAAGGTGGGAAAATGCTCTTTTGTCATCACAGAACATCAGCAGACTGAAACTGGCTCATCAATCCTGGGATGAGGGTAGCAGTTGATAGTAGCAGTTTTTGGATTTCCCCATATTTCCAAATAAAAATAGAGCAATTCAAAACCAAAGCCCCAGGACCCACATCTACGATACAAAGCCCCAAACATAAGCTAGTAGAACAGACCACACCTGGCCACAAGACGGGTATATTGCCAGTGTCAGCGTGGGAGGGTGCAGAGAGGCAACAAGGCTTAAGAATGATGAAAACTACAGGCAGCTGGGGGACACTAAGGGGGGTTTTGCACTCTCCAAGCAGGAGAGTGGGAAGAGACTTGCTAAAGTACAAGAGGTGTGGTAAAGACTAGGGGGCCGAAGCAGTCCAGCCCTGGGAGTCCCACCTGACAAGCAAGAGATCCCTTCCACATGGGCCCCTCACTAAGGAGAAACTACTGAGAACCGAATCCAAACTGAGCAAGACAGTGACAATACAAAAAACGAAAGACAAGGTACAGATAAAAACACATGGGGATTTAGTGAAGGCTCTAGCCAGCACAATCAGGCAGTAAAATGAAATAAAAGGCAGATTGGAAAGGAAGCAGTAAAACTATCTCTATTTGCAATGACATGATCTTGCACACAGAAAACCCTAAGAAATCCACAGAAAAACTGTTGGAACTAATAAACAAGTTAAGCAACACTGCAGGATACAACATCAATTTGCAAAAATCAACTATTTCTACACAAGCAGCAATGAGAACATGGAAGAAAGAAAACAAGTCCATTTACAATAGCATCAAAAAGAATAAACTATTTAGGAATAAATTTAACAAAAAAGTAAAATTTATGCTCTAAAAACTGTAAAACATTGTTTAAAAAATTAAAGAGGATCTAAGTAACTGAAAAACCGTCCCATGTTCATCAGTTGGAAGACTTAATGTTGGTAAGACAGCAATACTCTTAGAATTGATCTATAGGTTCAATGCACTCTGACTTCTTTACAGAAATGACAAACTGATCTCAAGATTCATGGAAATCCAAGGAATACAAAATAGCTAAAATTTGCTGCAAAGCTACAGTAATCAAAACAGTGCTGTACTACAATAAGTATAGGCATACTGATGGACTAGAACTGAGAACCTAGAAACAAATCTTCCCATTTACAGTCAACCAATTTGCAACATGGGTGCCAGAATAATTCAATGGAGGAAAGAAATCTTTTCAGCAAATGGTGCTAGATCAATTGGATGCCACATGCAAAAAAATTAAGTTGGGCCCCTTTCTTATACCAGACACAAAAGTTAATCTCAAATAAATCATACACCTAACATGAAGGCCAAAATTATAAAACTCTTTAAAAAAAAGATTTTATTTATTTGAGAGAAAAGGGAAGGGAGGGGGAAAGACAGGGGGAGAGACATCAATGTGTAGTTGCCTCTTACATGCCTTCCTACTGGGGACCTGGCCTGCAACTCAGGCATGTGCCCTGACTGGGAATCGAACCAGCCACCTTTTGGTTCTCAGGCAGGCCAGAGCTCAATCCACTAAAAGCCACACCAGCCAGGGCCCAAAACTATAAAACTCTTATAGAAAACAAAAGTGTAAATCTTCATGACCTTGAATTAGGCAGTGCTTTCTTAGATATGACACCAAAAGCACAAGAAACAAAAAGAAAAAACAGATAAACATCAAAATTAAAAACTTTTATGCTTCAAAGAACATCAAGAAAATGAAAAGATAACCCACAGGATGAGAAAAAACATTTGCAAACCATGTATCTGATAATGGATGTGTATTTAGAATATATAAAATAATCCTTACAACTCAATAACAAAGAACCCAACTGAAAAATGGACAAAGGACTTGAATAAACAATTCTCCAAACAAGACATACAAATGGTCCACATGCACATGAAAAGCTGTTCAACATCATTAGGAACAGCAGGAAATGCAGATCCAAACCACAATGAGACGCCACTTCATACCCACTAGCATGGTTTGCTCAGAAAAGACAGGCAAAAACAAATGTTGGCAAAGATGCGGAAAAATTCAAACTTTCATTCACTGCCAATGAGAAGATAAAATGGTGCAGTTGTTTTGGGAAAGTCTTGCAATTAGTTCCTCAAAAGGTTAAACACAGGGTTGGCATATAACCCAGAAAGCCCATTGCTAGGCATATACCCAAGAGAAATGAAAACATATGTCCTCACAACTTACATGTGCATGTTTATGGCAGTATTACCCATAACAGTTAAAAGGTGGAAATTACCCAAATGTCTACCAAATGATGAATGGATTAATAAAATGCAGTATATCCCTATAATAGGAAAATTATTTGCCATAAAAAGGAAGAAAATCCCTACTGCTGCTACAAAGTGGATGAACCTTGAAAACATCCTAAGTGGAAGAAGCCACTCCGTAAAGGACCATATAGTGTCTGATCAAATGACATGAAGCGTCCCGAATAGCAAGTCCGCAGAGACAGAAAGTAGATTAGTGGTTGCCTAGGGCTGAGAGAGATGGGGGATTGGGAAAGTGATGGCTAAGGGAAGCAGTGTTTTGGGGGGGAGGCAAAAAAAAGGCTCTCAAATTAGATAGTGATGATTACACAACCTTGTGAAGAGACTAAATTGAATTGAATTGTACACTTTAAATGGATGAAGTATATGATGTGTGAAGTATAGCTCAGTGAAGCTATTTTTAAAAAGTATGCTAGGGAACAGACCCAGGAAACCCCTGAAAGCAGGACCCTGTTTTTTAACACTGCACAAAAGCAACAGAGTGGCAGCTTTCTGAAGTCCGAAAGTTCTGAATTGTGTCTCCTCCTAAGAAGCCAGAGCAACTAGATTCATAAAGAAAACGAGCAGCAGATGAGCATCAAGGCTAAATCCTCTAAGCAACTATTAGAAAAAAGAGACTAAGGAGAACAGCATCCCTGTCGGCAGTGAGTGCATTACGAGATGTGTCTTCAAATGACCAAAACTGTAATGTTACACCCTCTTTCAAACCAAGCTAAAGGTATGAAAAATAACGTAAGACATCTCGGGAAGTAAGAGAAAAAAACAGAAATAAAAGAAAGATGAAGAATGAGAAATGAAGGCACATAAGAAGAAACATAAGAATGAATAAACACCACAAATAATGCCTTAAGAGGCGAAAAAGAAGAAAATTTTAGAAAGCAAAAGGAAAAAAAAATTCAAGAGAAAGTGACAAATAGTGAAGATGGGCAGGAAACACGTCATGCGCACCCCTCCCACCTGCTCACCTCCGGTGCACCGTGATTCCGATTTTCACTTGAACAGTTTCTGTGGGCCAGTCACCCCCACACCCTGAGAGTCCCTGAGACCTGCCTGCCTGGGCAGTGTGAGGTTGAGGGCAGGAAGTGGCCCGGGGGGCTAGAGGCCATGGCCATGTCCACTACCTGGAGAGACTGTCCAGAGCCTGGATGAAGTTATCTGTCTCTGAGCTGTCCTTCTCAGGTCTCTCCATCAGTGACATGGTAGCAAAAACCACATCACTGGCCAGGAACTTATGCTTGAAGCCAAAATGAATGCTGAAAGTTTGCATGCGCATGTCCTTCATCCTGCAACAGGAAGAGGCGATGTGGCTGTCAAATGGGAGTGTCCTCACATGTGGATAGGCTCTCACCACTAGGCCAGGACAGCAGAATGTGCTGCTGTTGCCCTCCCCCCTAACATGCAATGGCAGTACGGCTATTTTGGTCTGAGAATGGAGGGGGTTAGAAGGCCTGACATAGAGCCCTGTAACCTAGGGCACCAAGTGCCTTGTCCAAAGCTGCTCAGCTGGTTGGGAGCAGAACAATAACTAACTGTTGGGCCAGGTTGTGTGTGGTCCTCTCCCACACCTCAGGATGCCAGGATCAGCCAGGCACAGCTCCTCCAGCTGTGCTAGAGAACCTGGTTGGAAAGAGCTAGCCTGAACCTGCCCCAGTGGGCTCTTCAGTGAGGGATGCACTGGGTTGACCTCAAACACCCACACCTCTGCCCCAGGATCTGAGGATTCTCTATCTTCTGGGCACTTTACAAAGCCCTATTTTTAACCCAAAGAGAACTTACGACTTCAGGAAAGACTCCACAGGTCATGCTCATTTGTGCACTCCTGGTTTTTGCACTATTTTAGGAATGTGGTTAAAGCTGAAGCCTTGAGGAAGCTTAATACAGAAAAACACAAGCTTACCCAAATTTATTTGCAGATTCTTCAATCATCTCCCGCAAATTCTCCTTCAAGGAGCTGTCCATAGACTGAAACTTCTGCTTCACCTGTTTCAGGGGAAGACTGGAAAGATGGTAAGCATTAGGCACGCAAGCAACCTGGCTTCAAATAGAGAATGCTGAAACACCAAAGGGACGGAGAGAACCCCGCAAGGGGTCCCAGTGTTTGTAAACAAGGAATACCCCATTTAGGCCTTCAGATGACACTATGGGAATTCAGAGAGGTACTTATGGCAGAAACCGGCAGCAGCTAAATATTATCAAGTCAGTGACAAGGATGGGAAGGGGCTTTTCCCTTGGGGGCTACAGGTGGGGGACTCCAGGCCAAGGCGGTCACTCACCCCATGTCTGCAAGGAACTCCTGGAGCCGTTTCTGCCCATGCACAGACCAGAGCTTGAACCTGGCTGCAGTGTAGCACGTGTTGCACAGGCTGTCGTGGAGGGACCAATGCTGGTAGAGCACCAGGCGGAGGCTGGGCCCACAGTCAAGGGGGCTGCAGTGACCTGGGGTTCCACCCACCCTGTGACGGCCCACTTTTAATGCTCCAACAGATGGCCTGCTCCACTCACCAGGGCACAACCAGTTACCACCTGGGTAAACTGGAGCTCTTTGATCTTCTTAGCTTAATTTAACCCACACAGAAAGTTTGTGATGTGGTGGGTATACACCATTATCTCTGTGTGACAGACAGGGAAACTGAAGTAAAGGGGTTCTGAGAGTCTGTATACCGTGGTCAGAGAGCCCCTGTGGCTCCCTGTGTCCTCTACCTGACCCTGCCCTCTGTCCCACCCTACCTCTGCTGGCTCCCACCCTCACTGCTCACGGGGTCAATAATGAGGCTGTGTACGAGGATGGGCCCATCTCCCAAGGCCTCCCCTCTCACACTGGAGGGTCTGGGGCAGGATGCCAGGCTGGCCCTGCCTGCACCTGAGTGCCACTGTTCCTGCCAACACACCTGCCCTGACCAGCCTCTATGTCTTCTTCACTGCCCCTCCAGAGGACTAAGCTTCATGATCACCACCATCTCTGCCCACACCCCAAACAAACCCTGGTCCCTGATGTCATCTCAACCTGGCTCCTGGTGGGCTCCTGCAGTGTGGCCCGTCTCCCAGGAACTCAGATGCCCCACACCCAGCGCTCTTCCTACATCTCCCATATGACCTGTCTAAACCCATGTTTATTCACCCCCCCAACCCAGCACAAGGAAAGGGAGGCAGTCCTTGTCCTTACTCTGTCCTCTGCTGAAGCAGCAACCCCAGCATGCCTCACACTCACCACTGTGATCTCACCCAAGCCACCATCCAGCCTCCTTTCCTCAAATGGGCAGACCAGGGACCTTTTAAATACCAAGAACCAAACTCAATCACTGCTGGGCTCACAGCGCCACCCGCTCTGGCATCTCTGACTCCTGAACTCTGCCTATCTCTCTAGCCCCCTCATCGAGCTCACCTGAGGGCCTTTGCATGGCCAACAACCTTTGCCCAGACCGCTCTCCCACGGAGCATAGCTGACTCTCAGCCTGGGAAGTGGCCTCTCCAAGGACTTTCCTGAGCAACCCGGTCCAATTGTTCTTTGGTTATCCATCAAACCCCACATGGTCTCACGGAACACCATACTCTGTGATCACATGCAGCTGACTTTTCTCCTGACTTGACAGGAGTCTGCAAATGTCACTGAACTGCCTACACCACACAGGCAGCCCCACATGCCCTCACTCACATATATCTAGTACCAGGCCTAGAATGAGCTCTAAAGAAACATGATGTTTCTAAAAAGAGCTGTGTTGTCTAGGAGCCAAAGGCACACAGAAAAGGTGAGGCAGAACCTGTTCCCCAGTACCTGGTGCTCTGACCAGCCCAGGGACACATGGGACCCCTTTTCTTGAAGCCTCTTATCGTATCTGCTGCTTGTCCTGGGGACATGGCAGCCCCAGCCGCACAACCTGCAGCTCTGCAGCTCACAAGCGCACCACACACAGGGTACATGAGCTAGGGTGTGCAGAGGTGACAAATGAATAGCGCACAACAGAGCAAAGTGCCTGAGGGCAGGGGCAGGGCCTGCACCCCGAAGACATGAGCCAGAAGGATACTCGTACTCGAAGGAGATGCGCATGCAGTCCACGGAGAGGGCATTCTCCTCATCCTCGTCCCGGTGGTTGTGCCGAGACACGTGGCGCTGTAGGATGCCGACATCCGTCACGTACTTCATCCTGGGGAGGAAGCACCGCTGGCTTGGGTGGGCTCCCTCCTCTCCTCATAGGCAGCCTGCCAGAGCTTGCCCTCCCAGGCTCAGGGGCCAGCCCACCATTCAGGTGTTCCTCACCACCTCTGCGTAGAAACCATTGTCACAAGGTGCATAGCAGGGATAGGTGGCCGGGGGAGCTGAGCTGACAGAACTGGAAGAGGTGAGCTCTGGCCTCCCCTACCTCCCCACCCCCCACTCCTCTGGGCATCACCTGTACTGTCATTACTTATTTGAGGCCTCCTGAGAGTGGGCACTGCAGAAGATCACAGCCCTGCCCACTAGTTATAATCAAGTAGACATATCCCCATGAGTCACAGTGATCCACAGCAAAGGGTGTGGACCAGGCACAGGAAGTGCTTATGAGCACAGTAGGAAAGGGCAGACCCAAGTCCAGGTGGCCACTGAGCAGGATGGTGACAGTATGGCCTCTCTAGAGGGGAGGTCACAGGCCAGGGACAGTACCTGGCACAGCACACACTCCATGCTAGCCTTGGCGGGGGAGGAGGGAGGCCCATCAGGGCAGTAGGCTAGGCGAAAATGACAGATCCAGGAAGTGCCCCAGGCCTGTGAAACTCAGGACCCTCCCACTCCCTGGGCCACACTACAGGACCTGGACAGGTGGAGGAGGCAAAAATAGGGATCGTGGGGACCCCTGCAAACTACAAGGAGGCTGGGCCAGGGGGATGCCACGTGACAGACTCAGGTCCCCTGGGGAAAGGGTTAGCATCTTGGGACTGAGGTCTCTGATTCCCTTGGAGTCCCCACCTGATGGCCACCAGAGGGATGGGGATGAGACAGGGCTCTGGCAGCCTACCCCTCCCTGGCACCTGCATTCTGGGGTGGCCTTTCAGCTCTATCCGACTCCAATGGCAAGTACCAAAGTCTGCCCACCAAGGAGCAAAAAGATTCATTCTATGACGCCATCCCGACAACCCTCTCGAGCCTTCCCTCTGCCTTCTGAGATCACACCCACCCTCCCTGGCAGGACCCCTGGGGCCCTCACCTTCGTCTGCCCCACGTCTGTTGTGCATGGGCCACACCTCTACACTCCACCATGCCTGAAGCACAGGGAACAAACAACACTCAGAGCTGGGACTCTGGGCTCCCTCCTCTCACCTCTGGCTCCACCTGCTGGGCTTCCCAAGGGTGGACAACGCGTCCACAATAAAGTCACATGCTATTCTGACAGAGTTCCTGGCACTAAGCCCTTCCTTGGTGTTGAGGACCCAGGCCCAAGGCCAGCCCAGCCTCAGTGGGGCTCCACAGTGGTGCTGCCACCTGTCTCCCCAGCGCAAACTCAGAGGCTGCGGCCAGGCCGTGTACAGCGTTGAGGCACAGGCCGACCTGACCAGCCTGAGGGAGTACGTCCTTACTGAGTGATCTTGTCTTGTACCCACTGGTCCGTTAGTCCAACGATGGCCCACCTGAAAGGAGAGGACGACAAAGCAGTGAACAGAGAGGGGCAGGCAGGAGCATCCTGCCATTGTGACCAGACCCAGGCCCACCCTCAGACAGGCAGTCCCCCTCTTCAGGGTGGACAGATGAGGGGGGAAACTGAGGGCTCCTGGTTCCATGTCTTCACTGCAGAAACTCTTGGTGCACAAGGAGATCAAGGACAAGGACACGGGTAGCTGCTCTCTGTATCCTGGCTGTCCCGCCCCTCTCACCTGGCCCTGTTAGTGCCGGACTGGGCAGACATCCGTGCTTAGGCCTCTGGTGCCCCACTCTGCCTCTCTGAGCCCCTCAGGTTCCCCCTCTCTGCAATATGCCCACAGGAAAGCATACCCTTGTCACATCTACGGTTCCCTGTCCTTCCAGAGTAAAATGATGGGATGTAGAGTAATAGCATTTAGGCCCCTTAATAACCTTCCAAGTTTCCTTCTCCAAGCTTATCTTTTGTGGATGAGATAACGAAGAACTAGGCTGGCCTGACCTCCTGGGGTCACAGACAGCTCACAGCAGCAGGGACCAGGACCTCAGGTATGTGCCATCTGCTGGTCCCAGGCAGTGGCCTTCAAGACACCCCTCCAGGACCACAGCTACAAATAGCTAAGGACATGGACACAGAGTGAGGCAGGAGAGGCCCTGGGGGTGGGAAGCCGGTCACTGGAGCACCCACCCCATCTCTTAGTGCAGCATGCCCCCACCTCACAGGGACCTCTTCGGAAAATGCCGCCTAGGCTGTCATCCCTGAGACCAACCCCACCTCCTGATTTTTCCACTCCAGTGTGCCAAGAGCTCCTGCTTGAAGCAAACTCAGAGGTGGCAGGACAATTTTTCCTGAATCAGATTTCACCACATGCCAGGGCTGCAAGGATGCTGAGCATGGGCTGCCTTGTTCAAATCTCACACTCCTACTGTAACCTGAATTTCCTGGGCAGCAAGGCTCAGTGGGAGGGTGAGAAGGGAGAAGCTGTACACAGGTCTCACTGTCCGACCCTCTGCACTGACCATGCTTCCTCCATGTCTGAGCTGAGAGCCTCACAGTTAGAAAGAAAACCAGGGCCACGTGCACTCCCAGAAAGGGAGCCGCATTCGATGTTCCCAGCAGGGACAAGGGGAATGCACATGGTGACATCCTCCTCCGGACCCTGCCCTCACTGTGTAAGGACAGAGATGCTAGAAGGAAGCCACATGTGGTACTGACCTTGACTAAAGGATACATACCACAGCATGTCATTCAGATCCTTGGACATCATCCATGCCAGGTCAAACATCACCATGGCTGACTGCAAGAAAAAGAAAAGCCCGATTCCAGAGGAAGCCATGCCTACGGAAGGGGCATCCGCTGGGGCCAGGCCAAACCTGAGCTGCCCAGGGCCCAGCCAAACCCCTACAGATCAAGGGTCTGCTCAACCACAGTGTGTGTATTCTAGGCTAAACTGAGGAAGACAGTCACTCAAGTGACCTGAACTGTCTCCTCTAACTGAAGTCATTACTATGCACACACTTCAGTCATCCAGCTAGGGAGGGCAGCCAGGCACAGCATGTGCTGGGGCCTCTACACATTTCCTTGGGTTTCTTGGTGTTACCCAAGGAAGGCACTGAATTCAGAAGGTCAGGGACCTCATCATCCTCATGACCCTTTGTCCACAGGCTCTTCCTGGCTGGCTGGCAGCCTCTAACACATTTCAGGGAAGGCCAGGTGAGGCAGGGCCTTGGTTCCAGTTATCTGGATGTTAAAGAGGGAGGGGGCCCCTTGTGAGGCAGCTCTTTCTGACATGACTGTCCATGGACATAAGCACACAGCTCCCTGTGAGCCCAGGGTCTGTGTTTTGGTAGGAAGCAATGAAGGAGGCTCAGTGTCCAACTAAAAGACACTAAAGTCTCCTAAGCTGTGAGAGACTGGGCCTCCTTCTAGGGAGAAGATTTCCAAGGGAACATCCACATATCTGGAGGGACCCGGGCACCCGCTGCCCCGTCTGCACCTTCTCAGTGTGAGCATCACCCATCTACCCACTGCTTAGACTCCTCCACTGGCCAGGGCAAAGCAGAGAGGGCAAGAGGAGGATCCTTTGAAGAACAATGGGACCCTGGCATAAAAGGGACATTGGAGAGATGTTGTTCAGAGTTCAAGGCCCCAGGGCCAAATGCAAAGACCAAATATGACATGTTCTACTGGGAACTTATTTTCTAGACCTCCTGAAGGCCCTGAGCTCTGCTCAGCACTACTGGACCAACAGAGTAGCTTTTCTATATGAAATTCTGTTCCATAATGTACACGGAGGGGCCTTTATAAGTCTGCAGTTTTATCTTCTTGCACGGAGGCTAATACAGACTAGTTTTATATTTTTAATTATGAATAAAAATAATCACTGATGTTCTTTGGGCACACATCAGGTGTGAAGGGTCATTCTAACAACTGCCTCTGAAATGAAGATTGTTCTCTTTCTTTAATGGAGGAATTTAAGGCTCAGAGAGGCCCTACCTCCTCCCCAAGGTCACACAGCAGGAAACTGTAGCGCTCAGATTCAAACAAGACCTCTGTAGCTCTAAAACCTATGCTCATTCCTCATGTTTCAAGACCTCGATCCTGCCCCAGTCGGAACTCTGTAGTGAATTCTACCTATCCATACTTACCGATGTCCCGTGATATTCATACTGCTCATAGTCAAAGAGGATATCTCTTCTGCAACAAAATAAAGTGTGACATAAAACATGGGTCTTCACCAGGAAGTTCAGGAAGCCAAAGATGTGGAAAAAATGCTAAAATTTGACAGCATTCAAAGAAATGCAACTAAAGTCACGGTGTCTTTGTTTTCACTCATTGACTCTTCCTTGGAGTATATGGGCACAAGGCTGGGAAGGGAGTGATACAAACACAAACCGCCTGTGGCAACAGAAGACCTACAATGGCACAGTCCCAGAACCCCGCCACCGAGCAACTATCCCAAGACAACCACTCAAAGGAACAAGCAAGACCAAACTTGCTATGTGCACAAGGTTGTTCAGCGTGGCCTTCCTTGTCATGGCAGAACACTGAAGTAACACGCAGTTCAGAAAGGAGGAGAACGGCCAATTAAGTACTGGGTGGTTATGAAAGGCTGTTTGGAACTAGGTAAAAGGGCATATTGGGGGAAAAAAGCAAAATTGGTGCCTATTATGATTATGTAAAATATGTGCAAGTATAAATAACCCAGGAAGATCAATCCAAAGCCAGAATCTCTTCCCTTTAGTGAAAATAGATTATATTCACTTTTCTTACACTTCCCAAAATAGTTTTACATTGTCCTTCCACAAGGAACAGCAGAGCACAGCAGCCTGACCTTGAACAACTGGATCCAGCAATTCCCAGCCCAGGGGCATTGCTGCATGTTCACTTCAAGCTAAAATAACCTATCCAATACTTTTATTTTAGAGCATTTCAGTTTTTAAATTTGCAATGTGAAAAGAAATTATGGATAACTTCATCTTCTTTTCATACTTTTGTTCCTGTGAAAAGTTTTACACAATTGGCATCTAACTCGTTTGTAAAAATTTGTAAATAAAAGTTATCTACACGTAGAAAATAATAAAAATAAAAGAACGAGGGCTGTCACCCTTAACAGATGGCATGTATTTGGGAGAACTTTGGGCCTGGTTCTATCACTCATGAGACCAGGACCACTACAAAAAAGACCCAGAGTTCTCCAATCAGGGATCACATGCTCAGTAGGGGCACCACTGGCCCAGTGGTTCTACACTGAACAAATCATCCTCAAATGGAAAAAGTGCATGCAGCTCCCATGGAAGAAACAGGTGTCAGTGACACCACAGACCCTCAGGGACAGCAGGGTGATGCTTAAAATGCACACTCACCTCCGGGCTTCCCACTCTCTTCGCTCCCTCCTTTTCATGGTTTGTGCTACTATCTCCTGATAGAGGAACGAAGAAAAGGGTAAGCAGATGAGCCAGGACTTTATCCCCACAGCCCAAGAAGGTTCTGATTTGACAGAAGCCACTGGGCCCAGATCCAAAACATGGGTCGTTCCCAAGCCTGGAGCACAACCTGCTCCTGCAGAAGGGATCTCCCATGGAGATGGCTGGGACCCCTCTGGCCCATCAGCACTGAAGACGCTGACAAGAGCGGATGCGTCCGCAGTTTCTGCTCCGGCCACACTCTGTCTACCTCAGCTTTCCATCACCCCCACCACCACGTGATCCGGGGTAAATGCACAGCCACCTCACACTGGCTTCCCCACCAGGTTAGTAAGAGCTAGTTTCTTACATCCCACCCACGCGTCAGTGACTAGTCTAATTTTACAAGCACAATCTCATTTAGTTCTCACAGCCAAGGCATGAGGTAGTATTGCAGTTTTAAACGTCATGGTCCTGAGACTTCTGCTTCTAGGAAGATGCAATAAACATATTTTTCCCTGTCCGTCCACTAACTATATCTAAAAAGCCTGACACTATATATATAATACAAAATAAGACTCTGAAAGGTGGAGAGAAAGGCTCACCAGCTAGGGACCCCAGGGCCCCAGGATCTAAGGAATAAAACACTGATAAATTCCCTGGGTTTTATTTTTGACTCATATATCCCAAACTTGGAGCTAAAGAAGCTAGTAACCTAATAACGCCAAGTATACTCAAAACAAAACAAAACAGAACCCCAACAAAAGCCAAAGTATTAGGAAGAAACAGCCTTAAAATACAAAACACTTTTAGACAATAACTGGTCTACGCCAGCCAACACCACCAAAAATACTGTGGCCTCACCCCCATCTCCCCAGTAAATGCCAAGACACTCACCCTTCAAGCACCTCCCTCCTACCTGTAACACCTCCACTCTTTTACATGTAACATTTCCCAGTATCCCCACTGAGGTGGCACCAGAGAAGGCCAAGTAGGGAGCCTAGACTCTCCTTGCCTGGTGATAACATGGAGCTACTCACCTCAGAGGTGAATGGAGGTCAAGTGGGGACCCTAATCTCCACTTCCACCTGGCTGTGAAGAGTCCACGCCACCCACCTCCTCCTTTGCCAGAGTGGTGTCAGAGGGAGTAGGTAAAACAAAACGTCCACATAAGACCCGGAAACTCATAACATAATACAAAAATGTCCAAGCTTCAACTGAAAAATCACTCATCATGTAAAGAACAGGAAAACACAAACTGAATACAAAAAAGGAAATCCACAGACGCAAACACCAAAATGACGGAGATGTCAGACTTATCTGACAAAGATGTTAAAGCAGTCATCATATAAACGCTTCAACAAGCAACTACAAACATACTTGAAACAACAGCCACCTCTGCCACTGTCGCTGACTCTTGTAGCTTCTTCACCAGAGTCCTTGAACTCTGTGGCTTTCTTTTTAATCTGCTGCATCGAATCACCGGTGTGCCCCACCATGTCAGATATGATGGCCATGGACATCAGCTCTGAGATCACCACCAAAGACTTAAAGAAGGAAGGTTTGGAGGAAGCAGAGAATGGAAGAGATGCATTGCTAATAGGAATGCTAATGAGGAAAATGGGGAGCAAAAGGCCAACAATATGGTAGAAGAAAAAGAGAAACAAGGGGAAGAAAGCAGGGGGAGGAGGAGGAGGAGGAGGAAGAAGGTATTGGTAAGGAAGAGAATAAAGATGAGGTGGCTGAGGCAGCTAAAGGCAAAAGAGCAGCTAAAGATGATGAGGATGACAACGTTGACACCAAGAAGAAGACTGGTAAGGATGAATGCATAGCAAAAAATGAAAGTTATACTAAAAAAAAAAGACTGCTGTGACCTATTCACCCTCTGCCTCTCCCAGAATCCAAAGGTGATCACCTTGGAGCAGAGAGTCCCGTCTTCCCTCACCACTGGCAGCACAGGCTCTCCACCACCCAACCCAACCACAACATGAATTTGCAATGCGCGAGGGAAAAAAGAACTACAACTTCCAGGGCCCAGCTTTCTTTCTTAAAATTACTTTTTAAAAAATTTTGGGTTTTTAATTTACATTTTATTTTTTCATACATATGTATTGTTAGGGATCAGCCATTTTTAATAAAGTCAGGATGACCAAACCAGCCTTTGGTGTTCTCTGTCTTACTTCTGACTTTACCTGTGCTGGCAACCAAATTCATTACAATCTCAAAGGGAACAAAAACCTTGTAAAAAAAAAAAGTCTTATTCTGAGCATTCCATTAAGTTTTTTGTTTTACTTAGCTGTACTGTAAGTAGTTGGTTTGTACAATATGGTTAAAAAGGCCAAAGATAAAAGGTTTCTTTTTTCCTTTTTTTTTTTTGCCTATGAAGTTGCCATTTATTAATCTTTGGCCAACAGACGAAAGCTCTAGCATGCTCTGGCATCTCAAGACCACTGACTTCCTCCTGGCTGCTGAACCCACTGCTCAGTTCTCACCTGCCCACTTCCCCCATCAAGTGTCCACAGCCACCTTCATACACCAGCAAGCCACTCCCTGTCTAGCCCCTCACCTTGCTGTATCTCACCCTGAAAACCTGCTTTGCTTACATTCATTTACACATTCCTTATCTGTCCCCACCCACGAGAAAGGAAGTTTCATGAACGCAGAACTTTGTTTGCCCCTTAGTATCCCAGAGCTTGACCAGTATGGGGCACAGGTTAAGTGAAAATGATACTTGGGGCCCTATGAAAAGCAGCTCATCAACAATTAAAAGAACACTATAGAAAAGAAGCATTCAGAGGATAAATAAGGGCTCATAGAAATCAAAGATTCAAAGATAAAGACCAAAGGTCTGCCAGAAAGTAGAACAGATAAAAAGCTGGGAAAAAGGAAGAAAAATCTCAGAGTGGGTCTGACGGTCCCCATCAGATCACTCAAAACTTGAGAGAAAGGAGAAGGCAAAGGGGAGGAAAGCAAGGACAGACATTCCTAGCTTTGCAGGACGCGCCTTCCCCAGGTGTGCAGTGTCCCAAATATGGCTCATAAGGGCTCTGCTACAGCATGGTATTAAGAGATGCCAGGCCCAGGATGAAGGGAAGACCCTAGAACATTCCAGAGGCAATTCCAGCTTGCACACCAAGGATCAGGAGCCAGAGAGCATCAGCTCGCCAACACTAAGCACTAGAATAAAGCACGGTCTCCGTGTTAGAGGAACAACTGCCTCCCACCTGGAATTCTACATCTCACAGAAGCCACTAGCATTGGCCAGGTCCCAGATTTAGTCTAGTAAGTGGCTCAGACCCAGGGTTCATGAGGCACAAACCACTCATGTCTTTGCACACAGGTGCTTCCCCTGCAGTGACCATCTGGGACGAAGTCTGGCCGAGGGCCACAAACCCATGCTGCTACTCCATGGTGACTGCACAGGAAGCAATTCTGGGAGGGGATGGAGAAGGGAGGTGACACTTAGGCAATTTATTGTTTTTCTATATCACTTTTTATAAATGTTTGCTGTCCACATGTATAGCTGAGCTATTCTCAGTTTCATTTCATCTGATGGGGCTCTACTGCACAGATAAGAACACTGTGCCTCAGGGAAGTTCAGTAATCTGCCACATAACCAGAACACAGTGCTCATACCTGCTGCCTCCAATCTAAGTCTGGGCCCGGCAGGCTCCGGACCGACCTCTGACCTCTGGGAGAGACTTAAGTTTCTTAAGACTGGTGAGAAGCCCAAACGCACCTCTTCTAACCCTTCTAATCGTGTGCGCTTCTCAGAAGGCTCTGACCCGTCATCCTTTTCATTTTCCGGATGCTCTTCATCCTCCTCTTCATCCCTGAAGATGTCATCGTAGGCAGGAACTTCAAGGTCATCATCTTGTTTAATGAGTAGTTTGATCTAAAAATAAAACAAAGAGCAATCAAGTCTCTCCTCTCTCTTGACAAAAAAACTATTCATCATGTTTATTTCTTGAAGAATCTTATTTCCTAACTGGGTGACTCATAACTTTTCTGTACATACAAGTAGCTACCTGTTTGTAATTTCAAACTTTCCTGGTATTTAAAACTTTCAGATACTTAAAAATTTTCATTTCCAACCTGAACAATTTAAATAAATGAATAAATACATAAACAAACATTTTCATATCCATTAAGTGAGGCACTTGAGTTTCACCACACTGTATGCAGAAATTTCAAAACCTTGAGAACTATCCACAGCCACTAAGTCTGGGGAAAATCTCCCTCTTATGCCACACACGAAGCCAACAAAATGAACATCCCCAACTTGGCCTGACAAAGGATGCGAAGATGGGCAACTCCAAAATGAGTAAAACACCTGCCTCTAAAAGCAGATCCAGGCAGGCTGATTTCTCTGGGAGAAGCCTTTCCCATGAGAATTCTGAGGCTGATAGTTCGTTAACGTGGGTGGGAGAAGATCAACTCAGAGAAAGGTTAGGTGGCTGCTGTGCACCAGGCTCCCTGCTTGCTGCTCAGGAGTTCAAAGAGTATAAGTGCAACAGAAACATTTTAGGCTAACAGTGCCCTTTTCCACCACTGCTTTGCTGGTCCTCATGCCACCCTTTGGTTGGGGCAGATGCCTCTGAGGTCCCTTGATATTTAACGAGGCTGGGCTGTGTCTGAGTTCTGAGGGTACACTCGGGGGTGCAGGGTCTGATCCCTATACCTTTCTGGTCAAGCAAATCTTACAAATGTATTCTGAGTAACTCCAAGAGTTAGATGTCACATTTCTTATCAAAGATACACGAAACCAGGTTTTTGTCTTGCTAGGACACCTGGTACAATGCTGTCGTTGGCATACAAGGGAGCAGACAGATAGATGGGAGAATGCAGGAGATGGATGGGCCCCAAAGGCCTGGTTACCTGGGTGTCATTGTACACATTCACAACATTGACCGGCCTATGGGTGTCACACACAAAAAATACAGCGTCTTCATCAGGTTGGAGGATATCCAATAGGTCTGCGTTAGCTCCACAGTTAATGAGGATAAAATAACGAAACTGGAAAAAAAAAGATATCGTGAATGAAGTTAAGTACATGGAGAGGGTCCCTTTACCTTCAGAGCACTAGGCCTCTGAGTCCTAGTGAGACACATCAAACCTCTGACACTTGGCAAGGCCTGATGGCAAGGGGCTCCAAACAGGGCCAGAGCTGGCCTGTGCTCAGTGCTTTAACATGCTCCATATACTATTTCATTTCCATCATAACACTATGAGGGGTCCTATGGTTGTCCCCACTTCACCGTAGAGCATGCAGAGGCTTAGCACACCTGGGTCTCATGCATTTGGACCCAGAATTTGATGAGGGTCAATAATTTGATGAGGGGCAGACCAAGACTTCAAAGGTGTAACTGGGCCTCTCCAGATCCCAATCACTCTACTGTGATGAGCTGCCTCCCCATGCTAATAGTATTCTATAGGTTTAAAATTTTACCAAATCTTGGGTATCCATACTTAATGGTCACCCAAACATTAAGTTTTTATTATAACATATCACTATAGAAAACCCTTTCCTTATAAATACAGAATGGGCTGAGGTCCCTCCCATGATGACAGAAGCTCCAAGTCAGGGTTTACCTCTGCCAGGCAGTCCTAGATACAGCCAGAGACTGCAGAGCCCTCTTCCACACTCCAGTCTCCCCCGCATGGGGTCTCAGATGTCCCAACTCTCATTATAGCCCCATGCAGAGGTGAGAAGAATCCTGACTTCTATTGTTTAAATTATGTTCTGGATTCCAAGTTGGAAACTAGAACACATCTTCTTGGAGAGATAATGTAAAATAGTAGTCTAATCTAAAATATCAATAATTAACTAGGCCATTTCTAAAACAAACTGCTAAATTTCAATACCTTATAGTGAAACGTCTGCAACACAAGTTCAAAGTTAGAGGCTGTCCATATTCATTACCTTCCTTTGTTGTTTTTGACTTGAGGGTAAGTCACCCAGACATAAAGCTTATTTTTCTCTTCCATATTGCCTCATATATTTGATACTAAAATAGTAAGTTGTAATTGAGTTAAAAAAGCCTAATTATCCCAAGTATGTTTTGCATACCTGTTCTTTATGTTCAAGAAATGCAGTTTCAAGTTCTTGCCACCCAGAGACAGGAATCAGTGTATACTGTACATGGTCACATTGGAACAGGGCCTGGAGAGAGTATTTGAAGGCCTATCACATTTGGAATGTCTTTAACTTACCTTGAAATGCACTTCAAAAAAAATAAGATGGGTCGAGAGACAAATCACATGTGATAAAGTAAGGTTAGTAAAATATTAATGGGAAAAAACTAGGTAATGGGGATGTGAGTGTTTACTATACTATTCTGTAAACTTTGTCAAATTTTTGAAAATTACCAAAGAAAAACATTCGGAGAAAAGGTAATCCTATTTCTAGGTCTTTTTTTTTTTTTTTTTTTAATTTTATTTATTCCTAGAGAGAGGGGAAGTGAGGGAGAAAGAGAAGGAGAGAAACATCGATGTGTGAGAGAAACATCAACTGGTTGCTTCTCTTCGGCGCCCTGACCCACGAATCCTGCAACCCAGGCATGTGCCCTGATGGGGAATGGAAATGGCAACTTTTTGCTTTGCAAGATGACACCAACCAAGCCACACTTTTTAGGTCAGAGCTTTTTAGGTCTGCTTGTAAGTAGTTCCTGAAGCAAGAGCCTGCTCAGAGCTCAGGTAAACATCCATCGCATCATATTCGAAACCGAACCAATGACTTTCCTTCCATAATAGACTATCTTGCATTTCCAGTAGTACTTACGGTAACACTATGTCCTAGGTTGTCACAGATTCTTGTGTCTCAAACCCCACGTTTCAGAAGCCACTACAGGTCTACAGGTCTCTCTAACGTAGTCATTTTTGCCTAGTTTATGCAAAAGTACTATCTAGTCTCCCTGCCTTTTGCCTAACCCTTTCCTAACCCACCCAATACTGGCCCTCCAGGGAAGTAACCTCTCAAAAGTCACTCTCCCCAGCTTTCAGTTGTTGCTCCAGGCCCCACCCAACCAGGGCTCTCACCTGGGAAGGGGTTCCTTCCCTTGCTCCTCACCTCCCTCCCCGTTCCCCAACCCCACCAAGTTCCCTCCAGACTCTATGCCCCCTACCTCCCGCCCGGCCCACCTTGCACCCTCACATCTCGCCCAGTTCCACCCTCCCAGGGTCCTCAGTGCTCACCTGAAGGATCTTGCAAGCGCACAGAGCATCCACGTCCGAAGCCACAAAGAGAAGGACCCTCTATCAGGTGAAGAGAGGGAGAGCTAAGCGCAGCGCCCCTAACCCGGGCCCTTCCCGTTCTCCCACGGCCGCTCCCTTTCATCCCTTCCCCGCGAAAAGCCTCGGGGCCCAAGAAAGGAGGGTCACCTGGTTCTGGACCACCTCATAGAACTCTTTGCGGAAATCGGACACGAACATGACCACGGCGGCCACACTCAGAGATCACACTTAGTCACCTACCGCCCCGGCTGGGGTCAAGACTCCCGCCAAATCAGGGTTCTTCCAATTGGCCTAGGAGCCAACCAATAACTACTTAATTCCCGCCTTTCTTCCTTTATGATTGGTTCATATTGTGGCAGCAGTAAGGCTCCGCCATTCACTGCTGGAAAATTCTACCCCTCCCCCGAGGCGCATCAGCAACAAGCCGGACGAAAAGTTCGCCACTCTGACCCTTATTTACCCAGAAACCCACGGTCTGTGGACATCTTTACTTTGGGTAGAGAGGCCTATTACTCCCCCACTGGAACTCCAGGAAAAATTAATTATATTTATACATCGAACGAAGGCGTCAGTTCCTTATTGCAATAGGCTCTTGGTCTATTTCGAAGGCGGATGCGTAGCTTACTTCCGCTCGAGTCCTCCAAGGCTGCAGCAAAGACCAGAAGGTCTAGTGCATTTTGGGTAGTGTAGTCAGTAAGGAAAATGGGCCCTAGTGAATTCGTCTAGAGGGGGATATTACCAAAATTTAACTTTAAATAATGTTTTTGATTCCTCTAAAGTGGACACAAGTTCGAAAAGGTACTTCAGTATTCATTCCGGGGAAACTTTAAACCCAGGTTTCATTGCTTGCCTTTTTCTCTTTTGCCACGGAGCCGTGACCTCGGCACCTCCCCCCGGATCTCAAGCCCGGCACTTCCGTTGAGCCTCCCAGGACTTCCAAACTGAGGCGGCAGCGGCTGTGGCTCTGAGGGGAACAAGTTGGCCGCCCCAGGTCTTAACGCTCCCTGGACCTAGAGGCATCCGCGTGTCAGAGTCGCCATCATGGTGAGCGCGGCGGAGCAGGGCTCGGGAGCTGGGACCGGGGTTGGGACCCGGCAGGGCGGACGTGACGGCTGGTGAGATGCCGAGTCACCCGGGCCTGAGTCAGGCCGGTCTGCGCGTCCGGGGAGCATCGGGCCAGAGTCGTACCCCTGACCACCAGCGGTCGTGGGTTTTCCCCGCTAGTTGGAGAGGTGTTTCGCTTTTCTTGTCAGTTGGACTTGAGCTCATTCCATGTTTGCCTCCACCCACGGGTTTCGCAAGTGGTAGACATGGAACAGGTTTCCATAAACACCAAATTAATTGAAAGGTTGTTGGGGTGAGGAGCAGAATCAGGGGCTCCTCAGGAAGACTGCGTGAGGGGAACCTACCTGTAAGCGGGAACACTCCACTCTTGCCCCAGTTCCTTGATTAGCCCAGTACCTCCTGGGTCTGCTTGGGTAGTAATCATGTCTCCAGCTCTTTAAGCGATTCAGTCAAGATAACAGTAGTAGCTAACATTTGCTGGCGCTTTTCCTTTTACACGGCTCTTTTTTTTTTTTTTTTTTTTTAAAGCACCTGCAGTCCCTCATTACACCTTATCTCGTCTAAAGCCTACGGTGCCCTTGGAGGCGAGAGTGCTAATTATCGTTTTAACCGTGAGAAAACTAAGGTTCAAAGAGGTAGATAGTTTAGGTCCCAAAAATGGGGAGTGGAAATTTGAAACCAAGCCTGTCTGGCTGCGAAGCTCAGTCTGATTACTCCTGTTCACTGCATTGCCTCCGTGTCGCATGTTCATTTTTGTAAAAACAAGGAATGATTATTAGATTTTATTCTAAGTGTGTCCGTGTCGAATCATACTTCTATTCCCAAGTTTATCCACTTAACAGACATTGAATACCGGGTACGCAGTAGGCAATATGCTAAGCATTGGGCTTATTATAAAGGAAAGGAAGGTTTGGTGTGGGGAGCAGCGGGGAGGGGCAGAAAGTCAGGTGCCTGGGTGGGTTGAAGGCAGGTTGGTATGGGTATTAGTTTTGCCTATTTTCCTCTTTCATATTGCAGAAAAGAAATGGTTTAGATGGGATGGCTCAGGAAGGCCCCCACTCTTCTTCCTTTCATCCAGAAACACTTTCATTTCTTTTGACTTCGGCCAAGATGGTGTTGAACAGAGTTCTGTTGGTTAAAAGAAGAGAGTCAAAGGTTTGAAAACTGCTGGAACACAGGGAGTGAAGAACCATTTGAGATTTTAAGCAGGAGTGTGCTGTAGTTGCATTTTAAGAAAATGACTGATTCAGTTTGCTAATTTTGGAACTGCTAGTAAACTCATCAGTAGATGGCTTTCCCTCTACTTAATGTATGTTTGGAGTCAAGTCAAGAAATATTTGTCATTTGGGGTTTTATTAAAAAATTTATGGTAAAAAAACACACGATTTTTAAGTGTACAGTTGAATAATGTTCACATGAGGTCTGTTATCTTGCAAAACTGAAGCTATGTACCCACTAAACAATCCTCCATTTTCCCATCCCTCAGCCCCTCAAAACCAATGTTCTACTTTTTGTCTCTCTAAATTTGACCACTCTAGGGAAGTCATATAAGGGGAATCATCCAGCTTTTGTCTTTTCGTGTTCGGCTTATTTCATGTAGTATAATGTCCCCAAGGTTTATCCACGAAACATATGCAGAATTTCCTTCCTTTTTAGGGCTGAACAGTATTCCATTGTATGTATACACCACATTTCCTTTATCCACTCATCCATCAATGGACATTTCTGTTGTTTCTACCTCTTCACTATTATGAACAGCACTGCTGTGAACGTGGGTGTGCAATTATCTCTTCAAGACCCTGCTTTCAATTCGTTTGATATAGATCCTGTCATACTATTATATTCTCTTTTTTTTGGAAATGTCATAATTGCAGTACTTTGAGAAGACCCCAGGTTGCTGTGTAACATGTTTTCTAAGCTTCATCATAAGCCATAGCTTTGAGTTGGGATCTTACCTTCTTGATGGCACCATATCTCAGGAGAGAAGGAGTGCCAGGGTGTAGCATAACTTGAGGGCACACTGGAGGGGCACCAGCCCTGACCCTGGGCAGAGCAGGGAAGATTCCTAGAGAAAGGAAAGGGGAAGAGATGAAAACACTGGATGCCACTCTTCCCACTGTCTGGATGCCATTCCCTGTTTTTCTGCTTGGCTCCCTCTCCGGGCATTCCAGACTCTGTAGGGTGCCTTTCTGATCACCTATTTAAAATAGCATTCCCAGGAGCTCTGTGTCCTTTCGCCTCTTTTGTCCTCAGGGCATTTCTCACCTCCCAACAGCAGGTATTTTCTTCTGCATGTTTCCCTTGTCTTGAATGTCAGCTCTTCCAGGGCAGAGGTTGTACCTGTTTTGTTAGTAAACAGACATCACTGGAGTGATGTTCCCCTAGTGCTTAGATCAGAGCCTGGGAGATAGTGGGCACTCAATAAGTAGATTTTTTTTTTTTAATTAATGAGAGGAGAAATGTACCAGGCAGAGGAATCAGACCAGTGTGGGGGGATGGGGGGGATGATGAGATGGCAGGTATAGGAGATTGTAGTGGGGCCTTCAGTTACCAGTCCCAGAGGTGTGGGGAAATCCTACCTGGATCGCAGCATGTGTGTATGGGGCGGGGGCGGGGGGGGGCATGGCTGAAAGAGATTAAGAACAGGCTTAATGTGCTCAGTTATTTTAGTAAGATCATACCATCTAAAAATGCTGGAGACTAGATCAGAGGACAGACTGAGCATGGCACAAAGGGTGGAAACAGATTTAAGATTCACTGTGCTACCGGAAAGGGCTTCAGGCAGGCTGCTGTGGTCCTCCAGGAGTTCGCCTCATCTTGTTCTTTGACAGTGTTTAGCAGCCTTAACTACCCTGATCTGTTTTGGCTTTTGATGAGACGAAATGTACCTTTGTTTGTTCTAACTCTGGCATCTCTTTTCTCCTAGTTCTCTTTCAACATGTTTGACCACCCGATTCCCCGGGTCTTCCAGAACCGCTTCTCCACGCAGTACCGCTGCTTCTCCGTGTCCATGCTTGCAGGGCCTAATGACAGGTCAGATGTGGAGAAAGGCGGGAAGAGTATGTGCTTGTTTTTACTTTGAATAGTAATTTTTCCTGCCCTCAATCTACAGTGCTTATAATCTTCAACAGTCCTTATTTTGCATGTGTAACAGTAGCTACTTACAGTGAAAATATTGCTTGACTCAGATTTGCTGGGGTGGGGATGGGGGTCCAAGTTATGATTAGATTTATGACTAGTAGCCATTTGATTCCCCAAAATAAATTACAGCAAGTGAAATTCTTTTTGAAAAATCATTATTAAATTCTGGCTACCATATAAGTGCTTTTTAATACTTTTTAAGGATATAACAGAAAACTGAATTTTGGCTTTTATTCTGCTCTTCTTATTTTTATTTTCTAATATTTTAAAAATGTTCTTTCCACAGTAATTATGCCACCCTCAGCCCTCGATCAACTCAGTAAGTATTTTCTACATGACTTGAGAACTGAGGTAATATAAAGATGGGTGTCACATCTGGCTGGGAGTTGTCCCTGGAATATACATGCTGGGCTGTGAGGGCTGAGGCCACAGATGCCCCTGTGAGGTGGCCCTGGGGGCCATGAATATTTAGATCCAGATCCCTCCTCTGGGAGGGGATCTCCCTGAGCCCCGGTCTCTGATCCCATCAGTATTAAAGGAAGGCTCGAGCCCCATGCTTATCACACTGTCTAGGCAGCAGATGCTGTTGGCTGAGTTTAGTAGGTCTTCTCTTAAAGGGCGATGGTTGGCTCCCAGGAGGATGTTGTATGGCAAGCCTCTCTTCTCCTCCCCAAGCATCTTTCCTCAGTCTAGGCCCTTATTTCTATCCCTTCTGCTCTAGTACATCTGCAGCCTGTCAAAAACAGAGTCTTCTGCCCTGGAACTTGCCCACCTTACTGGTTCCTGCCTCTTTCCCTGACCCCCCCCCCCATCCCTTGAGAGCAATTTGGAGTCCTCATGCCCTGGCCCCACACCACCTGAACACAGAAAACCCTGACCACAGGTGCAGCCATTGCCTTTTGAGAGTCAGTAGTTTTTCTGGTGAGAATTCCTCCCATCTGGAGCAGGAGATGTGGAGGCCCCCAGCAGAAGGTCCCGTACTTAGTGTTTAGTGCACCTGGAAAAAGGGTGCCAGCTCTGGTGTCACTCTGGCTTGAACTTTGTACCTTGCACACAGCCTGGCTTTAGACTAGTGACTTGGCCTATCTGAACTTCATGACCTCATCTTTAAATAGGACACATAGCGCCTGTGCCTCAGAGCTGCTGTGTGGCAGGAGGACCTCCTCCTAGGTGGTACCCTAGGGTGTGTTTATAAAGAGCCTGGACCCATGTAACACCTGCCAGAAGGCATGAGGTGGTAGCCTTTAGCTATCGGGGCTTCACCGATGCCAACAGCAGCAGTAGCCATACCCAGTGGAAGCCTTTAATCCTGGCTTCAGCTCAGCCAGTGGGTGAATAGAGTTGAGGAGTTCACATCCCTCAGCAGACAGGTCCCTGTAATAACAGGAGGGGTAAAGGCCCCCAGAGAGCCCACCTTTCCGTTTGAGCCAATCCAGGAGCTGAGCACCAGTGTGACCCTTTGCACAAGACTCAGGGATTGGGACAGTGGGATTTAGATCAGTGTTTTCCAGACCTTTTAAGTCATGGGAGAACCTATCCAAATAAAATCTTACAAAATTTATAAAAAGGGTCGTTGCTCCGGCTGGAGTAAGTGAGAGAGTGCAGACTGCTTGGGAGCCCGAAGGCATTTCTCTGAATAACAAAATGCACTTTGAAAACCAGCAGACTAAAGAACACAGGGTTTTCTTCCAGCCACAAGAATTCTGAACCCTTGGCTGGAGCCTGATCCATTTCACCCTGTCTGACTTCATTTCCTTCCCATGGCTATGTAGCTGGGAGGTGCCCTAGGGCCAGAAAGTTTGGCTTTGGGCCCTTGTCCACCTACTATCAGCATTCAAGCACCCTTTGTGGTGGGGAAACGCCCATGCCTACCACTGCCTCTGCAGTGAGGAGCCACTTCGGGAGGCTCTCCTCTGCTACCTGTCGTGTCATGCCCAAGTTTGTTGCTTGGCCTACTTTACCAGAATTTTGAGGAGAATCCCAAATGGAGTCTGCCACACCTCCCTGACTGCTGAATGAAACTTCTGTTGCCATGTTTGCCTAAATCAACAGGCCAAAGTGGGCTTCTGTGGGTTTAAGCCCTGGACTTGGCCAGTAGCCTGGGTTAAATCCCAGTGTCACCACTTTTGGGCCCTGGATCCTGGAGCATGTTGCTGAACCTGCATGCTTCAGTTCTCTGTAGATAAAAGGGGCAATGGGAAGACTGAGTGAGGGCCTGTCACTATGTTAGTCTGCCCCAGTCCTGGACTCTCCTGGATCCTGCTTGCCGTTGCTAGCTCCTCCTTTTTGTGTCCCCTGCACTTCTGGGTCAGCATGCCAGCAGTCCTATTTGCCTGCCTATGGCCCTCCGTGGCCTCACCCTCTGAGGGAATGTACTGTATCATGGCCCTGCTGAGAGTCCACACTGCTGACTAGTGTCAGTCACCCTACATGGTGTCCCACCCTACCTCCCCTCCTGATGGCTTCATACTCTGTCCCTGTGCCCCAGTCTTACCTAATTGTCAGCCATTCCTGAACTGGCTGGGCTCTGCTGGGCTCCCCTGTCCTCTGTGCTCAGGCTTCATACTCTGCCTGGGATTCCCTTCCTGGCCTTCCCACCGAGACTTGACCGGAGAACATCCTCTGAGAAGAGCCCTGTTCTTCCTGCCCAACCCTTCCCACAGCACCACTGCATCTGGGTGCACTTGTTTTTTTTTTCTCAGCTTGCTCACTGAAAACCTTTAAAGGTGGCAGTTTTGTCTAACACATGATTGGCACTTAAATTATTTGCAAATGAGTGAACATGCTACCTTTTAAAGTTGGAATTTCAGGAAATCACAAGTGTAAGCTGCTGCTGAGAACCTGAGTCACTGAACTTTTCTGAGTTCTGGTCCAGATCCTGTGATCTCACAGGGAATGTGGGGTCTGGTGGGTGGGCAGACACAGAAGGGCTAAGCGCCATGAGGGTCCGAGTGCCTGCTCTGGCGTGGCAAGGTGGTGTATATCCATGGTGGGTGCCCAGGAGGCTGCTTTCTAGGGGAGCATGTTGGGAGAACAGGGTTTCTCTCCCTTACAGAAGCCTTATCACATAGCCTTTCTTGTCTTCAGGCCGACTCAATATTACCTACCCCATGCTGTTCA
Source organism: Anoura caudifer (assembly GCA_004027475.1). Classification (NCBI taxonomy): domain Eukaryota; kingdom Metazoa; phylum Chordata; class Mammalia; order Chiroptera; family Phyllostomidae; genus Anoura; species Anoura caudifer. The sequence continues at coordinate 479,392 of PVKU01000151.1, forward strand.
AACTGACCAACAAGAACTCGGACCGCATGACGCACTGCGGTGTGCTGGAATTTGTGGCTGACGAAGGTATCTGCTACCTGCCACACTGGGTGAGTGGGGCCATCCTGGTCTCTGGAGAGTCTGTGGGTCTGTCTCGGAGCTGGGACCTTAGGCAGGGACCGTTCCTCCTCCCGCAAGCATGTGCAGATGTCTTTCCCTCAGAATAAGAGTGAGGGAGGGCATTCTGAATAGCCTTTTCTTTGATAGTTACTCAACTGGTGGACTAGACACCATACCCATGCCATTTACCTGCGGTCTCCTGGGTAAGGCTTTTTAAACATGATGAAGCAGGAGCATTTTTTAAATGGTCTAAGTACAGAATTTTAGATTTTTATACATTTTCTCCCCATTTTTAGTAATTTCTCCCCTAATTTTGTTGCAACGAGTGTGTTTACTCTCTTGCCTAAAACTGAACCTTTTCTTTTTCCTCTTTTTTTGGGGGGAGGGGTGGTCAGGTCGAGGCTGTTATGTAGTGAGTGGCGGAGCCTAGGTGTTCCCCAGGGCAGGGCAGCCCAGTTGCTGGGTTATGATGCTCTATGTGGGGGTGGGGTCCAGGAGGGAACAATGGCACTTGCTCCATTCTCTCGGATCCCAGTCCCTTCCGCCGCTTCCCCTTCACCTGGGTTATCGGCGCGCGAACGTGGGACCGCCTGGTCAGCCAGCCACCTTGCACAGTCTCACTGGGTCTGCCCGTTGCCACCCTGTGCCTGGGGTCCGCTAGATGCCGCCTGTACACCTGGGATCTGCCAGCCACTGCCTGCAAGCCCGGGTCCGCCGACCTCCACTTTTTCCTGCCACAACTCCACCCCTCTTACCAGTCTGGATGAATGGTTGTCAGATTTCCATACAGTTCAGTTTTCTATCAGTTCTGGTTGTTTTCTTGTTTCTAAGTCTTTGTTGTCCTTAATTTTGGTTGTGCAAGGAGGCACTGTGTGTCCACCTGCACCTCCATCTTGGCTGGAAGTCACTGAACCTTTTCAAAGTATGCACTTTGTTGCCACAGAAACAACCCCTCTCTAGAGCAGTTGTCCTTCTGGAGTGCTAGGCAGGGCCAGCCTCTCCCCACAGGAGGCTTCCACCCCATCACACCTGCTGCCTGGCCTCTGTTGTGATGTTTCCCAGTCTCAATCCCACTGGGATCTCTTACATCTCACAGCCCAAACCCAACTTGCTTTCTTGTTCACTTGCCCTCCCCAGCGCTTGCCTCTCAGTGCATCATTCTCCGGTGTGTCTGGGGGTCCCCCTCCTGGGGTGGAGGCCTTCAGCTCATCCGGTAGAGCACTGTGCATGGCCAAAGTGTTGGGCAGTGACAAGTTCCCAAGGCCACTCTGGATCTGCACAGACCCCTCCGTGTCCCCTCTCTAGAGGTGAGAGAGGAGGGTGATACTGGGATGCACTAGACTCAGAGGTTCTCTTTCCAACCTGTAGACTCAGTGTCCCCTTGTCTAGGTTCTTAGACCACTTTGGACCAGGAAACTAACTGAATCCTTTTTGTTGAGAAACATCACATCCCTGGGATGCTTGTTTTTATGTAGCAGCGAGCTGCTGGCTCACCTCTTCCTTAGCTCGCCTTCCAGCTCTCAGCAAGGCTAGATGGTTGCCTGGGGTTTCTCAGCTGCTGCCGCTGAGTCAACCCCCATGAGTAAGTATTCTGTTGGCTGATTGGCAGGCTCCATCCCATCTTAGGCTCCTGGGCTTCTTCAGGGTGAGTCAGTCCAGAATAGGTTCCCAAGGAAGAAGCCACCTGTATGTCAGGCTTCAGCCTGCCCAGTGTATGGGTCGGTGACAATTCTGCTGGTCATTTGATTTCCAGGAGCTTCATGTATCCTTCTTTTTCCATTAGATGATGCAGAATTTGCTGTTGGAAGAAGGGGGCCTGGTTCAGGTGGAAAGTGTCAACCTTCAAGTGGCCACATACTCCAAGTTTCAGCCCCAGAGTCCTGACTTCCTGGACATCACCAACCCTAAAGCAGTGTATCCTTTTGAGATGAGATGGGTTGTGAACAAAAGAGGGGTATACTGGCAGTCAGTAAGACACAGTGCTTTTTTGAATGTCTGCCTACTTTGAGGAGCATGTACTTGCTATGATTGGAGAATGACACTCAACCAGCACATTTGCCACAACTCATGAACCTGAGCCTGACAAGTGCGCTGGACACTCTGTGGGCCTCTTCTGCCTTCTCTCTGTGTATTTTCTCATGGGCAGACTGGAACCCTTCCTTTGGGTGGAAGCACAAAGCCCAGTATGTCCTGGTAGAAGGGAGCCAACTGGTCTGCCTCTCAGCCCCCAACCCCTGTGAGGCACTAGTGTCTATGAATTTGCCACTCAGCCTCCCTTTTTACCCAGGCTTAGGGTTTTTCCTGCCAAGCCATTGGGGAGCAGTGATTTAGTAAGTCTTCTCTCAGCAAGAGGAAAGCAAAGGTTTTAGGTTCTAGTGATTTTTTTTTTTTTTTTGGTAGGTTCTCTAAACGTAAGCCATATGCGTGTGTTTATAATTTAAGGAGTGACCAGTGTTGGTAAGGGACGAGCTGTGCGTGGACTACAATAGCTTGGAGCCCTGTTTAGCTTGTTGAGATTATGATATAGAGTAGCCACACTATCACCTATTTGTTTTTAAAAATGCATGTTTGAAAAAAAACAGATAAGTCTATACTAAAAGAAAAGCTGCCTCCACCTGTCCCCACCTACCCCCTGCCCCCTTGCACACTTTCCCCAGGCAGGAGCTCAGGAGCAGCGTGCTTCCAGCTATGTCCAAGGTACAGGTGGGTCATGTCGAGCCGTCCACTGACTGTCTGTGGAGTGGCATGTCGAGCCTCCTACAGCCAGATCCTGGACATGCAAGGGTGCTGGGCTCTGCTCACGGCAGTCAGTGGTTGAGGCTTCCCATCCTGCAGGCAGGAGAGTGTCCTGTGGCTAAGTCTCATTACCTTGTCCTTCAGAACTTTGCTTGGAGATGCTTGTCTGGCTGTCAGTGTGGAGGAGCAGGGCCTGCCTCTGTGATCGTAGCCCCTCCTGATTTTCTCTGAATTTTTACATGAGTTACGTTCTTACTGGACTGCCTTCAGAAGCAATTTCTCTCGTAGTTAACTTGTTAGTCTACAGAGGAAGGGCATTACTTTCATCATCAGAGTCAACCCAGTGCCCCCCGTTCTAGCTGACAGTCTGGATCAATGCAGTCAGCATAGAGCAGAGAATGTGGAAGGTGCACAGAGCAGGATACGGGAGCCATTTTCATCCTCAGAGGCCCAGTGGATCGGATTTGATAGCTCAGGGGTCATCAGGAGGAGTCCAGGACAGGGCACCCCTGCAGTGTGCATTTCAAATAAGGAATGAAAGCAACAGTCTACACAAGGCCCTTTTTACAAAGTTGCTGTCACCATGGAAGGCTGCATGACCAAGAGAAGTGGACCTAGACAGCTTGGCTTCTCCCTCAGACTCTAAGATCCTCTCTGGGATGTGCCATGTCACAGTGGTGGATTCTGGAGCCACAGTTTATGTATCTGCCTTGACAGCGTTTCTGCAGATTAGAAAACGCATTGAGAAACTTTGCGTGTCTGACCACTGGGGATGTGATTGCCATCAACTACAATGAGAAGGTGAGTGTGTCGGCCGTGGGGCCTGCAGGGCCTGGAGAGAGAGAAACATCTATCTGTTGTACCTGGTTTTTGTCAACTAATTGCTGCCTGCTGTTTGCTTTTTAGAGACCTTTATTAATCATTCAGCAACTGCATTTTGATGATTGCTTGATTACATTTATAAATGAATGAGCTTATTAACGCTGTCCATACTCATTAATCATATGTCTTTGTATCATGGTGGCGAGCCTGCCAGTTGTGTCTCAGTTAGAAAGGTCTGCATTGCTCCTAAAATCTGAGATGAGCCTTTGCGAGGCTGTCAGGACACAAACGATTCAGTCTGAGGCCTTGTCCTTGTGATTTCCTCCCCTGGAAGTATATAGGCCCTCCTGGAGCTTTCCATGCAGTGTGCCTCTGGTGCTGTGGGCCACCTGGAAGCAGAGCCTGGATCACCGAGTGATAGTGCCACCTGAGGTCACCTCTCCTCATGGGATCCCACATCCTTTTCCTTTTTTCTCTTGGGTCCTTTGGGCTTGTTCATCTTGACACAAGTTTTTCGGGTCTGAACACCACTTTTGTTCATCCATGATTCCATTCTTATTAGGTGTGCAGACAATTTAGCTGGACAGTGAAATACTGTGTTTCATCCTCCATTTCTCATTCATTTCATGCATAGTGACAGATGATTCCCCACAAATTCAAGACAGTAAGCATCCACTTCCTCATTTTCTGTGGCAACTTGTCTGAGGGAAGATGTAATAGTCATTAGTCCTACTGATAGGCCATCCTAACAGGCATGGAGTAGTGGTATGGGTATCCCTTGTCCACTGTGCCACTGACCATGTTTGACCCTCGCAGAGTTGCTGTCAGGGTGGACTGCCTAATGCTCAGGAGTGACCATGGCCCTAGCATGCCTTTTCTCTGAGGCCAGTTCTTAGCTCCTTCACACACTATTCTGTCCCCTTGGGGACTGGGGCCCTCAGGGCCATGAACAGGGACTTGTGGTTCAGCCAGTCCCCTCCTCCAAGGTGGAGAAGACAGTCACTTTCGTCAGAGTAGGGATCTGGTGTGTTCTCCAGTAGCTCATTTTCTTTGCAGCATCTGATAACTGAGAATCCTCACTTTTCGAGTTTTGGGGTTTGAATCACATTTCTCTCTAAAACTAAGAAATAATCCTGTTGCCTTTAGCTTTATGGGGAACAGTTTAGGTATTGTCTACTTTAACTGATTTTATAAGCTTTCATCGTTAATTACAGGTAGTCTTAATGTTATTGTTCTTAATATTAAGGTACTAATGTTAAATATAACTAAATTGATTATATTTTTGGACTGAAAGGGAAAAATGAATTATGTGTTATATGGAAGCATGGGAAACTGGGAACTCTAAAGGGCCCTTTGGTGGAACCCAGTTAAATCCGGATCAGACCTAGATTGTTAGTGTGTTGGTGGGCTCATGAGAAACATAGGATGTTTTCAAGAATCTCTCTGTTCAATAATGGAGAAGATTTTAAAAACAGACATGGCACATTGAACCTTCTCACTTCACTTTGGTGTCTTCCCCCCAGTGTTTAGGTCTTTTAAATGATGGGAGCATCTGGACTGTTCATTACAAAAACAAGGCGTACTCTAGGTCAAAAGAAATAACTTAAAAGTGGTGTTGAAAAACACAGATTTAGGTACTTTTAGTTCTTGTCCTCTGGGTGTTTTTAATGTATGTTTTTATATACATGATATTGTCCTAGACACATAGCACCATACTGGTTTTTTAGTTTATTTTCCTTTGGCTGCATTGTATTCCGCTGGTGACTATAACTTACTTACATGTGACTAAATTTTGGCGATATATTACTCTTAGCAATGATGGAGTGAGAATCCTTAGAATTTTCTCTTTGTGTAGTAAGCTAATTATTTACTTAGAATAAATTCCTGCCCTGGCCAGGTAGCTCAGTTGGTTGGAACATTGTCCCACACACCAAAATGTTGTGGAATCAAGGCATATACCAAGGCTGCAGGTTCACTTGCTGTTTGTGGGCACGTATGGGAGACAACCTATCGATAATTCTCCCTCTTTCTCTCTCTCACTTGCTCTCTCTCCCCTATTTTCTAAAATTAGTAAAACTTATCCTTGGGTGAGGATTAAGGAAAAAAAAATTCCCATGAGTATACTTTCTGGGATAAATGTTATAAATGTCTTTTGCCGTTTCATTCATAATTCCCTTGCCTGATTTGAACCACTTTTGGGAAATAGCTTCTGTTGAGTGATGGGTAGGCATCAAGGCAGTCCACCCCATAGGCTCATTGTCACAGCAAGAGGTGTGACTGAGGAGGATGTCATGGAGGTGAATGATGTGTCTGTCTGCAAGCACTTGGTAGGGAGCCACAGTGACATGAATGATGCACAACTCCCAGTGCAGCCGTGAAACGATCCAACTGATTTCTGTGTTCTTCCCACAGATCTATGAACTACGGGTGATGGAGACCAAGCCTGACAAGGCCGTGTCCATCATTGAGTGTGACATGAATGTGAGTGGTTTTGCTGCTTACTGTACATTCAGGCCTGGGAGAAATGAGTATTTGGTATCCCCTGCAGGCCAATACCCCAGAGGGGTGTCACTGTCACACAGCCCCAGGGACTATTTGGGTGAGGGAGGAGGAAAATGCTGCCAGAACATCATGAGGAGGCCGCTGACCTTGTGATCCTTCTCAGGGCCAGTGGAGGTGGCAGAGTTGCCTCTAGTTCTGAGATGGTTAAGTCCACTGGCATCTCAGACCTGCCAAGGAGTGAATCTTCTTAAAAGCTAAGGAATCTCCCAATTAAAAAAAAAAAAAAAAAAACTAAGGAAGACTACTCAGCTCTGAATAGGAAGGAACTGTTGGGACACACAACAGCGTAGTAGCTTTCCAGAGAATGATGCTGAGAGGGAAAAAGCCAATCTCAAATGGTTCACACTGACTCCATTTTGATAACATTTTGAAATGACAAAACTTCAGAAAGGGAGGAGAGCACAGTGGTTGCAGGGGCCTCTAGGTGGTGGAGAGGGCCACCAGCAAAGGTGTGGGTGTAGATATAGAAGTATAATTCGAAGGGATTATCCTACTCAGTATCTTGACCGTGGGCAAGGATGCAGGGAACTACACTGGTGATAAATTATGAGAACTTGCAAAGTGACTTCTTGTAAAACAGGAATTTCGAATAGTGTCGATGTCAATATCCTGGTGCTGATACTATGCTATTATAAAAATGTCACCATTGGTTAAACTGGGAAAAGTATACAGGGCATCTTTCTGTGTTATTTCTTACAACTGCACATAAATCTATCATCTCAGTTACAAACAGACAAGCTAGAGAAGTCTGACTGCCCCCATGTCTCACAATTTTACTTTCATCTTGGGAACACAGGTGGATTTTGATGCTCCACTGGGCTACAAAGAACCGGAAAGACAAGTCCAGCGTGAGGAATCGACTGTAAGTTGTTTCTCTCCCCACCTTTCCTGCTCATCCTGGCAGGTTTGGCATCCTCTTTGGTAATGGGGTTTGGGAGTGCGCCCTGGTCTGTCTGTCCTGACTGCTGGCGCATGTCTGGCCTCTACTGGTGCCATTGCAGCCCCATTCCATGTCCTTCTTCCAGCCCTGCTCCCAGGAGATGTCCCAGCTGCTTGGGTGCAGAGACAGCAATAAAAATGAGGGACCCAAGGGAAAAGTTGGGGTGTCCCTACCAGGAAGCTTATCTCCCATTTTTCTGTCCTTGGCAGGAAGGAGAAGCTGACCATAGCGGCTATGCTGGAGAGCTGGGCTTCCGAGTGAGTACCAGGCCACGTGTTTTACTTCCTGTGCTACTGCCCTGCCATCTGCTCCTCCCAGCCACTCTGTGTAACGCTCCAGGGACCCAGCAGGGATTGGGCCTCTGGGTATCTGTACACACATGTACCTGCCACTTCGTCAGTTACATGGCACTTGACATCTACTTTCTCATGGAATCCTTCTAACAAATCTGTAAGGCAGCCATAACTTTTTCTTCTTTTTACCGTTCTAATCTACCAAAAAGTTAAAATAGTGTAGCAGACACATATACCCCGTTCACTTAGATTCACCAATGTGACTGCATTTTCTTTAGCTCTAAGAATATGTCCTCTTTTCACCTGCACTGTTGGGAGGTAAATGGTAACATGACCCTTCAGTGCTGCCGCCAGCCAGTCTCCCTGGGAAAAAAGTGGGGATGGCCACTGCGAGGGCACCGGTGCACTAGGAGGCAGGATTGGAAAGCTGAGCAGTGGGGCAGTTGCAACAGAGGCCATAGTCCACCATGGGGCCCCAAACTGGGTGGCCCTGCAAAGGCCAGGGCCAGACGTTTCAGCTTGTCATTGGCTACTGGCTGCCTCTGGGGGATGGCTGCTCTTGGGCCAGGAGGCTCCCTTCTGCTCACAGCAGTCAAGGAGCTGGGCAGAGAGCTGAGGGACTAGCTGACATTCCCCTGCAGCGGTCTCAGCAAACGGCATGCATGTGCTCACTCTCAGGGCTCAGGGCACTCACACTCTCCTACTTGCCCGTCTAGGCCTTCTCCGGCTCCGGAAATAGACTGGATGGGAAGAAAAAGGGTGTAGAGCCCAGCCCCTCCCCAATCAAGCCTGGAGACATTAAAAGGTGGGTCTTCCCTGTCTCTGCCCCAGCCTGATGCTTTATCACCATCTAGGGAGGGTCTGTCCCAGACCTCTGGGGTGGGCAGGCTCACTCCAGTTCTGGAGACAAAGCCTAAATCAAAGAAACTAGCAGGGTATATGAATCCCTTCCACCCCCCTACACCTCACCCTAACCTGTTCTCCTTGGGGGACTAGTAATCTATTTTTCTGTTTTGTGACTTCACCAAGTCACAGTACCTTAACTTCCCTCAAGACGAAGGCAGGAGCTACATCAGTGAGATGTGTTTCTATTGTTTGATCCAGGGACTCAGCCAATTCCCTGCCTGGTGGCTGTCATGGTGGCAGGGATGAAATATACCACTGTCTACTATGTGTTAGAGCAGAAGGAGAATGCTAGAAATGGGTTTTTTACCCACTGTCTAAAGGAGTGAAATGAGTTTAGTGCAAGTGCACCCCTTCCAGGGTGATCTGTGAGGCTGGAGGACAGATTTGATGAGGCCTTCCAAGCCTCCAGGTGATACCTCACTGTAGGCCAGGCCCCCAGTCTGAAGGCCCCAGACCCAGTTTCCTGCTGCTTCTCTCCTGGAGGCCTGGCCCAAGGCCAGGGTGCAGTACAGCCACATACCCCAGAATGAGAATCACCAGGAGGACACTCGTCATCTCTTTGGCTTTCCTTCCTCTTTGATTGTCAAAAGAGAATTTGAGTCCTTTTCTCCTGGAACTGACATTTCTCATCTCTGTCTTCTTTACAGAGGAATTCCCAATTATGAATTTAAACTTGGTAAAATCACTTTCATTAGAAATTCACGTCCACTGATCAAAAAGGTTGAAGAAGTGAGTATATTTCATGGGTAATGAGTTTTATTTTCTATCGATGACTGACTAGCAATACAAACACATAAAAGATATCTGCTGTTTTTGAGGGTTCAGAAAAAACAAGTTGCCTTTTTGCTGGTTGGAGGAGAGCTTACTGAGGAATTCAACTTCCAGGAAATAACAGCTGTGTGCAAACACGTTAAGCTACTCACCACAGTAATTTAAAATACTTTAAACCTGGGAATAACATCCAATGGCAGAGGACTGCCTCTCCAAGTGGTGAAATTCTCTGTAGGTTTTAGAATGTACTGGATTAGAAATTGATTGACTTGAAACTTGGGAATTAAGTATGAAAATAATGTATATAAGCATATACAGAAAAGTGACTAGAAATGTTATTTTGGGGTGCTGAAGTTAAGGTCATTTTTCTTTTGGGGGTGTATTTTTTACATCAAAAATCTGGTATTTCTTCAAAAGGATATACATTCAACCTGAGAATAAAGGCTATGGTAGACACATAGTTGTGATTGTATGGTTGTGTTTTCAGTTTAATCGATTTTGATTTGTATTTATATTTCAAAGACATTTCTTATGAATAATGTGGAAGTAAGGAAAATGGGTGGATGGTATAATACAAGAATAACAAAAGAAAGCATTTTCTATAAACCTCCAAGAAGTTTCTGAAAATAGTATTTTATCTTCACACAGGATGAAGCTGGTGGCAGATTCGTTGCTTTCTCTGGAGAAGGGCAATCATTGCGTAAAAAGGGAAGAAAGCCATAAGTTGGGACTGTTAGCTGATTGGAAAATAAAATAACCAATTGCAGCGTAATGGCTTTTAGTTACTGGCTCTCACAGGGATGAGACTATCGCAGAGAATGCTCTGTCACTTTAGCTTTGTTTAGAGTTACCTAAGAATTGTCGAGTTTAACCTGGAAGTGGAACAGCAGGACTTTGTGTACTTGAATTGGGAGAAGAGAAAGCTGTCTCTGAGGTCCCAAAGGTGGCCTCCTTGCCAATCCTTGCCTTCAGCCCCTGGGAGCACTCCCACTGCCTCAGCAGAAATAGAGTCCCCCGTCCCTGGTGAAAATCAATGGAGGGGATTGACTTGCTCTAACTTGTGGTGGTCTTTCTCTCTATCCTTTCTTTTTTGTTGGTCTGTAGCTTAAACATTGCTGTTGGCCTAGAGAAAAGTGGTTTAAATAGATGTGTGCTCTATAAATAGTGGTTGTTCCATTACTCTGGCTGCAATTTAAGTATTTATTTTATATATTATTTTTTCCCAGAAGAACCATTTCTCAGAAGGAAAAACTGATCTGAAAGCATTTCTACTTTTAGAGTGCATTTGGAAACAACTAGCTCCTTAATGAATATGTTCTATGGCAGGGGAAACCTTCATGGTGAAGGACAAATGTGAATGTTAGAATAAATAAAAGCTAAAGATAACAGTCCTCTTTTTCCTTCCCTATCCCCCACTCCCAGTTTAAAGTATTAAGTTATCCAAGGTTCTGCTGGCCTGTCTTTATTTTATATTGGTCTCAGATCCTCACTTTCTATAAAGTGAGATCTTTTGACATGTTAATCCAGTTACATTAATCTTTTTTGTCCCTTGAAAATCATTCTAAATCAAAAATTTCAAATAAAAACAGGGAATGACTAAAACCTGGATTGCCTCTAAATGTTTGATTAAGTGCCAACATGAGTTGATGGTGGGGCCACTGACCAGGAGTTGGAGGAAGGCCTGCTTGCAGGTGACCCTCATTCTATCCTGCTGTTAGAAAAGAGCTGCTCTGGGGGGCTTCTGGACAATGTAGGGAGGAATGAGGCTCTCTGACCCCTGGGGTGGGGATGGTCAGGCCCAGCAGGGTCTCCACCTTGTACCAGGTCTCCTTCTGCTTGTAGGCAGAGGGGTCCTCTGCACAGGGCTTCCCCCCAGCCCTCAGAAGAGGAGAGGATGCACCACCCCGGGACATGAGCCCCAGGGCCCACCCATGTAACTTCAGTGAATAAGCATTGAAGATTGTCATGATGACCAGGACTGGGCCCTGTGACCCAAAACAACACCACTGGTGATGAATGTGGAGTGCTACTGTGACTTGCCTGACACTTTACTTAAGGGGTCTCAGCTTCACCAGCAGATGTGGAAGCCCATGCTGGGTAGGCAGCCTCTATTCTCAGGGTCTGGTTGCCTGGCACATTGTCATTTATGCACAATAAAGAAAAGCTGGCCTTGGGTTTTTGTCTAAACTAAGCATCACCTACTGTATATGCAATGAAGTCACTGCTGTTCTCTTGCTGGAGACACACTCCGCCTGGGACAGGGATGGACCCCAGTTGATGGATCTGGTGACACGGTGGGGTCACCTGAAGCAAAAGTTATCATTACTGCTGTACCCTAGCCCGCAGCCTTATTGTCACACAGTGTCTTCTCAAAGTGATCTGTGAGCCAACATGGCAGGACTCCTGATAAAATTGCAACTTCCTAGGCCACTTGCAGGGCATCTGACCCAGTCTCAGTCTAGATGGGGCCCAGCAACGGCCCAGCACATGATTAGGTTTGCAGAAGTCAGAGAACCCATTGCATTGCTGTTGCAGGACTTCCTGTCTTGGTAAAGCTTTTGCTACTAATCATACAAGCCACCTCTGGACTTGTACCTCATGCTGCTCAGCCTCCCCATTCCTTTGCTCAGAAAGCCCTTCTTGCCTCCACTTCCATCCTGGGTTCCCTTGGGAGGTCATCCCGCACCCTAGATACTCAACCCTCAACACATGTCATCCCCAGCCAACCCCGATTATTTCGTGAGTTCATCTCTGTCCTTGAGTGGACGCTACAGCAGTAGACTTGGCAGATTCTCGACAGTTACTGCACAGTATGTGATTACGACAATAAATCCAATCTTTGAGATTTATGAAAATAATAGGCACTGAAAAGAACTGGCCCACATGGTTTCAGAAACAGCCAACTTAACGTGCTGTGCAGCCCTGGACGCCTGCTCAGCAGCGGTCGGACATCTGTCAGCACCGTGTCTGTGCTAGCTCCCTTTCTCACCCCGAGGGCACGCCCCCCCTACACCGGGGCTCCTCCCCTCCTCGCCGTTATTGGCTGCCCCACCCAGATGTCCTGTTTATTGGCGCATCTCAAAGAGGTGGCGAGGATTTAAATCGTCATATCTGAGTTCCTCGGCTTCTCACGTGGTGCCGGCCTAATCAATCTTCATTGGCTAGCGGGCTGAGGAGGCGAGGGTTCGGTACTCCCTTTGACATGGCTGAGGGCGCCGGCTGGCAGGTAAGTGTGGTGGGCGCCAGGGACCTGCAGGGACCTTGTTGGACCGACTTAACTGAGCTCTCTCCCGGGATGGGTTCAGGGTGGGTGGCACAGCGGCTTTCGCCTTAGGTGCACCTCTCACTGCAGCCGCCGCGCCCCTGCGAAGCCTATCGCGCTGAGTGGAAGCTCTGCCGCAGCGCTGGACACTTCCTGCACCACTACTACGTCCACGGCGAGCGCCCGGCCTGCGAGCAATGGCGACGCGACCTGGACAGCTGCCGCGAGTGGGAGGAGCGCCGGAGCGCCGAAGCCCAGGTGCGCCCGGGATGCTGGGGGTGGCGCTGAGCCGCCTGGGCGGATCATCGGGGCGCCCTAGTGCACGGGCCATCCCGCCCATGTCCCAGGTCCCGGGACTCTGGAAAAGAGCACTGCCGGGGACCTCCCTTTTTGTTTTCTTACTTTTGAGAAATAGCAAAAATTAGTCTATCAACTGGGTTTTCAGACACTGAAGGAAAAGAGGGGAGTGTAGATTGGTTTAGAAAGAAAGGAGGGTCTCCTAACAGTGATAGGGGTGTCCCCTTACCTGCAAAGGTGCTGATATTGCTGAGTCCTGAAAGACCAGGAACCAGCCTTAGCAGCCCTCTTACAGCCTCAGGGGATCAAGTTGAGGAACCAGGTCCATGTGTGTGGAGCAGGAGGGTGGGCTGTAGAAGGGTAGGGCATGGGGCTGGGGAGGTACCAGACACCTGGTGGGCGTTCAGGGGTGTCTAACCTTCGGCCTGCGAGCCTCTTGAGGCTCAGGATGGCTATGAATGTGGCCCAACACAAAATCGTAAATTGACTTACAACATAATGAGAATCTTTTTGTGATTACATGTTGCAATGTATTTAATGTGTGGCCCAAGACAACTTTTCTTCTTCTAGTGTGGCCCAGAGACACCAAAAGGTTGGACACCCTTAGATTCTAGTCTAAATGTGTGCTGGGAAGCATGGTTTGATTTATACCTTTAAAAATCAGTCTGGCTGCTGGGGTGGGAGAGTACATTATGGAGGGCACAGAGACCAGTAAGGAGGTGGTTTTAGTTGTCCATTCATTCGGCAGACATTTGAACCTGTTGGGCGCTCTTAGGGATACAGGAGTGATGAGAACAGAGCACCTGCCCTCCTAGCATCTACATTCTAGAGTACAATGGTGTCTTGGAGCTGTTGTGGGTGGGGAGATGGAGAGCTGTGAGGGTGCATGGGGAGGTGCCTGCAGAAGGGGAGCCTGAAGGACTGGTGGCTGCTTCAATGTTGTTCAGTGTATCTTATTATTGAAACAAACAAACTGATGTGGAAACCAAGCTACTGTATAAAAGAAAATGTGACAAGTCCATAGTAAGTGGAAGTCCAAAAAAATGGAAAAGATAACTTGCAGCCTGTATGGCAAGAGATTTAGTAACCTTTATATATGTATGAGCTCTTATGTATCAGTAGGAAAAATGGGGGTGATTTTAGAATAGAAAAGTAGGCAGAGGACACAAAGAAGGCATTCATTCAAAAAGAAAGCCCCTATGGCCTGGCATAGAAATTGAAACAAGAGTGGGTGGTTTCTACCTAGCCGATGTCAGAAGTGTCCATAGAGTTCTCGGAGGCAGGAGTCCTTGCGCAGCATTGGTGGTGTCCGGTGTTCTGATTGCCTGAGTCAAATGCATACCTTCTGAACCATTTTGCTTGTAGAAGTTTATACTAGGGAAGTAATTGGGTAATGGAGCACAGTTAAACATTCAAAATGGCCACTTTGTCACCATGTTTGTGAAAGTGCAAAAACTGAAAGTGTCCTAAAGTACACCGACAGACATGTGACCAAATAACTTCTTCCACACAGTGGAGTATTACATAGCCATTAAAGAATAGACAGGAACATGTCCTGATTAAAAACAATAGCTACTTGCATATCCTAGCATAGAAAGATGCCTCAGCGAAAAAAGTAGAAAATATACACTAGCCAGTAGATTATTCCCTCTTTAAGGAAACATGTAATGGCTCTAAAATTCAGGCCTACAAGTGTGTGGGGAAGACTTCACCTCAGGTGGGTGTGAAGGTCTGGGAGTGTTTCATATTCTACTTTGGGTTTCCGATGACTTTAAAGAAAAACATCTATTAGAGAAAATAGAGCTTAAGAAAACTGAAACTAACGTGTAGAGGCCAACATAGCTCCTGGCACCTAACCAGGGGGTCCTTACAGTGTGATGTGTGCTTATTTGGGGGAGAGTGGCATCTGTGGTCTGGATTCTTCCTCACCCAATCAGGGCTCCCTGGGCATGTGTATCTTGATTGGTCTTCCTTCCTCTGGGCCACTCTTTCAGACTCTTGTCTCTTCTTCCAGCTCAGCTCCCAAGTAGCAGCCTTAGCAGCTGAATCTTATCAGGTCAACCAAAGGCATCAAGCCCTGAGACCTGGGAGAAGATATTTGTGAAATTTCCTCAAATTATGGTGATCTACACAGTACAGTTGACCCTTGAACAACATGGGTTTAAACTGCATGTGTTCACTTATTATGGATTTTTTTAGGGGACTCACACTGTTCAAACCTATGTTGTTCAGAGGTCAACTGTATTTTCCACCCACAATTGGGAATCTGCATGTGCAGATGGCCAACTGAAGGTATACACAGATTTTCAACTGTGTGGTGGGTTGGCACCCCTACCCCATGTTGTTCAAGGGTCAATTGTAGTTTCTCACAGTAGCAAGAGAAAGTATGATCGTGCTATGTGCATGCTAGTATGGAACAATCGCCAGGGTGCATTAGATGGAAGCAGAGTTTTGGAGTGGTGTGCATCATACATTGTTTGTCTGTGTTTGGGAGGTGGCTGATGAGGAGGGAGGTACAAGGGCATGTGGAGTGTGAAGTGACCAGGGTCTCCCTTGCACAGCGGTCCCTCTGTGAGAGCGAGCGTAGGAGAGTCCAGGCTGCACGAAAGCACATCCTGGTGTGGACCCTGAGGCAGAGCCCCCCTGCAGACTGGCATCTCCCTCTGCCGCAGGAGGAGAAAGACAAGTGACAAGCACCCCTGCACAGCTTCCTGTGGCTGTTTCAAGTGGGGCTGTTGTATGCAACCCTAAGGATTCTGACTGGCCCAAACGTTCTAGTAGGTACCTGGGAACTTCTGCCTGGCTTGGAACACTGAGCACCACGTCCCCAGGGCGACTTGCCCAGCCCTCACCTGTGTTCCGGGTGCCCCCCTGCTGCCATTGCTCCAGAAGACAGTTTTGCCCACTGCACAGCTTCCAGGAAGCCAAGGACCATTGCAGATTGCTGCGCACAGGCAGGTGGGGCTGTCTCCCACTCCTCCCGCCCACCTCCCAGGGGTACAGCAGCACAACAGATGGTCATCCTGAGGTCTAGAATTCTCAGGTAAAGTCTTGAGTAGTAGCTGTGACCCCTATGAACACGTAGAGGGGTCAGGATGAGGAATCTAAATGGTTGTGCTGCCAAGAACAGCTTGCCTGGCCTGGTTTGGTGAGGACCACGCATGGCCAGCCACTGTGCTCACATCTGGCTGTGACCCGATCGCTCAGGTCCCCTGCAGACACAGGTGGGGTGTACCTCTAGACCAGCAGGCTGTACCTCCTAGGCTCACAGGAGGTGAGATTCTGGTTTTTAACAACTGCACACAACTAAGAACACACCACCTTGCATAAAATGCATCCATGGATTCTTGGCTGAAGAAACCCAAACCTGGAATTTTGGTCTGCTTAATATTTCCCCTGGTCATTTTTAGAAAATGTGGAGTATGTCAAAGGCCATTTTACGCATTAGATTTCAAAGAGAAGCTGAAATTTAAATCAACAGTTTAGTTGTTGGGACTGTTAAATTTCACATCTGATATTGTACTTAAACAGTGTTACAATGAGGTCATTAAGGTCGGACATAATCCAACATGGCTGGAGAGGGCCAACCACATGAGGACACAGCAAAAAGGTGGCCATCTAGAGGCCAGAGAGGCCTTCAGAGAAACCAGCCCTGCGGGCACCTTAACCATGGGAGTTTTAGCGTCCAGAACTGTGAGGAATGTCTTTTTCAGCCATGCATGATGACACTTTGTTCTGGCAACCCCAGCACCCTAATATAGCCACCATCCCAGACTAACAGTACTTGAATAAGAGTCCTCAGCCCCAGGTGTCCCACCCTCCTGGGGGACACAGCAGCTTTGTTCATTAGTGTGTCCCTGGCCTGCTCCACCCTCTTCAGCCTCCCTCCCCAGCTTAAAATGCGAAGCTGGCCCTGCTGGTGATGTGATGAAGTTCATGTGTTCTGCCTGCCCCACCCGTGAAGGCCCTGCCTCTCCTTTGCCTACCCGTGCAGACAGCACACACAGCCCACACATCCTTCACCTGTCTCTTGGGATCATTTTATGCCTCCTGCTGGGGGCATCTGCCCCACAGAACTGGAATGTTCCTTTGTACTGGGGGGGCAATGGTCAAGGTTTGGTCATCCTCTCCCCAGTACCTGGCGAGGAAGGACAGTACCTCTCACCCCGTCCATCCTCAGATGAATTAATTTTGACCCTAACATAAGACAAAGAGACACTTGATTACACCTACATTTATTCTCAGCATGCCTCGTATTGTGACAAGCGGACTCAAGCCCTGGTCATTCTGGCTCTGAAGGGCAGAGTGTTCAGATGGCTGCCTCCAGCTCTACCTCTTGAATTCCACTTGTGTGTATACCTTGGTGATGTCATGGTACCTGCCTTCAGGGGGCTGGTAGTTGGAGATTGGTGGTGTGTAATTTGGCCCTTCTCTCTCAAAGGGGAACAGACTGGGGTCCCGCTTTATGGCCTCACCATGCAGCTCCTGAGATGTGAGTTTCAGCTCTTGCAGAGCTTCCTGCTGGGCCTCAAGCATGGACTTGATGGCTTCCCTCTCCATCTCATGCTCTTGCTGCTTGTACAAGGACCACTTCTTCAGAAGCAAAGCTCTCCGCTCAGCCTCCTCAAAGGAGAGCTCTACCTGAGGCCGCTGTCTAGGACACACAAATCCAAAGGTGTGAGCTGGGCAGCACTGACCAGGGAGTTTGGGTGACTACTTATGGCCCATGCATCCTCCCTGCCAGACACAGATGGAACTTACAAAAGGAAGTGAAAGTTTGGGACAAATTAAGAAATGGAATGTTCAATGTGGTGGCAGCTGCAACTGATGCTACGAGCCAGTGCCATTTGCTTTACTTGCAGATAAGAGACACTGATTCTCAGAAGAGCCTATGATAGCACTTCCTCTTTCCCAGGCAGAGACTACTTTTGGTGAGAGGTGACTTTGGAGAAAAATGAAATGTATAATGAAAATGGACACCAAAATCCCAGGGAGTCGAGAGCCTATTATCAGCCCCAGAGTACCAAATGACCCCTGCAGTGTCCCACTTGTATGGCAAGGTGCTGTTACTTTACAGATAGCACATACTTTTACAAGGCAGTAACCCTGCGCACACACACAACCCAACTGTGAGCATGTGCATCACAAAGCAAGAAGCTAAGGGCGTTCTGCCACCAGGATGGGCAGTGCCTGCAGACCCATGACCCAAGTTGTCAGTCACAACTACAACCTCTTGCAAAAGAGCAACTATGAACTTTTGAGCAGTGCTGTAAGAACTTCACTCAAGTCTCTGGTCTGGCTTATCAAACAATTATTCTGAGTTTCTTTCCCACATTCAGCCATTCAAGAGCACCACCCAGGAATGTTTTCCAACTCCTTCGAGACATAATCAAGGAGAAACGGACTCAGCCCCGGGCCAAGTCAGCCCAAGCCTACTGACCCCTTCCCATCACTGGCATGAACTGCAGGTACAATCACCTTTAGGTGATGAACTCTTTTGCCTTAGGACTTCAACCCTAGAAGACCCTTACCTCACTTTATCCAAGAACCTCACAGGCGTAATAAAATCTTCAATGGGAATTAGCTCCTGACTAGCCTTTTCTAGTCGTCGGATCCTCTTTTTCAAACGGTCTCTCACAGCTTGGTCTTTTTTAGGATCTACCTTCTTCTTCTTCCGCAGAGGTTCTGCTCTAATGGATAAGGCAAACATTAAAAATTTTCCTCTTCAACCTCACAAACATCCTGAGAGACATGGCACTAGGTAAAGTACCCAAGCTTCTCAGCTCTCCACTGGGGAGTGGACTGTGTGTACATGATCCTGACCTCATAAAATGAGTGTGGCAGGGAGATGACCTCCACCCCAGGGTCCTTGTGAGAACTGTGTGGGCACTGTCAACCCAGGAAGGGATGGAAAAGCTTCAGTGGGTATCAGGGTGTAAATTAAAGGGAAGTGCTCATCTTTAGTGCTGGAGTCCAGGTGTGCCTTGGGTTTGCATTGAAAAGGGAAAATACCAAACTGACGAATTAGAGCTAATTACTCATCTTAAATGGATTTGTGATTTATAAGAATGATTTCTGTATGAGTAAAACAGCATAAAAATGACTAGCATGTCCCTACTTTGGGGGATTTCTTAATTAATGTTCCCATCCTAGAGTATTCACAGAAGTCTGATTTACACTCAGGAATGCATCTCCCATGGTGGTACTTTACTATTAGGAATAATCAAATCCTCTAGCATTAAGACCAGATTTCTTGAATCAAGTCTCAAAAGCATCCAGAGTTTCAGGTGGAAAAACTCATCTTCACACTTCCCCTCACTTCTCCAGGGAGTCAGAAATGGAAGGTCGGTGGAGAAACAGAAGTCTATGCTTTGCCCTTTAAAAGACACAAGAATCTATTCAAAGCTAATTAAATTTTTGTTTAAACTACTTTTACGTTTTTTGTTTTCTGATTATAGACACAGCATACAGAGAATGCTGTGTCTATAATCCCATATAGAGAATGTTGAAAAGACATTAAAACATCTAGCTAAATTTAACTGAGAAATTTTGTAGGCTATTAATTTTGTAAACCAAAGACTAGTCTTGCTTTGTTTTATTCAGGTGCACATCTATCTTCTGCTGACACCCCAAACAGTTAAGTTTACCTCATGGGAATGAGTTCCCAGAAGGACAACAATGAGGCTCGCTGGTGGGTGTCTCTAATCTGTGTCTGCCAAGTTCCCAGTCGCCTGAAAGAGACAAGAATATGTATAAATATCTGATTTTCCCCCAATAAACAAACCCAACCTCCCCTTTCTTTTTAACAGTGCCCTCAAAACCTAAGGCACTTGAAACTGCTAGATGTGACAGCAAGGTCAATGTGGGAGATTTTCCAAAATCCCCACTTCACACCAGAAAGCAGTTGCAGGGTCCCTGCCAGCCAGTCTTAGAATTCTTATCCACAGGAAGAGGCGGGATCAGCCACCTTCTTAGATATCCGTGGACAAGGGCAGCCCTGCAGGAAGGGCAGGCGAGGCCCGTGCTAGCTGGTGCGGAGTCTCCAGCGTGCGCCCCGGGCACCCCGCGTCGAGTCTGAGGTCCGCACTCACCAGCACGGCGAGCACAAAGCGCGCGCTGTAGCTCCGAGTACCGTAGCGGCCATGGCTTCTAAGGCAGCCAACCGGCTGCTTCACTGTGCGCACCTCGGCGGTCCTTCCCGCTGTGCTTCGCGATACGGTCCGACCGTGCCGTCGATCCACGCTCCGTAGTTCCGCCCTGGGGCGCGATCCGCGCGTGCTGGATCACGCTTGGCGGGCCCGGATGTAGTGGCGGCGCGCGGACACGCCCCGAACGGTGGGCTGGATCATGCCCGTCCCTGCCCTGAGTTCCTTGTCCCAGGCGCTGGTGTTTGTCCTCTCTTCTGTCTCTGCCCCGTGTCGCGAGTCCGAACATCACTCCTCTACCTCGTCGGGGTGCACCCCTGCGAAGGCAAAGACTCCGCGGTGCTGTCGAAGTGGCCGTGGGGATATCCCTCCACTCCAGGTCTAAGTGTCCACGTCTGTGAAAAAGGTCCCCAATCTTCAAATAAACGCGCCGCCTCGGCCGTCCCCCAGACCCACTCCAGGGTTGGCTCATCCCTCTGCATCCTTGCAAGCACGGGACCGCGGCTGCCCGCCCGCCGGTGGCTGCACGTGGCACTGTGCTCGCGAGATGCCCAATAAACGCGTGTTGATGAATGACGGAAGCTAGTTAATTAGTCGGACTCGTAACTAGCGTGGTAGAGCTGGGGAGAGGCGATCCACGCCACTCCGAACCTATCTGGCTCCGCCGGCCTGGGCTGAAACCCGAGGCCCCGGTCGCCCTCCAAGATCCCAGCCGACCCTCCTCCCTCCCGCCTTCTGCAGCTGCGCCCAGACTGGACCTGAAACGGAGCCGCCCTGCGCTGCCCCTGCCGGCAGAGGAGCCTGGGCGGCCCCGTCCGCGAGGGGAGCGGTTTCCCGCCGGGGCGATTTGGCAGGTGCAAGCCGTGACTTCCGGCGTTGCCCGGGAGCTGCCGGAGGAGGAGCGGCGCAGGGGATGCGGCTGTGGCGGCGGCGGTGGCGGCCGAGCGTGGGGGGAGGCTGTGGCGGCGGCCTGGGGCGCGAGCCGGCGATGGCGTGGCGGCACTGAGGGCGCGGTGCGGGCGGCGGCTGGAAGTCGGGCGGCGCGGGAGGAAGCGGCGGCGGTGGCTCCATGGCCCGCGCGCGTTGAAGGACGCGGCTCCTGCCTCAGCCCGGCGGCGGCGGCCGAACAATGAAGCTCCTGAAGCCGACCTGGGTCAACCACAATGGTAAGTGAACGCAGCGGTCGCGGGAGGCCGAGCTTGTCTTCAGATCCGGGTCTGGAGTCGGGTCGGAGTCGCGCGCAGGCCCTGCCCGCCTCGCTCCCGACGCCTGTGCCCGGTGCCAGAGCCGCGGGGCGGGAGGTAACGGACTTTGTCCTCGGAGCGTGGAGACCGGCGAGCCCCCGCACGTGCTCCGCCTGGCTGCGACGAAGTCTGCCTCTGCCCCCAGCACTTTCGCTGAGCCCTCGACCGCCCACCCGTGGTCCGTGGAGGCGCCGCGGCCTGGCTCTGGGGAGCGGCCCTTGGGCGCCAGCCAGTTCCTGCTACTCGTCTGCATCAGCCAGGATGTGTTCAGATGGTCCGATGTGTGAAACCTGGGCGCAGCCCCCCCTTGTAGCCTTTCATTGGCAGGATGAACACCTGAAATCTGCAAGTTTCTGCCGTTCTGGAGAGACTGTTACTGCTCTGGCTGAGGCTCGGAGCTGGTGACAGTGCCCCCCAGTTGGGGGACTATGGCTCAGGGCCGAGGTTCCCCAGCCAATGGGACCACGTTTATTCTGAGCTGGGGCATCAGGGTGACTTGGGTTGGGGCCAATAGGATACTAATGTGTTCTAGAAGAAGGGCTTCCTTAGTTCTGTGGAAGTGCCCCAGCGCACACTCTGGAGGAATAGACTCTTCCACTCCTCTGGTTGAGAGCAGACTGTGTGGTACAGAAAAGCCTTTGGTAACCAGCAGTGCTGTCGTAGTTCTACCTTGTGGGCAACTACAGGAGTTGGTTTTACCCTCCCGCCCCCAAGGAGATGAAGGGAGAGAGCCAGCCCCCTTGCCCTCGCTGACAGCACTGAAGTCCAGGGAGCACTCCCCAGCATAAGGCCTGTAGCCCTGATTCCAGCCCGTCTCTGACTACTGGTAGGCGGAAGGTCACCCCGATTCTGCCGTGTTCCTCATTTCTACTTTGCAGTGCGACCAGAAGGAGCTCCAGTTTTCTTTTAGAGCAAGTAGAATAAATGATTTTGCCTCTTTTGTACATGTAGCCTTTTGATTTTGAACCTGACTCAGGGTTGCTCTCTACTGCAACTGAACAGATGTCAGTCAGAAGTGCTCTCCCCTTGCATCTCTCATTTTTCAGGGCCTAGGTAAGGTCACCTTTTCCTTTTGTTACCATTGCTCCTGAGTTACTCCACTAGATGAGGTTGGTCCCTGTGGCTGTATTTTCCATATGCCCCCAGGTGGAGACTGCCTCATTTACCTCTGTATTCCCTGCCACACTTATGGCATATGATATGTGTTGGCTAAAGCAGATAAGAAAGCTGAGGTTTCTGTAATTTATGAAGACATGGCTAGGTTTACTGTACATGAAAGCAAAAGCTGTGAACTTTATTTCACTTCTCCTGTGTTGGTTTGCAAGAGCATTTCTTAATGTGTAGTGTGCAGATCTTTCCCTGGAGAACTGGGCAGTTGGTCAGTAATTATAAATTATGGTGCTTCTGAATCAGAAATGGAAAGATTTCATTATGAACTAGTTGTATAAGTGAAGATCTGAAGGAATTTTTATTTTAAAATAAAAATTTTTTCCTGGATCAGTTTGTGTGTATAGTCAGTCAACCCTTCTCCAGTGTCTCTTTGACCTTCTGCCATGTAATTTCTAACTTTGTGATAAACTCCTTCGTAGAATACAAGTTCTGTGCTGTGTAAGCATAGGTTAAGGTGCTTACTTGATTATCTAGGTACAAACGAGTGAGAGTCTCTGGTCAGGCCAGCAACCAAACATCTTAGTCTGGCAGAGTGGGCAGAGCACTGGGCCCGTGCCCCTTGTTGCTGTGGCCTCTCCATAGTCCTAAGGATGGAACTTGATGATTTTTGTTCTGCCTTCTTCACAATGTAATCGTGGTGTGTGGTTGGGAAGGTAGACACAAAAGTGCGCCCCAGACTATAAAATGCAAGACATAATGAGGAAAATAAATGAGACTCTGGCTAGATGGGATTTAACTTCTTTTATACTTGTTCTTTGTTAAATTTCCTTTCTTTTAAAATCTCCTGAAATCAACCTTTGTCTCATCAAGTGTTCAGAAGAACTGTCACTGAGAATTACCACAATCCTGAAGGACATGCTGATGGTTTGGGTCACTGGCCAGTCCCACTGAACAGTCTTTTAAAAACAAGTGAATAGTGAGGGCTGCTGGGATGGAAGCTGCTTAGGCAGAAGCCAGAGTGGTGGATGCTTTGGATTAACAAACCGAAACAGCCGTGGGGCTTTGGAGAGTGCATCATACCACTTTCTGGCTTCCTGTCTCTGCATTTATGTCTCCTGACTTGTTCTGTGGCTTGAACATACTTTACTTGGTGTCTGAGAGTCCAAAGGGGGAAGGAGCAGAGAGCCCGCAATTGCCCTGTGGCAGCAGGATCCCTTCAGACAGGGTGGAAAGGTCAGCTAGAATAAGGCATATTTAAGGCAAAGCATGAAGTATATGTTGAGGTATAGGCATACTTTCAGACTTCATTTTCCTAGCCAATAATAGTAGGAAGACCTTTTCTCTGAGGTAGTGTTTCTCATCCTCAGCACTGTTGACATTTTGGGCCATACAATTGTTCTGGAAACTGTCCTGTGTATGGTAAAATGTTAGCATGTCTGGCCTCTACCCATCAGGTGTCAGTGGCACCCATCCCCCCAGTTGTGACAACCAAAAATGTCTCCAGAAATTGCCAGTGTCCCCTGATGGCCAGAATCACCCCCATTTGAGAATTTCTGCTCTATAGAGATCAGTAAGTTAATAAATCTTGAAGTTGTCATATCAGAGTGAAGTGAACCTTGAATATGGAATCAGGGAGGCCATAGTTTATTAGCTGTAAATTCTTGGAATTATAATTCTACTTTTGTACCTTGTAAAGTTGAATAACTATAAAGACTCACCCCTGTCATTTTATCCTGTACCGAAATATACAAGTGCCTTAAGGTATATAGTAAGAGCTAATAATATTTATAATTTATATAGAAGTTAGCTGCCAAGCATTATTCACACACGTATTTTACTCTGTGTTCTTAGATACAGTATTCCTTATATATTAATTTTACTTTAGGCTTGGGTAAAATAAGGCTCATTTCTTAGCTAGGTTATGACTGTATATTGGTCAGAAAGTGAAAGCAATTGGATTTTTGGTTGTAGAAAAATGTAGTTTGTATTTAGGAAATTTTGTTGAGGTGGGTTCTTCCCATCCTTGGCCCTTTGTTCCTAAGAGTTTTTCTGGAATTCTCTCACCCCTGGGGAGACAGTGCTCATGCTCAGCTCTTTGGTGAAGCCCATTATCACCAGAAGGACCAGGACTGAAAGAACGCTCATCCCACTTTGGCCTCTGGCTCACACGGATGGCAGTGTTATAAAAGGTGTTTGGCAAATTTTCAATGATGGGATACTTTGTCAGTTAATCACAATGCATTGTGGTGTGTTTTCTCTCTTGACCAGGGATTGCATTATTTTTCTTCCCTACCCTTTCTCATTCCAGAAAGGGTTTTTAAGGCATCCTTTTGAGACATATTCTGCATCTGAGTGAAAAGAGATAAGTCAGCTTGAAGGGGAAATGTGGGGAGGGTGGTACAACAAGGAAGTCAGGCCTGGGTGTGGAAAGGCCCTGCACAGCTGCTAGGGAGCACTGCAGACCTGCCTCTGAGAATAGGCTGGGAGGGACCCTAAAGGTGATATTTTATCATCGCCGTGGTTGTTAAGGTAAGCTTTGCAGTTGCTCTAGATCAGGGGTTCTCAAACAGGCCAGTGTCTGGAGGCATTTTTAGTTTTCACATCTGATGGGGTGGGAGCCACTGGTATCTAGTGGGTAAAGGACAGGACTGCTGCTCACACCCTGCAGCATGTGGGATGTATGCTTGCACACCAAAGAGTAGTCGGGCCCAATAGGTCAGTAGTGCCAGGGTCGAGAAACCCTGCTCTAGATAAGAGCATCTTCATTGCTGTTTGCCTTTTCATGCATTTGTCTCATCATTCCAACTGGATTATGTCTTGAGGACAAGAGTTTTGCCTTTTATTTTGGAGTCAGTCTTGTTCTTGAGTCCCCATGCTCTGCTGCTCACCAGATGTGTCAGGGAAGGTTCTTTTGATCTCTTCCTGATCTGTTTTTTTTTTTTTGTTGTTGTTGTTGTTGTTGTTGTTGTTGTTCTTACAGTCTTCTGTTTTCTACTCCCATCCCGTCCCTCCGCCCCAGCCCTCCCCAGCTCCCTTCCATTTCCACCCCCTCCCCCCAGCCCTGATCTGTTAAATGAAGCCAGTAACACCTGCCTCACCTGCTGCCTGTGAAGGTTCAGGAAATGTGAGCTCTCTTTACACTGTTCATCACTGATTTCTGCCTGAACACAGTAGGTGATTTAATAAAGTAACCAGAATACATCTGAAGAGGATTTAGAAGAAAACTGGGTGGGATTTTGCCTTGGATAATATACACATTGATTTTTCACTGATTTATGAACCAGACGTTGAACCTTCTAGAGAGAAGTTCTGTGGGGATCAGAGGTACATGATGCTACCCTTAGTGTGGAAAGCTGTGCAGTAGGTAGAAGAGAGGGATCTACAGCACATTCTAGAATGCAGGGCAGAGGGAAACCAGAGCTAAATGTGTGAGCTGCCATGGCCCCAGGGAGGTGGCCTGCATTGTGGTGTGCCCTTGGGTTGATCCTCAACCACAGGACTGTGATGGTGCAAAAGGCCCTGCTGCTGTGGGAGTGTCAGGAGCAAAGGCCCAGGGAGGGCTGAGAGCATTTAAGAGGAGACAGAGCATGTTAGTACATGTCTGAGCAAGTGAGTGGAGAGAGTGGGGCTGGTAGGCAGAGCCTTAAGCACCTTGATAGAAGCTTAGACTTTCTTCTAGGGGTCTGGGGGGAGGGGCACACTGAGGTTTCTGAGGATGCTGGATGTAACATCCTGTGTCTCCAGAAGGCCCCAGAGGAGTTAAGAGGCAGTTTCCTGGGCCTTGGTGAGAGATGAAGAGGGAGACGTGGAGGTCAGTGGTAGTGGAGGTAAGGAATGGATGGGCGCTAAAAACAGGGAAGAGGCAGGTGAGTGTAGATTTGAGTCACTCTCTGAGTTTATTTCTTTAGTATGCTAGAGGAAGAGTAGGAATGAGGGCTAGAACAATTAGGTTTTCTTAAATATTTATTTTTATCTAAGAAATGGTTGAAAAGATGTTTTCACTTCGTGAGCACAATTGTAGTTTACATTTTGGAGGGACCTCTGGGCAGCACCTGGCTTTGGCCACTGTGGGGACCTGCTAACAATTGCACTGATCTTGGGCCCTGTCAGTGACTGTGGAGAGAGGGCCCTGCCTGCCTTGAACCCTTCCTTTTCCCCAGAGGTTGCTCAGCTGTCCTGTTTATGCAGGGTGTTTGCCTGTAGCCTGCAGACTTGTCTAGCACATCAAAAATAGGTCTGGAATGAACCCTGGGACCAAAAATTGATGCAAGCACATTTTATTATCATGCCAGCATGAACAGCAACACTAAGAGAGGTGAGTGGGGCCATTGGCAATATCCACATTATTAAATAGCAGAAAGGGAGCATTACAAACACTGTGTGGGTTGCCTGCCCCTGTTCCTGTCCAGCAGAATCCCACTGTTTTTCAGGTGTCTGCCCTCTTCTGCAGGCCAAGCTGCAAGGGGCAGATCTTGATAGCCCTAGTCTATTATGTGGGTAAATACCAGAGATTTGTTGGGGAGTAGCCATTTGATGCCATTCTAGCTAGTAAGACTTGGCAGGGGTGTCTGCTGGGGGCTCCTAGGGAATCGGGTAAGAGGAGATGTGTGAGAGGCCTTTCTTTATTCGCTGGACTTCAAGCCTGTGATCACGAGGATGAGGCTCACACTGAGGATGACAACAGTGGAAAGTGGAAGGATGTAGCTCATTAAGCTGCTAAATTAATGCACGCAGAAGCTGACCTGTCTCAGGACTTGTTATGTGTAGATTACCCTGGAAGATCCCTATGACTTCCAGCAGAAAGAAAAGATCCATAACATGCAGGTGGAAACAGGCTACGTGGGATGAGGTGACCTCCCCAGGACTATACTAGGTGTAGAGGGATGAGTTAGGATTCACACCCAGACTCCAGCCAGAGGCCAGGCTTGCTCATTCCAATTACCAAGTGTTGGTCCATGTGCTGGGCACCTCTGTCCTGGAGAGCTTGAGCACCATTTTCCTCCTTGGAAAGAGCTTTCAAAAACCTGGTACATTGTGGTACCAGGAGTCCCTTATTGTTGAATATTGTCATCCTTTGGCTGCTTCTGTAGCCACTTAGAAGGCCTTGAGGCTTCTAACCTGGCAGAGTTCCCTTGAGGTATGATCGGCAAACCTTCTCTGACATTTGGTTTTCAAGAGCTCGCCAGTCATGGGATATCAACAGAATGCTTTCAGGAGCAGGGAGGGCCCTGAGCCCCAGTCATGGACTTTGAGTCTTCCTCATTGCCCTTTCTTACACCAATCACCATTGCCTTGCTGGCTTACATAGGGGAGGGTAGAAACCTGACTAAAATTGAGGTTCTGCTAGAGACCTCCCCACCAAATGTAAGCTCTTGAAGGGCAGAGGCTTTGCCTTTGCTCATGCTCTGTTCCCAGGGCCTTGGACAGTGCTTGCACGCACCACAGGAGGCACTCACTCAATGTCAAACGGGGGTTGAATACTGGAGGAAGGCTGTTGGAAGGCGGCTGGCAGACGCACAGCCCAGTGTCCACTACCCTTGGCTGGCAGAGTGGATTTGCTTCAACAAACTTCCTGTTCATCCTGGCTGGCTCTTCTAATAGATCAGACTTTCTTGTAAAATTTGCTGGGGATTCCAATGGTAAGGGGAAGAAGCATTGTATCCAAGTGCTTACCCAAGGAGCCTATTTATATATTATGATTTAGAGCTTTCTATTTTAGGAAGGGGAGAAGATGAAACAGAATAGATAGCAAGTGGTTTAGAACACCCTCGCAAAAAGAAAAGCCATTTAGGTCAAAACTTGTTCCTAAAAGCAATACCTGCCTTGATGCATTACCAACCTAGGACAGCCCAAGTCACATAGAAGCTGACCCCTCCCCCACCGTTGAGGGACAGGCAGAAGAGGCAGCAAACCTCATTTGAGGGCCAGGAGCAAACACCTGGGCTACTGCATCCCCCGGTGGAAGGGCCTGCACACAGAGCCCCTTCAATACTCAATAAATTCACTCAATAAAGTCATCCATTCAACCAGTAATGAGTGCCAGTTGCATCCCAGGGCTCAGCACTGTGAACCACCTGCATGCCGGGATCTGCTGAGGAGCAAGCAGCATGTGATGCATTCTAGGCAGGGAGGCTGGGAGGGCTGTCTTCTGGGACTCCTGTGTAAGCTGGAAAGGAGGCGTAGGATGGGAGCATATTGGGGAGACATACAGCAGACATCATAAACATGAGCAGTTACCTAGAGCACTAGGCCAGTGAGTGTGGGGAGAAACAGCAGCCACAGATGAGGAGTGCTGGGCTAGGGGTGGGAGAATTCTAAATAGGGTGATTTGGGAAAGCCTGAGTGGAAAGGTCATGTGTGAGTGAAGACCCTGTCACAGGAAGCAGACTCTGAGCTGGAGAGTTTTGCAAGCCGGAGAATTATTGGGGAGTGCTCTTGGGATCCATACCTGCAGGGGATTGAGGGAAGTCAGACTGGATAAGGAGAAGTTAAGTCGTAATGCAAGTGCAACAAACTTTTCAGCTGATGCTATGGGGGGCTCTGGAGCTGGGATAGCCCTTCAAAGTTATCCTGAATTGAGGTGAAGGGTTCAGGCCTTTTATATTGCCAGGTCCACAATCATTAGGCACAGGCTGTCCTGGGAAGGGGGCCTGACTTCAGTTGAAACAGTTCTTTTGCTGAGGGCAAGTCCCACCTGGAGAAGGACTCAGCTGGGAGCTTTCACACACTGTCAACACTCCTACAGCTAGGGAGTGCGCTTCATTCCTAGAGGGAGGGGACCTGGACAGGGTACCACAGCATCCACTCGGAACAGACCTGATGGCGGTGAGGGAGGCAGCCATCTGAGGGAGAGAATATTTCAGGCAGAGAGAACAGCCAGAACTTGTCTAGTGGGTTTGAGCAAGGATTTCTTGTGATTTGAGTGAGACTGGAGCAACACAAGGGCAAGAGCACCAAGAGGCAAGGCCAGAGGGAGAACAGCAGACGACTGACTGGGAGGCCCTGCTGGGCTGTTGGAAGGCTTTGATTCTCAGTGTGATGGGAGCAGAGGAGTAATGTGGTCTGACTTGGGTCTTAGAGATCTTCCTTGCTCTGCCTGGGGACTAGGTTGGGAGTGGGAGCAAGAGACACCTGTTAAGAGGCTGTCGCAATGATCCAGGCAAGAGATGACCATGGTTTGGACCAGGGTGGTAGGGAGGTGAAGGTGCTGGTGAGAAATGGTTGGATATTTTGTGTGTGTGTGTGTGTGTGTGTGTGTGTGTGTGTGTGTGTGTGTGGTACACATATGCAGTACTTTTTAGGTTTAACTTATGGTAAAATGCACAGACCTAAGGTGTACAATTTGATGAATTTTGACAAATACACTCTGTAACCTATTCCCCACTCAAGATACAGAACATTTGCATTTCCCCAGAAAGTTTGAGGTATAGACATATTGCAAAGGTAGAGTTGCCAGGGTGGAAGGTGAGGTGTGAGATAAGGGCCGGATGACGGGCCATTCCTATGCAAGGGGCGGAGCTGCTGTCCACAGAGACTGTCAGTGGTGAGACTATGAAAGAAGCAGGTGCAGAGAGCGAGCCCAGATTCCATTAGAGAGGGCAGCCAGGCGAGGCTGCCACCCGGGCCTTCCCCCTGCACCTTTTTCATGGGTGGCCTCTCTGCCTTCTCCCTTTTGAAAATGCTAGGGCTCCATTCTAGACCTATTAAGGAACAGGACAAATACCTTTATTTTTGGCTAGTGACAATTGCCATATATAATTATACCAGGATATATCTTATGGTATATGTGTAGATACAGGTAATGAGGCATATTGTGATTTGATATGTTTTTTTTTTAATTAATTTATTTATTTTTAGAGAGAAGGGAAGGGAAGGAGAAAGAAGGGGAGAGAAACGTTGATGCATGGTTGCCTCTCCTGCTGCCCCCGCTGAGGACCTGGCCCTCGACCCAGGCATGTGCCCTGACTGGGAATCGAACCAGCGGCCCTTTGGTTTGCAGGCCCACATTCAATCCACTGAGCTATACCAGCCAGGGCTGATTTGATATTTTTAATGTATAAAATGTAAAATTATTTTTCTTATAAAAGTAATACTTTCTTAATTTAGGAAAAATTAGAAAATGTGAAAAGGAGAACATTGTTAAAGCTCATCTTTCTCAGACCATTTGAAAAACAATAACTGGTGACTTGGTGCTTTTTTAAAAGAACACACGTTGTATTTACTGTTATATACCACATTATACCACATTATAAAAGTATCTAAAAAAATTTTTTAAGACCTTAGCCAAATCCCTGGTACCATAACAAATTCAGTATTTTTATTGTGTAGCCTCCCTTCAGACCTTGCACATATAACTGGAATTGCTAACATGTTGCTGTGCATTTTCCATTTAATACTATAATTTGTTATTTCTTTTCTTTTTTTTTAATTGCAGTATAATTGAAATGCATTACATTAGTGTCAGGTGTGCAACATAATGATTCAATATTTGTACATGTTGTGAAATGATCACAAAACATTTAGTTTACCTCCATCACCAAACATAGTTGCAGAATTGTTTTCCCTGGATGGAGCTGTGTTGAGGTTCACTCTCGAAGCAACTTTCAAGTATGCAACAGAGCACTGTTAACTGTAGTGTTATTCTTTTAGCCAACAGATCTCCCTGCCCACCCAGTGGGAATGTGGTTCTTAATTGCTCTTAATTTTCTAATGGAACTGGGTAGAAGAGATGATTATGATTATATTTATAGAAATCCAATTTACAGGTAACTTTTAAGAAATCTCTCTCTTCTGCAGAATGAGAGGAGAAAAGAGTGTGAAGAAACAGATCGTGACTGTTACCAAAACTTGATTATGTGTTGGCAGGTGCTGCAGGAGAAGTGATTATGGTCTGTGAATGATACACCTGTTACTTTCTTCCACTTTAGCTTGGGGGAGGGGGACAGTGGTTGCATGGTTGCTACAGCTTCCTTCCTGTGCTGTGTTTTGACTCTCTCAGCCACCTGGCCCCTATTAGATGTCATTGTGGTATTGCTTACCAAAGACTGGGGAGGTTTTTGTGGTTGAAAGTAGTAGAGATAATAGCAGCAGATGGCTCTGTGAGGTGGTTGGTGACATCTGTGTCCCCACCTCAGGAGATGAGGAGCCTGCCTTCCAAAGATTGGGATGCTAGTGATCCTGGGAAGGTGTGTTTGAACTTCGGGCCTTTTGCTCTAGGCCCCTCCATCTTATAGATACATGTTTGGTTTGGTTTTGATAAGCATTTTCTGAGTTAGAGTAAAACACGAGTAACATAAAATTTATCATCTTAACCATCTCTTAAGTGTACAAGTCAGTGGTGTTACGTATATTCACAGTGTTATGAAACATATCTAGAGAACTTTTTCATCTTGCAAAACTGAAACTGTATGTATAGCAATTAAGCAACAACTCTCCATATTACCTTCCCCAGCTACTGGCAACCACCATTCTACTTTCTGTCTGTGAAGTTAACTACTCTAGAAACCTCATATAGTTGGGATCCTACAGTATCTGTGCTTTGTGACTGGCTTATGTCAATTAGCATAACATCTTTAAGGTTCATCCGTATTGCTGCATATGTCTGAATTTATTTTCCTTTCTAAAGCTGAATAATAATCCATTGAATGGATATACCACAACTTGCTTGTCCATTTATCCATCAATGGACACTTTGATTGCTTCCACCTCTTAGTTACTGTAATGCCTCTATGAATGTGGGTGTTCAAATATATCTTTGAGATTCTACTTTCAGTTCTTTTGAGTACACACGAGTGCCCAGAAGTAGAATTGCTGGATCATAGGTAATTCTATTTTTAGTTTTTTGAGGAACCACCATACTGTTTTGCGTAGTGACTGTACCATTTTATGTTTCTGCTCACAATGGAAAAGCATTCCAGTTCTCTGCATCCCACCAGTACTTGTTCTTCTCTTCTTTTTTCTTTGATAGCACCCACCCTAATGGGTGTGAGGTGGTGTCTCATCGAGATAGTTGATGATACTGAGCTCTTTTCATAGGCTCGTAGGCCATTTTGGCTTTTTTTGGAGAAATGTCTGTTCAAGTACTTTGCTCATTTTTTTAATTGAGTTTTTATTTTTTGTCATGTTTAGGAGTTCTGTATATGTTCTGGACATTAATCCTTTATCAGATATGTGATTTGCAAATGTTTTCTCCCATTTGGGTTGCCTTTTGATTGTTTTAATATCCTTTGATGGGTAAAAATTATTAATTTTTAAGAAGTTTAGTTCAGCTATTTTTTCTCTTAACGCCTTTGGTATCATATCTAAGAAATCATTGGCAAATCCATTGTTGTCAAGCTTGTCCCTTATGTTTTCTTCTAAGAGCTTTATAGGGTTAGGTTTTGTATCTGGGTCTTTGATCCATTTTGAGTTCAGTTTTGTGTATGGGTTTGGTAAGGGTCCCACTCTTTTTTGCATGCGGACATTGTTTTCCCAGCACCATTTGTTGGAGAAACTACCCTTTTCTGTTTAATGGCCTTGTTACCTGTGTCAAAAACCACTTGACCACACATGTAGAGGTTTATTTCTCGGCTCTCTATTCTGTTGAATTGGTCTGTATGTCTGTCTTCACGCCATGGCCAGACTGTTTTGATTTCTGAGGTTTTGTAGTAAGTTTTGAAGTCAGGAAGCGTGGGCCCTCCAGCTTTGTGCTTTTTCAAGATTGTTTCAGTTATTTGGGGTCCCTTGAGATTCCATATGAATTTTAGGGTGGATTTTTCTTTTTCTGCATTAAGTGTCATTGTAGTTTTCATAGGATTATATTATATCTGTAGAGCTTTGGGTATTAGTAATATGTAAATATGAAGTCTTCTAGTTGATGGACACAGGGTGTCTTTTCATTTATTTGTGTCTTCTTTAATTTCTTCCAGCAGCATTTTCTAGTTTTCATTGTACAAGTTTTGGCCCCCTTGGTCAAGTTTATTTCTCAGTAATTTTTCTTTTTGACTTGACTTTAAGTGGAATTGCTTTATTAACCTTTTACTATTTTTTGGTTAACATATAGAAATGTAATGGGTGTTGTTGCTTGTAGATCCTTCAACTTTACGAACTTTGTTTATTCTGTGAAATCTTTAGGGTTTTCTACATATAAGCTCATGTCTTTTACATCCACCTTATATTTTAATATTGTTTTGTAATTTTGTTCACTTAATAAATGTTTCAAAATGTTTTCATGTTTCATTCTTAATTACAAATGTACCAAAATTTGTTCACACCAAGTATTATTGGGTTGTGCAGGGATGTGTTTCCTGAGCAGCATGCGGTGGGTGGAGGCCTCCAGTTCCCCAGGCTTCCATTGCAGCGATACGTACTCATGGATGTTCCCATCAGATGTGCCCAGTGAACTTGCCAGTGTGAAGGCCCGGAGATGGGAGTCCAAACCAAAGGTCCTGGGGCCATGGGAAGAACCAGCTACTCTTGTCTGTGCCCTCACTTCTCTCTGGCCAGTGCTCACTGGTCAGAGTATCAGTGCCACATTTGGGCCTCCTCCGGGCATCTCTCCCTGACATGTGGCAGGGTGCCCCCCAACTGCACCCCATTGAACCTGAGCTTCCAGAGCTTATTCTTTATTCCTGCCGGATGGAGAGCATTCATGCTGCAGGCATTAGGTCAGCAACCCCCAGATGGGAGATGGTGGCCAACTGTGTGGCTCTGCGGAGGGAGTGACAGCAGGGTACTACGTGTGGACTAAGGAGGGGTTCAGGAAGGTAGCTGGGAGGGGTGACCTGGAGGCAGAGCCCCAAGGAGAATGGGCTGGTGGGTGAGCAGGGAGAGCTTGCTGGCCTTGCTCTTCCAGAGGATAGGCGATTGCCTGGTGCTCTAGGGGATGGGGAGTGTGTTAGTTTCTTTTGTCTCTGTCTCTATACAAAGAAAGGCAAATGCTGGAGCGAGTTGGGGGCTCATCTTTGTCGTTATGCTGTGCCACAGGAAAAGCTCTGTGACTAGTTCAGCCGTAAGATCCCTTTCCTTACCGTCCCCCTCAAAGAGCTCTTTGGAAAAAGAGGTCTGTTCCCACTGAGGGAATGTAAGCCGCTGTTTTCCTTGGGACTGAAAGGCCTAGTGCTCTAAGGAGGCAGAGAGCCAGCAGGATGCTGGTTGGTGGCTTTGTGTAGGCCCACTGTCAGATCTCATCTCTTCTGTGGCACATCACTGTGAAAGGTCCAGGGTGGCAGTGGTACCATCCACATCCTCCACCAAAGTGGGTCCTGATTCCAGAAGTGTTCACATATGAAACATACATGTTAGAAGCAGTGTGACTTACAGTGAATGACTTCATGTAGTTCTTGAAGGAACACGTAATACAGTGTCTCAATGTTAGACTTAAGGAACTAACAAGCATTCTGAGGACTGGGTGCGTGTTCCTTCCTGATGACCTACTGTTTTGGTTAAAATGACAAATGCCAGGGCAGGTTGGCTTAAGCAGAAAAGTGAAAGAATTGCCATTTTGGGTTCTCTTTTGCATAACAAACCACCCCAAAACTTGCTGGCTTAAAAACAACACGTTTTATTATTTGTTTGTGGTTTTGAAACTTGTCAGGGCGCAGTAGCTTGTCTTGGTTCTGCATGGATCTGTTGGGACAGTTCCAGCTGGAGCAGCTCACCTCGGGCCCGTGTTGGGGCCTTGATCTCACTGTTATCTGGGTTCATCGACCTCTCCGTGTGGCCAGCTTGGCCTCCTCTCAGCATGGCAGTCTCAGGACAGTCGAACTTCTTGCATGGCAGCTGGCTTTCCCTAGAGAGCCAGTGTTGAACTGCTGGACCTTCTTCAGGCTTAACCCTGGAACCGGAGCAGTGTTGCTTCTGTGATATTCTGTTAAAGTGGGTCACAACAGCCAACCCAAATTCAAGGGGAGGGAAGCACAGGGGCCCACGGGACCGAGGTATCCAGGTGACTGATGCTCAGTATGGCCAGTCCCAGAGCCCAGAGCAGGTCGTCAGGACGTACTGCACCCATGTGCGCCATCACTCTTGTTTCCTTGTGTGCTTTCCACCTGTCGGCTTTGCATCGATTTCCCCAGGCAGTGTCACCCTGACCCTCACAGCAGCTCCAGACACGCCGCCTCCCAGCTCACCTACAGAAGCCACACACCACAGTATTTAACACCATGGGCTCAGGCCAGATACCTGGACTCCACCATGCAGCTCTTTGGCCTTGGACAACATTTGTTAACCTCTCTGCATGCCTCAGTTCCCTCTCATGGTAAAATAAGGATGTCAGAAGTAGTCACCTCAGAGGACCATGTGAGATTTATAGTATGCCCTGGGCCGTGCTGCCTGCAAGTTAGGAGAGCCATGTCAGATACTCAAGAACATGTTATGGGTCAGGCAGAAGAGGGCCTGGCCTTGGAAAGGCAGAGCTCCACGGGACATACCACATGTCCTTTCTGGTTCTGGTTCCCTGGAAGGAGTGGCTGGCTGGCACCTCCATGGGCTAGCCTGCTACAGATTCCTCAGGAGGCCCCAAGTGGAGATGGCAGCACCAATGAGGTCAAGTATCCCTTGCTGCTCTCCTCATCACACTTGAAGATATATGCTCTTGAATTTTACAAGGCTCCTGGTGGTGCTCATTGGTCACTGTCCTCTGGTGTCTGGCGGTACTCCACACCTCGTTCTTAGCACTAGGTGCCATGGTTTCACCATTCTTTACAGCCTTTGGAGCAGAGGTGTCTGTACCGCACAACTTTTGAGGCTGGGCCCACACCCGTAATTGTCCTTCCTTGTTTCTTGAGGCTTTTCTGTGTGACACTTCTCCCAGCCAAATGGGCAAGAAACCTACCTTTTCACAACTGCTTCCCTCCCAGGCCCTCAGCCCATGGGAAACGGTGGCATATTTTTAGTAGCTGCCTGTGGGGCTCTGGCTTATCACACATGGCAGCTGCCGAGCCCAGGAAGGGTGTGGGTGGCCAGCATGGGCCTGAGTGCACATGCAGGGAAGGACCAGTTAGGGCACTTTCAGTCCTCACCTGTGTTCACAGCACCTGCCATTTTTAGCTCACTCTGTAGAGTTTTCTGGAGTCCTCTCTTGAAGATTCAGGTGGGAGTGATTATGTCTGCCCTGTCCAGGCGATCGATGGGTGAGGAATACCTGGCAGGCTTTCTCTTCAGGCCTTGGTGAGTGCACTCTACTGCTGGGCCTGGCTCCTTCAGAGTTGGGGCCTGTCTCTCGAATCTTTTGAATGAAATTTCACAGCCAACCAGGGCTGACTTTCTTGTGTGTTTGGGACAGCTTTGAGCACACTGCAGTGCTCCAGGAATGCGGTCAGCAGCTACTTGGCTGAACTTGACATGTCATTACAGAACTCTGGCTCTTGGTGTGGGCCTGGAGGTGACCAAGGGGCTCAGAGACCAGGATAGAGATATTAGCATGGCTTGTTGTAGGAGGCTTTGTTGTTTTGTTTCAGTAACTATTGAAGATGAAATAACATGTAGTGTGATTTCCAAACTTTCCAAGATTGCTACTTAACTCCCTGAGACAAAATAGGGTGTTTGCACCTGCTTGCACAGCTGTGTCCCCCACTACCACACAATGACCAATAGGAAGAGGAACGCATTTCCCCTTGTCATGTGGAAACGCATGCTTGATTTAACTCTAAGGGAATGGTCCTAACCCTAACCCTCCAAAAGAAGGCAAGGGAGGGTGGGTGCTGCCTGGAGCTGGTATGGGCCATTGCCTTCTGGGTACCAGTGATTGATTTTCAGCACTTAGGTGGGAGCCCTGGAAGGACTTTCAGCTGTTCAGCAGCCACTGCCCACACTTGCTGCCTTGTAGAGCTGGTAACCTTTGTCCTAGTGTCCATGCCACCTCTCCTTGGGTGACAGAGACAGAGCATCCTTGACTAAAAAGACTTGGCAACAGCCCCTTGTCTATATTAGCAGTTGCTGTGCTCAGTTCATTGTAATGCCATCTAATTTGTCACTGAACAAATATTACTGAGCTACCACCACTTACCAGGCTGGTGCTAGAAGCCACTGATGTGGTAATGAACTCGACTATGATTGATGTGGCACTCGGGGCCTGGAAGCAGACCAGGGAGCTAGACACATGCTCTCTGGCACAGGCCCCAGGATTACTTCCACCATCTGCTGGCTTTGGGATTCTTACGGTGCCTTTGCCAGTCTGGTCCATTCAGCTCGCCATCCAGCTTCGTGAGCTCATACTGTAGGCTGGGCCCTTACTGGATACTGTGGTGACTCTAAGAGCTAGTGCCATAACCCTTTTCCCCTGGAGGGACCGAACATCTAGTTGAATGTAGGGCACATACCATGGAGGAGGGTCGGCAAAAGGAGATGCCAGGAAGGCCATCTCTCCACAGACTTTGATGCAGCACAAATGTATGGGGTCAGGGGTGGGGGAAGCTTTTTGGATGCAGAAACATGATGAGGGAAGCAGTGTATTGCAGCCAGCCACCGGTCCCACCCAGCTCTCAGACAGTCAGAAAAGCTAGGGCATGCTCCCCGTGTCCAGACTGACCCATGGGATGGGGAGATGGCTGGCTGTGTATAAGCCCCCCGTGACTCAGAGCTGCTGTCACGAATAGCCTTTATAAACACGCATCTCCAGAAGGCATTGGGCTCTTATCCAGTGGACCTCTGTGTGAGTGCCCGGGTGACTTGTAAGCTTAGTAGCTCTAGTGACAGGATGGTCTGTCCCACTTTTAGACTTTCAGCTATTTAAGGTCACTTGGAGAGTCTTCCAGTAGTTCATACCTCCAAGTTAGATCACTCCACCTTTACTCACAGGTAATTTATGAGCAGTATAGTATTTTTTCCTAGGATCAGTGAAAAGGGACATTACTTGAATAACCAATATTTTAAAAGTTTGAGTCTGTTGCTGTTCTTCAGTGAATAAAAGCCAAGACAGATGTTATGTGGGTTTTTTTGTTTGTTTCCAGGCAAGCCAATTTTTTCAGTTGATATTCACCCTGACGGGACCAAGTTCGCAACTGGAGGACAAGGTATGTTCATGGGGTAACGGGAATGTTCACAGCCCTGCCGACCAGCTCTGCCTCTCCTCCTTACCCTTTGTGGTGTAGAGAAAATACGTGCTGTTTTCAGTATGGTTGTGACTCAGTTTTAAGTCTGAACAAATTACATCAAAATATTTTTTTTGCACTAGAGTGTGCTCTCTTTATATATTTTAGAAGGAGCTTTATCTTTCTAATTTCTGTTTATTGGGTTAATATTAAAATCAATTTGCATGTCTGTGACCAAGCTTATTGACTGTGGAGAGTGGCAGGCAGTCTCATAGACACAGCCCCAGAGGCGAGGGCTCTTGCTTCTCGTCTTGTTTTTGGCATTGTTTTCTCATCTGAAAGGGGAGAGGAGATGGTTAACCTCCAGAGCCAGTCATGTAGTTATTAGGCCCATTCTCTGGGCTCAAAGGAATTCAGCTGGGTTAGCGGGAAGTATAAATGTGCACACCATTTGAAAATATGATCCATGGTATTATTGGTGTGTTTTATCCAGTGTCTGCTGCAATACTGCAGTTACAACTCTGTTTGGAAAGACAAAACCACTTTTGAGGCCAGGACACCAAGATGCACAGCATTCCCACAGAGCCCAGTCCCCACAGAGCCCAGTCCCCACAGCAGGGCCCTCCTCTGGCTGAGGCCTCCCGGGACAGAGCTTGGAGAGTGCCCCTGTGAGTGCCAGGTACTGCAGGGCAGGTTGTCTGCAGACTTCGTGCTCTGGGGGCTTGTAGGGAAGCCTTAATCTCCTTCATGTGTGCTGCGGGGTGCACCCAAGAGGTACCCACAGGCATCCCCTAGGGCCACTTAGCTGGCATGACAGGTTTTTCTCATCCACAAGAAGTGGCACATCTATCAGACCTACTTGGCATAGCAAGCTCTAGGAGAGCTGATTAGGAAATATTTTTGCAGTGGCCAAGAGGCAGTTGTAAGCATACCTTATGGTAAGTTTGACATGTACATTTGCAGACATTTATTGGTTTTTGTCCCTCTATAACAAACTTAAGTGAGGACCTAGACTTTTGTTAGTTATCAATAATGGAAATCTCAGAAAGAGGAATCATTACTAAAATGCATGGGTATAATTTTTAGCTCAGTACTCCATCAGCTTATGACCCCCTCATCCCTAGATGATGGTAAAGGGCAGATAAGGTAATGAGCACCTTTTCAATGGTTTAGGCACATTTCAGACTTGGGTCTCAAAGCATCCAGTCAGCTGTGAGAATAGCCATGGGTTCCAGGCAGTACCTGAAAAGGGAGGGAAGCCCCGGCGGGAACTGTCCTGTCCTCCTTGGCTGCTAGGGAGCCCATGTATAGACCCAAAAGGGTGCTAGGACATGGGCTTTTCCAGCCTCTTCATTTACAGAAGAAGGGTCTGTGTCCTGGGCAGGAATGAGGACCTTCTAGGGGCCCCCTGGTAGATCCATGTTAGTGGCCAGATCAGAGCTCACCTGATTCTAGTCCAGACTTCTTTTCATAAAGTCATGTTGGCCTCAGCATAGTGCTAAATCCACACTTTCTGAATCCCCATCAGCACTAGTTTTCTTCATCTTCTCCGTAACTTACATTAGTAATTCAAATTCAGTCTCCTCCAATCTAGTCAATTATGATTTATGAAAACTTAAGTGAGGGCTGTGTCTCATAGTTAACAGTCTACTCCTTGCACATTGAGTTATTTCTGCCCCTTCATTCCAGGACAGGATTCTGGGAAGGTTGTGATCTGGAATATGTCTCCAGTCCTCCAGGAGGATGACGAGAAGGATGAAAATATTCCCAAGATGCTTTGCCAGATGGACAATCACTTAGGTATTACAGAGTGGCCCTTTGCAGGCTTTTCATGTTGGCAGAGTGCCCAAGGTTAGCACATGTGTTTGTAATTAGAAAGATAAGGCCCCGTGCGGCGGTAACTCCCCTCGGCCTGCTGTCTGAAGGCACAGATGTTGGCTGCACACCTGGGTGAGTTATTCGGCAGAAGACTCGGCCCGCCCACAGAACCATCTTTGGACAGTCTGCAGGTACCTCTGGTGATTTCCTGCTCATGAGTCGTTACTGCCTGATTCCATGGGGCTTTGGGGCCAGCGACTTGGAAGCAGTAGGGTTCTGGGGATGGGTGCATAAAAGACAACTTACCAAATCTCTCAGATTGCCACTGTGTCACTCGGAGGCCCTCTGCCAGAACCCTTTTGGCTGCTGGACAGTGCTGTGGTTTCCTTTCCTGCATTAGTGCCATTAGTTTCTCCCCTGCCCCAGAGCATCAGGGTGACTGTACCTGGCTCTAGGTTACAGCCTAGCTGCTTCCCCTGAGATGCTCCATTAACAGTTGCATCCCCTTCCTTTACTGTGTGTTCTTGCTCTCCCAACATGTCTCTCGGCATCCTCCAACTTGGAGCGCAAGTCACCCACAGGCCGTGTAGGGGCCACAACTCGGGTAGTGCCCCTCATATTGCAGGGCCCCCAGAGGCTGGGCTGTGAGTGCTCTTGGAGGCTCCAGCCCAGCTGGGAGGGCAGAGGGGGATTTCTGTTGGTCTCAGTGTACAAGTGCAGGGTCAACCAACATGTAGTGCTGACAAGTTTGGAAAATCTGAATTTAATTGCTGACAGGTAGAATGAAGTCAGTTTTACATTTTACCAAGCTGCTCCCTGAAAGCTCTGGAGAAGGCATCTCGGCCTATTTAGCACATGCCTTCCTATCAAGAGTTATCCCTGTTCAGAAATACATCTCATCCTTAGACAGCCCTTTTTAAGTAATGACTTTGAGGTGTTTACCAGTTTTCATGGAAACGAGCCTCCTCCTCCTGACTGTTTCACCCAGCACTAACACTTCCCAGGTTCTGTAGCCTTTCCTCCTCCAGACTCTATTCTGTTAATTTGTTATTATAGCACAAGAAGGTTAGTGCTTAAACTGAATCGTTCTTATAGGGCTCTCACACAGTAGATGTCTTGAGTAGATTAGACAGATTGGATTTTATAAACCCTTTGCATCTTGCCAAACTGTGCGTAAAATAAATGGGCATAACTGTTGGATTTTCATCACCCTGTTTCTTTTTCTTCCCAGCATGTGTGAACTGTGTGCGGTGGTCAAACAGTGGGATGTATTTAGCTTCTGGGGGAGATGACAAACTGATTATGGTGTGGAAGCGGGCTACGTAAGCATCATTTTCCTTTCTTCACATTTTATTCTTAGATGCTTTTTTGCTGGTCTTTATCACAGTCACTTTCTCTACCCTGACACTGAAGTCCCCAGAGTCCCAATTTCATAAGGAGTAAGAAGCACACTTAGGCCAGGAGCAGCTGAGGCCTGACCAGGGAGTTGGAAGGCCACCCTGCTCCCTAGTAACCTGCTCTGCTGTCCCTTGCAGGGCTTCAGGGTTTTCACCTGAAAAGGAAGGGTGAATTCCTTCCAACACTGACATTGGTGGCTTCGTTTGTTTTGTTCTTCAAATGAAATTTCCCAGCATACAATGTAGTTAAAAGTCAAGGTGTTTTGATGGAATCTGGGCAGGGGAATCCAAAGCCTGTCCTCACTTTCCGTCAGCCTTATCCTGACCTCTAAGGGGTCCCCATTTGAAAGCCCTTTCTCTGTACCAATATTGAACCAACCATCACCTGCAAAACTCTTTTCCTTTACACCTAGGCAGTGTCTTCAGGGTAGGTCCTGGGACTCTTCCCCAACCAGCACCCCAGGTGACTCAGGGGCCAATCAAGCTAGGGACTCAGACTTACCCTGCTACTCAGCGAGAGTGGCCCCACGCCCCTGGCTTTGAAAGTAGAGGCACACTGTCCACTCAGCTGCCTCAGGGAGCTCTTCCTGTGGGTTTGTGAAAAATTCTGCTGGAGTGAAGGCTGTTAACAGAGGCGCTGTGCATTCAAGGTGTGGACACCACCTCCCTGGGTGCAAGTGGCAGGAACTAGCACCCGTGGTTCAAGTGCTTTTTCTGCCTCAGGTCTTCAGGCAGAAACCTTTGGTTCATTACAAGAGGGCTTAAAAAATACTGTTGATTTTGCCGCTTTGGCCAACGTAAATAATACTTGGTATATAATTTGGAATACTGAAAAATTATGAAAGAGAAGTGTCACAGTCCCACCACCTAAAGAAAGCCATGGTTAATATTTTGGTATTTTTGTATGTGTCCTGATGCATTTTCCATGCATACATGTAATTTTTTTATTACATATAACACATTGTGTATTCTGTCCTGTGACCTCCTTCTTTCACCTAATTATCTACTGCGAACCTTTTCCTGTACAATAGATAGTCTTTTACCACAAGCTTTGTGATGGCTGTGTAGTAGTTCATCAAGTGCAAATAATTTTTCTAGTCAGCACCTGCTGTTAAGCAGTTAGGTGCTTTCCAGCCATTGTCTGTTTTCGCTTTGTTCTGTCTGCCATGTTAAGCCATGCTGCAGTAAGCATCTCTGTGCAGTACCTGGAGCATTCCTGGAGTGCCTTTCTGACTCCTCTTTCACACAGGTACATTGGCCCCAGCACCGTCTTCGGCTCCAGTGGTAAGCTTGCCAATGTGGAGCAGTGGCGATGTGTCTCCATCCTCCGGAGTCACTCAGGCGGTGAGTGGGGCTGCCTGTTGGGGTGGGCGGCCCTGGCAGCTGTCCGAGACCAGCAGCAGCACCTCCACGGCCCCTGTGGACTGATTTGGTCCTTAAAGCAGCCCTGTGTCTGGGTCATCCTCCCCATCACCATCGGTCACACCCTGTCTGTCCCCCAAGGTCTGTGCAGTCACTGTCCCCGCTGTCTGCCTCCAGCTGCATTCAGAGTCCCCACTCCTGCCCTCATGGGGTGTATGTTTATATCTTTAATGTAGAACTCCCCACGTTCTGCTGTTTATCCTGGTGAACTGAATCACTACCTTCATCAGTGGATCACTAAGTCCGTAAGCACACTTTATTTATTCCACAGAAACTAGAACACAGGGGTCCAATGAAAAGTTTTTTACTTGACCTCAAGTATGTTTGCAAAGTGTTGTAAATAGACTTGGAATGGAAAAACACACTTTACCAATTTGGACTGAAGGGGAGGAAGGTCAGTCAATAGCAGACTTAAACCATGTGCTATATGTACACTTGATTAGGTGCCAGGGATACCACAGTGAATACAACAACTTAGTCTTACTTCAGAAAGCCTGTGGTTTAGCCCAGGAATGGCCTGACGGTCTTCCCAGGCAGGGAGCACAGCAAAAGCAAGAGAGATTTGCTGTGAATGATGAGTTGGCCACACTTCGCTACTATTGGATCTTTACATGCAAGGCAGGAAGCAGCATGGAGTGAGGCTGGCTGATTGTGCAGGGACCAGGTCATGGAAGGCCTGTGCTCCCCATAAGTGGGGGTGTCCTTTGTCATGGAGACAGGGAACCATTAAAAGACAGCTGTTGGGGAAAGGAGGTTGTTTCAGTGGTTCAGATGAAAACTTCAAGGGCCTGAGCTAGGCCTGTGATAATTGGGATAGAGAAGAAGAGACTGATTTGGGAAATTCTTAGGACAGAGCAAGGGGAGGGGTGAGGGAGATACCTAGCTGGTTGCCTGAATAGTCAGTGGTGTCCTCTACTGAGACCATAAGAACAATAGGCTTATGGGGATGTACACCAGTTTGGTGGGATACACTTAGTTATGGGGTGGAGGGTTAATCAAGAGACTGTTGGAATTGAGCCTGGAACTCTGGGGAAAGATGGGGCAGAAGTGAGAGGTTTAGAAAGCATCAGCTGTAATCCATTGGCAGTATAGGCTCAGCAAATACTCTACAGACACTTCAAAGATGAACAAACCCACCTCTTGGTGACCAGATTAATTCTAAATTTGCGAAAGCCGACAGTAGCATTGTGTTATTGTTGCTAATAATAAAAATGGGTACTGAATCTTACTGTTGCTCAGCTGTTCACAGTGAAATCTAGCGGGCTTCTGGAACTTTGGCGCATAGGTCTGTGAGGGTGTTCAAGCATGGGGTGGGGCCTCAGTAAGAACTTTTATGGGGCTCCTAACCTGAGACTCAGGCTGATCCATAACCTTGACTTCTCTTCTGGTGCAGTAGCCCAGGGTTCTCCTTTATTAGCCAGGTAGGGTTTCCCACCTTCAAAAGGGGTACCTGCCACTTCTTATTCAGTGGTCCTGGTAGTAAGTATGGGTGGAACCACTTAAGAAGAAAAAGATCAGTGAAAAGGAAATAAATGGCCCTGGCTAGTGTGGCTTAGCGGTTTGGGCGCCAGCCAGTGAACTGAAAGGTCATTAGTTCGATACCCAGTCAGGGCATATGCCTATGTTGCAAGCCAGGTCCCTAGTTGGGGCCATGCAGGAGGCAACCAGTCAGTGTTCCTCTCTCTCATCAGTGTTTCTCTCCTTCTCTTTCTCCCTTCCCTTCTCTCTGGGAGCGGGACCAGAATACTTAAAAGAAAAGAAATAAATGGGTAGAAAGCAGTGGGTCTCTGAAAGCAAAGTGTGAAAAACATATACTTGGCATATTTAAACAAGGAGTAAGAAAGAAAACCTAAGTGAAAGTTAACGTAAAGGTCTAGAAAAACATTTAACCTACAGGAAGAATATCATCAGAGAGTGCAAAATGTAATGTTCATAAGTTTTCCAAATTGATGCCATAAGGTTAGGAAAAACTGAACCAAGTAGTAACCAATGAAGAAGTTGGAAGCTACCTTCAGAAATGGTTCCTGAGCCTAAATAATTTTTTGATGTGTTGTTTTAAGCTTTTAAGAATAATTATTCTGGAACATAGAAATACTTATTCTTTAAAGGAAGCTATAACCCTGTTTCCAAACTTAGAAAAATAACAGTGAAATGAAAGCATAG
The DNA here is from genome assembly GCA_004027475.1 of Anoura caudifer. Classification (NCBI taxonomy): domain Eukaryota; kingdom Metazoa; phylum Chordata; class Mammalia; order Chiroptera; family Phyllostomidae; genus Anoura; species Anoura caudifer. Next base: position 524,389 of record PVKU01000151.1, read on the forward strand.
GGAAATACAAATAAAGATAGAAAAGTCAGAAACAATACTCACAAATTTGAAAACATTCATTTTGACTAAATACAATTTATAGTGGAAGAATTTTGTGTAAAGGAAATGTATTAATATAACTCAACATACTAGGAGGTTAAATGAGAAAAAACATAGTCATCTGATGAGCTTTCTGAAAGGAATGTTAGGTAACTCAGCATCAATTTCTAATAAAAATGCCTTTTAAGAAATTACCATAGAAAGTTATTTTCCTAACAGGGTAGAGTCCTCTGTCTTTTTCAAACCAATGGCAAATGTTACAATTCACAGTTGAGCCTTGTTCCCATTTATATTGAGAAAAGACAAAGATGGTGGCTATCATTTAATTTGTTACTTTGAAATTTCTGCAATACAGTGAAACAAATCAAAAGTAGACATACCGGAAAATAAGACAAAAATGAAATGATGAGAGGGTGGTATTGTATATCAAGAAAACCAAAAGAATAAGGCTCTTAGAACTTATACAGCATTGAAAAGCACTTAGGACCAATAAAAATGAGTTAATTGGCCTCCTATAAGAAAAATTTTTTAATTATTTATCTTCACTGGTAATAGCCTATTAGAATATCTAATGATAGAGGGAGAACTCTTATAAAGTAGGATCAAAAACTGTAAATACTCAGGAATAATTTTACCAAGAAGTGTATGAGATCTCAAAGACTTAAACTACAGACCCCTTTTGAGAGATAATATTTGACCACTTCATAAATGGAAAGATTAACTGAAAAATAAAGACTTAATTTTTTCTTCCAAATTCATATTTATCATTTATTTAACAAACATTCATTGAGCACCTTGTATATTCCAGGTGCTGTTCTCCCTCAGGGGTTTACATCCCTGTGAGAGAGACAGATAATAAACTAGTCGTGTAAGAAGCTAAAAGTTAAGTGCCAGCGAGCAAAATGAGGTGGGGTGCCGTTTCACCCAGGGTTCTCAAGGAGGTCCTCGCCAAGAAGGTTCCATCCAAGGAGAGGCCCTATCGAGGTGAGGTGCAGTTGTGTGGTCTTCCAAAGAGCTGTCCAGGCTGAGGGAACAGCCAGGGCAACAGCCCTGGGGTGGACGTGTGCTTGGTGTGGTCAGGGAAGCACAGGAGCTAGGGTAGAGAGTGAGAGGAGTAGGGAGTGTGGGTTATGGTGAGGGCTCTTCTCTGAGTGAGACAGGAAGGCTAGGCAGGGTTGTGAGCAGAAGAGTGGGGAGGCCTGTAGCAGCTGTACAGAATTCATATTGTGAGGAGCTACAGGGCAGACCGGGGAGACCAGTGAGGAGATTCTTGACAGTCAATGGAGAGAGAGTGACCGTTTGGACCTGGGTCTTAATGGTGAAAGTCAGGAGAAGTGGTGAGATGCATTTTCTGGTCGATGAGATATGGAGTGTGAGAAAAACAGAGGCACCAGGATGCGACTGGAATGTGGCCTGAACAATGGAAAAGATACAGCTGCCATTACTTGAGATGGGAGGTGTGTGGGTGGGACAGAAATGTTTGTTGGGGGAAATGTTTAGGAGTTGGGTTTGGGGGTGCTGTTTGCAGCACCTGGCAGCCATGTAAGTGGACCTGGTGCATGGGCATTTGGACATATGAGTCTTGAGTACAGGGAGAAGTGCAAGTGGAAACAGAGGCCAAGGATGGAGGCTGGGGTTTGGGAAGATGAAGAACCAGGAATAGAGTCTGAGACACAGAAGCCATTTAGGATAGTGAAGAGTGTTTGAAGGAAAAGGGATTAAGCAACGTGTCACGCATTGCCTAAGGTCAAGTGAGAAGTGAGGATTGGCCATTGAACTTGACAGCATGGAAGCTGCAGGAGGCCTTGGCAAGTGTAGTTCATGTTAGTGTAGCTGAGTAAAAGCCTAATTGGAGGGGTTCAAGAAAGACCAAGGAGAGGGCAGAGCCAGATTGAACTGGGCTGAGACTTGTCAGGTACCTGTGAAGATACAGGAGAGCAAAAGGGATGGTGGAGCAAATGGATGGCAGACTCTGAGCTGGATATGGGGACAGACAGTGGGAGGCCTGTTGCATCAAAGTGGGTCTTAGCACCCGAAAGAACCGTTGGAGTTGAGAGTGAGCTATAAGCACCAAATTGATGGTAGGAGCATGGAAGGGTTGGAATTGAGACCAGAGAGGGACTCAGGACATGACCATGGAAATGAGTGGCTAAGGTAGTAGTGGAAGCTGAGGTCATTGGAGGAGGAGGAGGAGAAATTTAAGGATCCAAGAACCTTAGGTGTTAGGAAATCATCCTCTTGGAATCACCAAGAATGATGATGGGAGTGTTGGCAGGAATGACAATGACTAGAAAAATCTTCAGGTGCACAGAGGGTATCAGGTGTGTGTGGATCTGCAAGAAAGAAAGGGGATAGTGTAGTTTTAAAATAGAAGCTGCAAAACTGAGGTCTAGGGAGAAAATTATGTCACACATGTGGATTTATTGCAGAACTTAGAAATCATTCAAAGCTATAGTGTTTGTCACAGCATCAGTTTCCAGGTAAAACTAACAACATTGGAGTAGACTGTAGGGTACCTAAGAGCCTGGTGTATCATGAAGGTGGCATCACTTCTCAGTAACAGAGACAAAGGATTATTCCCCATTGGGGTAGAGTAACCATTAGCAATTCGTGGGTAAGGGAGAAGTAATTAGAGCCTCACTAACTACAGCATACACCAAATAAATTTCAGGTGTTAAAGAGAGAAACATTCTAAATAATTAAAGCAGGGGAAAACAATTGAATATGTATCAAACCTCTAGTAGAGGGAATGTCTTTCCAGGTTAACAGGAATTAAAGATGTCACAAAGGAGAATAACAGACTTTACTACATAAACCTCCTACAATAGAGGAAGGGCAAGTGGTAGAATTTGCAGCTAATGCCTATAGTATCAGTGGTCGGTGGAAATGGCAGAGAAAATCGCTTCTCTTTTCTGGATTCCCAGCTAACCACTTCTGTGCTCTAGGACCTAGGTGCCACAGTGAGTCCTGAGGTTCACATGCCTGCCCTCCTGGACTTGAAGCTCCTAGAGGAGATTCTCGGTCCTGGATTTGTTAGATCACTGCACAGGAGAGCGTGACAAAGACGGGAGCAGAGTGGCTCAAGGACAAGACAGTCTAGACAAACAGATGGGAAAAACCTCCACTGTTACCATTAACCAAATGAAATTTAAAATGTAACAATGTACTTAATAAGTTAGAAGGGAAAAGATCATAATCCTCAAGCTGATGTGGGAGTCTTGAAATGGACATTCTGCTTATAGAAGTGTGAGGTCTTTGAAAAGCAGTCTACAGTGCTAAGAGATTCCAGAGTTAGGAAAATGTTCAGTTCGTCTTCCCAGATTCCCACTTTGGGATATCAGTCTCAAAGAAGCGATCCAGAGTGTGTAGAGTAACATATACACATGCGCTCATGAGCGCGAAAAACTGGAACCCAGTCAAAGTTCATTGTTAAATTAGGTTCATTTATGAATGCTCTCAGTGACATAGAATGCAGAACAAATCACAAGAAGCCCTGAAGATCACATATGCTATCAGAATATTAAATGCAGCATACAAGTACATATGCAGAGCGTGAAATACAAAGGCTAGTACAGTGTGGAAAAGTTTCATCAAGCTGTCACTGAAGATTGTTTTAAAAACTAGAAAAACAGCGCAATAGAAGCTTTGTTTTGCTTACACTTCTTTTTAAAAAGCCTGTGAGGAGAGGACTCGATAGCTATTAACTTGCTGCTGTGTTTCTGTTTCTTCACCCCACCAGCCATTCTTCTGCACACCTAGCACTGTATCAGGCCGTGAGGTGAGAACTATCAGTTAGGACTGCCTGTCAATCACACCTGAGCGGTGAGATGGACACCATGACCACATGGTTGACCTTTGTGGGTGCCATGGTGTGTGCCTGATGCCATCCTATGGCAGTTTCATTTAACCCTCAGAGGAGAGGTTCTTTTTTTAGTCCTCATTTTACACCTGTGGAAACTGAGTCACAAAGAAATGAGCAGGATTAACTGTGTGTGGGTACTCCATAGGGGAGGCGTACTCCTGTCAGGGCCTTGGAGAGGAGACCCAGTTCATGAGGAAGAAGGTCTGAAGATGACTTTGTGCTCATTCAGTTAGCCAACAGCTATTAGCTCTGACTGCGTGCCCAGCATTCTGTTAAGTGCTGGACCTACAACGCCCAGTGGGCTGTGTGAGGAAGACCCAGGTGGAATGGGAGAAGCCAGCTTGCGGGGGGGGGGGGGGGGGGGGGGGGGGGGGGGGGGGGGGGGGGGGGGGGGGGGGGGGGGGGGGGGGGGGGGGGGGGTTTGAGGAGTGGGCCCAAGCCACAAGTCCAGTGGATATCAGCCATGGTTCTAACGTGTGGGGGCAGTGCCACAGGCACTGAGCCCTTGGCCGTGCCCTCAGTTGCTTCATCTGTGAAAGGAGTGGGGCAGGATCAGTTAGATGCTTCATACTTTACGACCAATTGAAAACCCTTAGTGGGGAGGTTTTTCAGATGGGTTACGAGAAGAGGAATCATGATGGTCCCAAGTCAAATCTCCTTGGATGTGATACCAGGGGCTGGGGCCCAGCTGGCAGACAGGGGTGTTACGTTACTGCATGCCCCCTTGCCAAGTCTGCACACCAGGTAAGAGACTCACCGCCAGCCCCCTGTCTTCCAGATGTGATGGACGTAGCGTGGTCTCCCCATGACGCCTGGCTGGCCTCGTGCAGCGTGGATAACACTGTCGTCATCTGGAATGCAGTGAAGTTCCCAGGTCGGGGCCGCCTCTGGCTGGGTAGCGGCAGGAGTGGGTTGCTCGTCGTCATGGCCAGCTGTCCGTGTCCAGAGGGGGCAGGCTGTGTCTCGTTTGGCTGGTGGCAGCATGTCTTTCACAGTGGACAGGGATTCATGGGTCTTGTCAGTAATTCAGTTCTTTATTCTTTATCAGTTTCATTTGTTTAAGGTTTTAAAGAGGTATGTGTTAAAGAAAACTAGTAACTGAGGGCTAACGTGGATGTACCACAAATCGAGAGTGTTGCACATTGACAGCAGAGTTGGGGACCTTGCCCAGCTTGTGCTTGGCCTGCCCTGATGCTCCCATCCGTGCTGTGCCTGCACATGCATCCTGGCACTTCCACATGTGTGCCCTCAAGGGTGGCCCTTCCTCTACTGGGCCCTGGCCTCAGCTCAGTGGCCACCTCCTCTGCAGCACCCTTGAACAGATGCAGGCTAACAAATCTAGTTTTGTAAAAGATTAATTTTTCTTAGTAATGTGTTAAAGTCATGGCAGATGGCATGACCCGGCATAGCACTGCAGTTTATAACTAGTAAGGTACTTCTTATGTTCCTGCTTTGTATCTGGACTGTGTTTTCCTCATGGGCCAAAAGCATTGTCCATGGACTTGATCCAAGTCAGTTTCTCTCTATAAGCCACCAGTGTGTGTGGGGTCCCTCAACCTGGCCACCAAGTGGCAGATTTAGAGGCTGGGTGACATGTAGGTTGCAGCTGTCTAGGAGGTACTGTCTCACACTTTTTCTCAGCAATGACTTACAGAGGACTCAGAGTAGCGCCCAGTCCCCTGGGCCACCAGGGAGGTTCGCATCAGAAATGTCCATGTCACAGCCCAGGTGAGCGCGGGCTTCAGTCCAGAAAGGCAAACCACAGGCAAGACCACCAGCTGCGGACAAGATAAGGGGGCAGAGTTTGGCTCTGGCCCAAGCCTGGGCCCCCAATTGCCTGCCCCTCCAGGGGCACGTGCAGCCTCAACCCACACGTGTTAGCTGTGAGTGAAGGGAAATCATGATGCCCACCTCCTTGGTGCAGTCATTTCTTCAGGTGGGTTTTGCATTGGCGGAAATCAGAATAGGGAGCTCTTCTGCTTGTGTCCAAGGATGGCGCTGGCTGGGGTGCACTCCTGAAGTCCCTTCTCTGGGCTAGCCATTCCATAGCCCATGGGTTGTAGCTCATGCTTCTATAGAGTTACTGTTTTCTTCTCAGTAGCATCTTCCCAATCTCTCTATTTTTTTTCACAGAAATTCTAGCTACTCTGAGAGGTCATTCTGGCTTGGTAAAGGGCTTGACCTGGGACCCTGTTGGTAAATATATTGCCTCTCAAGCTGATGACCGCAGCCTGAAGGTGTGGAGGACGCTGGACTGGCAGTTGGAGACCAGCATCACCAAGCCTTTTGATGAGGTAACGAGACAGCATAGAGCACTCGGCCCACCAGCCTTCCCGGCCTCCATGCACGGAGTCTGCACCTCGTGGGTGAATGCAGAGTCCAGTGGCCTGAGCAGAGTTCTCTGGGTTCTCTGGGGCGGGCACTCTAGCCTGAAGAGTCAGATGATGAAAATCTTTCATTTCTCAGATGCTGTCAAATGTCTACCTTTGAAGTGAAAAGATTTATAAGTCTTAAGGTTGTAAAGAACCTTAGAGATACCCCCACAACCTTGTGCCATACCACTGGCTGCCACAGACATGGATGAAACTCTGTCTCACCACGTGGCATTTATCTTGCACTAGCCCATGCGGGGAACAACTGGACAAGGGGTAGAGGTGGCTCTGTCTGGTGTTTTTCCTGATTGCTGGCCTTGCTTGCTGATTTCCACCTGAGGCCAGCTGACTTTCTTGGGTAGAGTTACAGTACAGTTTGCAAACTGTCTGGAGGTGGGACCACAGCAGTTTGTGTCATCCTTACTGTCCCTTCTACTTGAGTTCTCATTTTCTGTGGGATCAGCACTCAAGCTCACCATTATTCATTAGATATTTTGTAAGTGCCTACTATGTGTAAGGCAATACTGTGTAGATGAAGTAAAAGTGGCTCGCAATGGAGTCTCTTCCTTAAAGCTGAGAGCACGGCGGGAAAGGCAACACCCACGTTGTTGTGAGCATGGCGCTGGGGCTGTTGGAGTGTGCAGAAACGGTCCGTGGCATGTGGCACAGTCTCGTCAGAGGAGGCTTCTCAGAGGACAGGGCGTGAGTGCAGCTTTACAGGGAGAGTAGACGTTGGCCCCCAGCTCAGGGCTCATTGTAGGACAGTTGAGGGGTGTGTTCAGTTCTCCCCACACCAGCAGCAGCTCCTGGACTGGGCACATTAGCACCAGCATTCACCTCACTTAGTCCTGCCCTCCTTGGCTGCAGCCTTGTACAGGGCACACAGTCCTCACACCTGAAGCTCTTCAGGGCAGCAGGTAGGGTCCCACGAGCTGGCCTCCGGGGGCAGGAGGTTTTGGCATCCCAGCAGGAATAGGTAGCACTCTTCCCCTCAGGGGCAGGCCTGTCCTGCCAGGGTCTGTGGCCTGGCTGGAAGTCATGTCACTACATTTGGGCCCTGCCTTGTCTGCCCTCCTCTGAAGCTGGGCGTTCACGATATTAATCCCTAAGTCTTTAGGGCTGCCCTGGACCAACATCGATCTTCTGGGGGTGGGGGGAGCTTTTGGCCCATATCATCTCACTTTGCAGGGGAAACGCTGAGAAGGGATTCCCTGCCTCAGCTCTCATTCTAGGTCAGGGGAACGGTGCCTTTCTGCTGGGCGTTTTATGGTCTGTTCAGACTTTGCAAACCTCTTCTTCGCTGGTAGCATCACCAGGCTTCAAGTGAGGACAAAGCTTGAGAGAGCAGGCGGTGGCTCGTGGTCACCAGCTGCCATCACAGAGATGGTTTCCTAAGGGCCAGCAGAGCTCTTTCTCTGCTGCAGAGAATGATCTTCAGACCTCATGCAGTGGGGTTAACAGGTGCTGGGCAGGAAAAAGGGGTCAGTGGACAGATAGATTTGGCCCGTGCAGAGTTGATGGGTACAAGAGGTGTCCATCCTGTGGGTCCCCTCAGGGCCTCCCTCACTGCGCTGTGCTTACTTCCTATGGGAAGAGTTTAGGGCACTGTAGCCCCAAATCCCATTTGACCACCTTTTTTTGTTGTGTCATCTGGACAGACTGGAGTTGCAGCTGTCAGGGTAGCCAAAAGCTTGGGTGCAGGTTCTCCCATCACGCTTTATAAATCAGGGCTCAACTTCATTCTCAAGGCCAGAGCGCAGGTCACAAGACTGGCCTTGATTCCCTTTCAAGCACAGCTGTTTCTTTCAGTGCGGGGGGACGACGCATGTGTTGCGGCTGAGCTGGTCACCCGATGGACACTACCTGGTGTCTGCCCATGCCATGAACAACTCTGGCCCCACCGCCCAGATCATCGAACGGGAGGGCTGGAAGACCAACATGGACTTCGTCGGACACCGAAAAGCTGTGACTGTCGTGGTAAGTGTACTCAGAGTGGTACCCTCAGCACTAGGGCAGGGCTGTGCTCCCCAGGGCTGGGTCACGTGTAGGACTGAAGTGGCAGGCTCTGAGACTCAGCACGCGTCATGTTTTTATTTCATTATAAATACATATGTTCTGATGTTTAAAAATTACATTTACGAAATAGCGTATGTATTCATGTGTTTTATTGGCAAACTATAACGTGATGAATAACACAAAAATCAGCTTCTGATTAGTAACACTGGCACTCTGCACACGCCTTTTTACACATTCGGATCTGCTTATGAGTGCTTAAGCACCACGGTCCTGTCCAGTACCCCACGCACCAGGCTCCAGAGGGCGCCATGCAGTTTTTGCACCCCCAAGCACATATGCTTCTCCCTACAGTGACCAGTTGTAGTGTCAAGGCTCTGCTTTGGCTACTGTTTGTGTCTGGAGCTGCCTGCCCAATGTTGATGTGGGGCAGGGGGAGCAGAAGATATGGGCCCCTGTTACCCTCACAGGGGTCAGAGCTTATCGGCCACTCCTTTTATGCTTCTGAAGAGTGTCTAGGGGAGTGCCCAAGCCAAACAGCCTCTGAGAACCAGAATCTCCTCCACACTGGGAAGCGATAGCAAAGTCAGCAGACTGACGGGCGAAGGCTGATAAAAGTGAAGTATCATCCAGGCCCCTGACTTTAGTCTTTCTATTGATCAAAATGGGCTCCTTCTTCCCATTGTTTGAATTGATAATATCATATATTATGACTTAGATTTATAATACAGACAGTATCACTTCTTTAATTTTTTTGTATTAGAGTCCATGTAAGATTTTGTTTGAAACCAGAACCATGTTGCTAAAATGTCTGAAAGTCACTGCTTTGTAGTTTGCACGGTGCTTCCGTGTGACTCTCTCTCTAGGGACCCTCACAGAGCAGCTGTGGGAGATGGTTGTGAAGATGCGAGCCCAGGACACACACCTCTGGGTTTCATGTCCTCCAGGCTCTGTGTACCCCTGGCCATTCTTGCTTGCTCTCGGGGATTAGAACGCCTTGGGCCACCTGACACCTTTCCTTCTCTGCTCTCCTGGCTTGTGGATTTCACCTCTGAATCTAGAGCTCCCAACCCTCTTCAGTTCAGGAAAGCAGCAAGGACATCAGTGTATGCTTCCAGCCTTTCCAAAAATGACACCCAGGTTACACTGGGGTGGCCCCTGAGCTGACCTTAGCCTGACATAGCCATCATCCCTGTTTGTGAGATCACGCAGGGCTGATCAGTCTCTATAAGACAGTGTTGACTGTGTGCAAGAAATACAGTGAGGGGAAAGGAATACTGGAGCAGCCTCCCCTCCGGACCTTGTCCCTGAAGCCCAGGTCCTAGAGCTGGCCCCATCCGGGGTTCAGTAGCTCCCCTGCCATCCACCCAACTGCAGGCCCAGACTGGAGAGATGATAGAGCCTGTTTCAAGTCCTTGTCTCACAACTTACTCATTGGGTGATGTGGCACATGTTTTCCAGCCTCTCTGAACCTCACTTCATCCTCAGCAAAATGCCTCCTGGGTGGTTGTGAAGGTCACCTAGTGGGATGTCTGCGTGGGGCTCCCTGGTGGGCTGTGGTGGTGATGGATTTGCAATGCTTGTCGTGGGATACCTGCTTAATGCTTGATCAGTTATTTTACTACTTGTTATTTGGCTTTAGAAATTCAACCCAAAAATCTTCAAAAAGAAGCAGAAGAATGGGAGTTCTGCAAAGCCCAGCTGCCCATACTGCTGCTGCGCTGTCGGCAGCAAGGACCGTTCTCTCTCCGTCTGGGTGAGCCCCCCATCCTGAGCGGTTGCTGCTCCTGAAGGATGACAGGAGACAGGGCTAGTGAAGGTTTGGAGCCTGGAGGCCTGGAAGAGGAGGGACCCCTGCTTTCACCCCATACCTACGGCCAGTCCTTTTGTAACCGCTAAGGGGAGCACTGGAGACAGGGCCACAGCCCAGCCAGAGTGGCTCCTGTGTCCAGACACAGGAGACAGCCTTAGTGGTCGCTGCCATAGTTGGCGTGTGGTGTTTGCTTCATTTTTAAAATCCTGTATCAACAAAATCTACATAAAGTGTATTCACATGAAGCATACAGCTCAGTGCATTGTCGTAACATGTTTACACGTGTAACCACCACCCCAGGATGTTCCCTGTCCCTGCCTAGTCGAGACCCCAGCCTCCAAGTCCCCGTCAGCCAAGGCAGCCACTCTAGCTATGTCTCTCACGTAGAGGAGTTTTGCCTGTTCCTAAACCTTATTGAAATGGAGTCGTGCAGTGTTTACTTTTTCTTGCATTGCTTTCACTCAGCACAATGTTGTTGGGACTCGTGTATGTTGTTACATTTAACAGTAGTTTATTCCTTATTGTTAATTTGCCTGTAAGCAGAGAGGATTTGAAGTTGTAGGTGTGGAGGTTATTCTCTGGCTGCATTTATTATGGTCGTTTGTCACAGAGAAATTGATTGCTATGTTACACTGTGATTTTTTCAGGCCCAGTATTCATGTTACATCCATTGCAGAACCTGACCCTAGTGCCATCATAGGCAGTTCCAGGCATGTTCTTCCTGGGCTCCTCCTGGCCTGGGGCTCCATTCATGGTGCTTTGACCAAAACATCACTGATCGTGTGCTCATGTTTCTTATAAAATTGAGGTCAGTTGCTCACACAGGTCCAGATTTCTGAGGGGTCTATAGAGACTTTTTTGGGAGGAGGGCAGAGCTCTTTATTCTGGAAGTAGAATTAGGGTAGGGGTAAGATTCTTCTTATAGATTCTGGGTAACTCAGGCTTCAGCCCTTTCCTCAGGACTAGAGTGACTAAAGCGACTTTTTTTCTGCAAGAACAGTCCCAGCCCCCTGGAAGCTTCCACAGTACCTGGTGGGAGCCTTGCAGAAGGGTGTTCCCGCCCAGCCTGCCACCCTGTGGCCCCAGGACCTGTTAGCAGGGAGTCAGACACTAGTGTTTGAGAGATGGATCTTGCTGTAATGGTGGGAACGTGCAGGCAGGTTAGGGCCCAGATGAGAGTGACTAGATAACAAATAGGCCTGTGTGAATGTTACACAGTCATCAAAAACAGCTGCGTTCAGGATGTTTAATGATATGCTCAGTAGGTACTAAATGACAAAGCAGGCACAGCCATGTGTCTTATTTCATAGAAGAGAACAGCTCATCCAAGCATTAATAGTGGTTAACTTTGGGTCTGGATTAGGGCAACATAAACCATTTTTGTGTGTTTCTGCACTGTCCACACCCAGTGTAGAGTGACATTGTGTGACATGCAGTTACACCAAGCTTTGCACAATGTGTGCCAGAATCCCTTGGACCCAGAGAAGGAGCACTGGGTTTCTTCAGAGGCTGTTTTCCTGTCCTGGGAGCTATCTTTCCGGCCTTGTCCCCGGCTGAGGCCTTGGCATGCCATCCCCTGCTTGCCAAATCTTCTCTGCCAAGTCCTGACCCTTGTAGAGTCCCCTTCTCCATTGTTGGTGGTCTGTGTAAAAAGTTATCTCCCCCGCCAGATCACAATGAGCCCCTCAGACAGCAGCCACTCTAGTTTGCACATCTCGACAAGGTTTCTACAGATTAGGATCTTCATGGTAGCTGTTGGAATAGAGATGAATGTGTCCCATATGTCAGCAAAATTCTTACCAAGGCTTCTAGGACTGGTAGTTGTTAACTGAGCTGAGTGGACAAAAAAATGGCCTTAATTCATTTCATTAACCTTTGTGGCTTCCTTCCTTCCAGCTCACATGTCTGAAAAGGCCTTTGGTTGTCATCCATGAGCTGTTTGACAAATCCATCATGGATATTTCCTGGTAAGATGGATTCTTGTAATGATGTGCAGGCGAGGAGCAGAGAAGCCATACAGTGAAATACGGGGGCCCCAGGATGTGATTAGGCTCAGGTAGCCAGGAACACCACACCACCTTCCAGATTTTGCCAGCGGAGCAGACCCCAGGGTGCTGTTTGCACACAATTCAGGAAAGAGCAGCTTAGTCCTGCTTTGGGAGGGTGTCTGCTGCTGTACTCCCTGCTTCACCCAGAGGTGCCTCTAGAAAATGCCTTCTCCAATGAACTGGTCCTTGGGAGAAGGAGAGTGCTGTGTGCCTGGCTCCACTTCCCCTGTCCTTGCATGATCCAGATTAGCTTAGGTGCGGAGACACATTCTGCTCCTCAGTGACCTCGTTTAGATGTGTACTCCCCCATGTGTTTTTTTAAATGGTTTCAAAAATGAGATAAATAAGATGAAATTCTTACAAAACACATGGTAAGAGATACTTTGTTCATGTGCTTAGAACTAAAGGGTGCCAGAACCTTCTGGGACTCTACTGTCTCCCCTGTCCCCATCCCCAGAAGGCTACAGAAGGAATCAGAGGTTCTCAGCGGGTACCTAGAGCCCTGCCTTGCTGTTCTATGCCAACCACTGAGGCATGCGTGAGTACCCCAGGCACTTGTTCCCAGGCTGCTGACGGTCATCTCTTTCAGGACTCTGAACGGGCTGGGCATCCTGGTGTGCTCCATGGATGGCTCTGTGGCATTCCTAGATTTCTCCCAGGATGAGCTCGGAGACCCCCTGAGCGAGGAGGAGAAGGTAGGAGCATACACTGCTGGCTAGTGACCGATGTGCTGCGCATGCTCTGGGGCCACAGAAATGGCCATGATAGCTCTGAGAGGCCCCTTCAATTGGGCCCTCTTCTTTTTCTTTCTTTCTTTCTTTTTTCTTTTTTACTTGTAAAGAGAGGGGAAGGGAAGGAGAGAGAGAGAAACATCAATGTCTGAGAGATACTTCCATCAGTTGCCTCTTGCACACCCCCCAGTGGGGACATGGCCCACAACCCAGGCAACTACCCTGATTTGGAATTGAACCAGCAACCTTTTGGTTGGAAGCAGGCTCTCAATCCAGCCAGGGCAGGACCCTCTTCCTGTGATATACACAGATACATTGTTTCTTAATGTACTATTGGGAGTTCATCTTTTATAGTTTGTAATCACTGTGTTCTTTACAAAATAGATTAATTTAAAAATGAGTCTCTGTTCATGTCCAAACTCAGTTCTGGAATGAATAAAATAACTTGGAGCATCTCCTCCTGAGCCGATAATTAGCCACACACTGGGAAGTTTCACCCTAGGAGAGAACTGGAGAGAGAGCTCCCAAGAGTCCCCCCATTCACGTCACTTTCCCCATTGTCTTGTACTGACATAGTTGCCATAGGGCAGCAACTAAATAGTAGTATTGGCTGTTTCTCAGCGCTTATTACATGCCAGATTCTGGACTGTGTGTATGCATATATTATTTCACCTGAATTACACAAAACCCTTGAAGCAAGGCTTACTCATTTCATCAATGAGGTAACAAACCCTCAGCAAATAGTATGGTCCTTGGCCAAGACCATAGAGACCATATATGACCTTTTGGTACAAGAACAGAAACCTGAACCAGGCCCACTCAATGTCTTTGGACTAGACCTCTTGCCTATGCTATGTCCAGGGCAGTGTGGCCCATGTACCTTTTCTCGAGGGCTTCAGGAACGGCTCTGCTGTAACTACCATAGACTTTAGAACCAGCATTTCTACAACTGAGCCTTTGCCAACACTAGTTTGTCTGATAGGAGCCCTGTGAAAGCTCAGAGCAGGTGGGCAGCTCCCTCCCCTAGTGATTCAGTTGCTAGTAGAAGCTCCCTCTTAAGCTGCTTTGTGGACTCCACACTATGCTGTAAACCCTCCAGGGGTAGAGTGTCTGCCTTACTGACAGCGCCTAGAATAGAGCCTGGCACCCTGGCAGTTGCTTGTCAATGGAAGGATGAGTGTCTCAGTGGCCTCAGGTCTTCCATCTTTTCCCTTGGAATCACTGTGCCTGCCCTCCCCCTTGAAGAGTCACAGAGGGAGCCTACATAATAACCTGTCTAGCTTATCATTTCCCAGGTGACAGTCAGGGATCCTGTGTATGAAGAACACTAGGAAGACCTTAGCCAAACACTGACTTCTGCCTCGAGATTCCAAGAGAGGGATTCAGGGAAGAGCGGGGCCAGGAACCAGGGTGGTAAGGGAGGGTAGTACCTGGCCACGTACTGGCACACCAGGCCTTGCAGGAGCACATCCCAAGGTGCCACTTCCCCCATCTAGCATCCTCTGTTGTGAGACACATGTCCTCCTGACCTCCATGTTGGTTGTAACGTATCCTTACATGAATCTGTTCATCATACCAGTCACTCTAGTGTTCTGGGGACATCATCCCTGCCCTCATGGCATGTTGTGGCGTGGGACTAATGAGATTTGGGAAGATGGAGGGAGGGGCCCAGCTCAGAAGGATTGGGACAGCAGGGACAGAGAAGATTTCCCTGGGTCTGCTGTGCCAGGCCCTCCCTTCTTCTTAGAAACACTGTTAGCAGCCTCGTGGGGACCTCCAACCACATGGGGCTGATGACTGCAGAAAAGAGCAGTGAAAGCACACTCTGGTTTCAGCATCTGATTCCCAAAGAGTGTTTGGGACTCTTGAAGTGAATTAAAACCCTTAAGTTAGCAATTTGAGTATCTTAACTTTGCTTCAACAAACGCCACTTATTCTGCACCAGACATACAGTAGGTATTTTCTAGTTGGTTATTCATTCACTTTCGTCCCCAGCTATAGATACACAGGAGGCTGTAAACATCTAGGAAAAACACAAGACTGCTGCAGAGTCATCTAATAGGCATCAGGCAAAAAAGGGAGGGAGGCAGTGGAGAGCTGGTATCGGCGCTCTGGGACCCCTGCCCAGAGCCCTTTTTGCTCTCAGAGCCAGAAGAGCCAACACACAGCTCACCCACTGGTGGGCAGTATCTATCACTTGGCTGCTCATAGCTGTTTGTTGTACTTTTCTCTGCTTTCTCTAGAGCCACATTCATCAGTCCACCTATGGCAAGAGCTTGGCTATCATGACTGAGGCCCAGCTCTCTACAGCTGTCATCGAGAACCCTGAGATGCTTAAGTACCAGCGGAGGCAGCAACAACAGCAGCTGGACCAGAAGAGTGCCGTGGCCAGAGAGACGGGATCAGCTGCCTCAGTCACTGGTGTTGTCAATGGGGAGAGTCTGGAAGACATCAGGAAGGTGAGAACTTGGCCCAGGGGCACAGAGAACACAGCACATGCCAGGGACAGGGCATGGGGAACAGGCAGACTGGCCAGGGCACAGACACAAGTGGTCAGGAGGTGGGTGTGTGCTGGGCCTGGTGTAGGACCCAGGGGTAAGCCAGCTTGGGCCCACTTGGCCCGTTACCTTCAACTGCATGAGGTAGCAGTGGGGATTAAGCCACCTTTATCAAAGGCCTTTTTGCCCAAGGAGTTCATTTCTTATAGGAAGTTGGCCTTTCTAGGAAATTCTGGATACAACAGGTCCTTGAATAATGTCATTTTGTCATTACAACATTGATGAGAAAATAAAAAATTGATTCCTGGCTGGCCCACTCTGTGTGGAGTTTGCATGCTCTCCCCATGTTTTCTCCCACACCCCAAAGATGTACACAGTAGGCTGTCTAGGGCGTGCCCTGAGCTGTGGAAATAGGCTCTGGCCACCCATGACCCTGAAGTGCAATAAGTGGGTTGGAAAATAATCATCTTACTTGCTTTTATTAATCTTTCTTACATGTATGTTGTAGCTCACATATATTTCAGTGTTTAATATTAGAAGTATTTCAGGTCTCTATTTAATCTGGTGATGTTTTTATGACCATAAATATGTCGTAGGAGCTCACTCTTGTTTATATCAATTAGCTTATGGTGAAATTGGTTCCTTACATCTTGTCCCACCTACAGTCGCAGTTTCCAAGACCCTATCAATGACATTAAGTGAGGATTTACTGTACTGAGAACATTGGGTTTCAGTCTCTGCCCTTAGGAGACATCTGTGGGCCCCCGTTTCTTCATCTGGAGGTCCACATCTCACTGAGGGGTAGAAGGTAGAGAGGGGCAGGAAGGTTAGAATTGCCTAGAGAGCTTAAACCATCTCCAGGAGTTTGTGAAGGGTAATGAGCATCTCCAGGTGGTTCAGATACAATGTGTGACTGGAAACCCTTGGTTATGAGCCTTTAGTGGAAGAAAGTTTGCAAACCACATCTTAGAAAACAGTAGTGTGGCTTGTGGGTGTAAGTCTCATCTGTTTGTTCCCTCATTGATCCCCATGGCTGCTCACCTTCCCCTAGAACCTGGCCAGGCCTGCAGTACTGGTGATGGAGAGGAAGGGGCTGGAGCTGGTTCACCTGGGAGCATTCTGTCCTTTCTCATTTACTGTGCAGGAAGTGGAACACACACCCTGACAGAAACATTTGCTCCTTGATTCGGTGGCTTAGTTTAGTTGGACCAGAAGTCTATAGAAAGGGAAGTTAAAATTTTTCTTAGAGGCATTATTTTTTGATATTTGGAGATAGTTGGCATAAACTTTTCCGTTCATTTATGTCACTCTGCTTTGCCAGAATCTTTTGAAGAAACAAGTTGAGACTCGGACAGCAGATGGTCGGAGAAGAATCACTCCTCTCTGCATAGCACAGCTGGACACCGGGTACTCGTTCATTCACCAAGCTTTCCGTGGCCTTCTCTGGGAGGCCTTCCTCTCGCCTTTTACCAGTTTGCACTTTCATAATCAGTGTCTTCGCAGGCTCTTGGACAGATCTGACCTTTAGAAAATGGAAGTGAGGGAGTTGATCCCAGCTTCCCATCAGCCTCAAAGTCCAGTGTTCCACACAGCCCTTATGCAGATTTATTTCATCCTGAAGGTGGGCTAGGAGCCTGTGACAGGCCAGCAGGCAAGGGCACCTTAACAGTGCCATCAGGTCTACTCAGCCAGCCCTGCTTCATTCTTGGTGGGGCATTGGAAGACACCAGGGAGAGAAATTGGACTGGTTTTCTTTCTATTGCTTTTTTCCCTTTTATAGTCTTTTTTTGATTGTGAAAGGAATATATATACACACCTTGTTGAAAATAATAGCATCCCTCCCTGACTGATGTGGCTCACTGGGTTGGACATAATCCCCACAAAGTGAAAGGTCACTGGTTCAATTCCCAGTCGGGGCACATCCCTGGGTTGCAGGCCAGGTCCCTGGTTAGGGGGGCTGCGAGAGGCACCCGATTGCAGTTTCTCTCGCACATTGATGTTTCTCTCTTTCTCTTTCTCCCTCCCTTCCCCTCTCTCTAAAACTAAATAAATAAACTCATATTTGTTTTTTATTTTATTTTATTTATTTTCAGAGAGAGGAAGGGAGGGAGAAAGAGAGGAGACATCAATGTGTGATTGCCCCTCAAGCACCCCACATTGGGCACCTGGCCTGCAACCCAGGCATGTACGCTAACTGGAAATCAAACCAGGGACCCTTTGGTCTGCTGGCCAGCGCTCAGTCCACTGAGCCACGCCAGCCAGGGCCACTTTGGGTTTTTTAAAGAAAATAGTAGAAGTCCAAAGATGGGCATAAACATTATCCATAATTCAGTCTTTCAGGTATAATCACTGTTAACATTTTGGTATCTCGATCTCCATTCTTTTTTCCCCACTTGTTCCTTTATCTTGACCTTCCACTCATTTTAATAAACAGTCCTCAGAAGCACTGGCTTGCTGACTGTGCAGGTTCCCAGCCTGTGAATGCACCATGATTTACTTAACTAGCCCCTTCGTAGACTTGTAGTTTTTTATTGTAAATGAATCTCTGAGCACACCTGTGACTGTTACTTCAGACTATGTCCCAGAAGTGGAATTGCTGGGTACAGAGTGGGGCTCTGAGGCACATTTACCTGAGGGGGCCGAGAGAGGGAAGCTCACCATTTTCTGTGTTTGAGCGTCTGTAGTGAGGCTGGCTTTTGTATGTGTCATTCTCCCCAAAACAACGTATATTGACTCATTGATAAAGGCCTGTGTGAAGGAAAGAGATTGCCCCTGTCAAGGTGATTCTCTCTGGTTTTATACTCGTGCAGTGGACCTGCTTGGGGCAACCACACACAGTAGGCCTCTGCACTTTGCAGTTGGTCATCCATGAGCTTTTCCGAATCTTCCAGGAACTCTAAAGAGACCTTCAGTCATATAATGTGCTAATTGACCTCCTGGTGTTAGTGTTTTGGCACTGAGGCCCTGGAGGGCAGAGACCTGACTGGTACAGCCAGTGCCAGTTTCCTGACTCCTCCCAGAGAGTAATTTTCCTTTGAGAAGTTTCCCATTGCAAACCTATGTAGGGTAATGCCACCTGCCTAACTTTTATTAGAACCAAGTGACACCAAGTATGTGACTGTACTTTGAAGACTGAGACTTGTGGGAGCGAGAGTCATGAGGTGGAGGTGGAGGTGGTAGCCGCATCGGCACTTTTGTTCTGTAGGTCCATCCCTGTAGGCCTCACATAGTGAGGAAGCAGAGGGAGAAAATGGCTGTCTGCCTGAACTTGAGCCAGCTTCCTGCCATAGGGCTCATTTTCTGCCACCAGAACTTCATTCTCTTGGTCTTCGGGGCTTTTTACCCTCCTGATAACCTATGTTAAAGCAAGTAGTAACAAAATAAGTAATTACTAGCTTAGCTAATTAAGAAAAAAAAGCAAAGCACAAATGTTTAAGGTAGAAATAAGTGGGAAATAACTATAGATAAAGAATAAATCAGCCCTGGCTGGTGTAGCTCAGTGGATTGAGCGCAGGCTGTGAACCAAGGGGTCGCTGGTTCGATTCCCAGTCAGGGCACATGCCTGGGTTGCAGGCCAGGTCCCCAGTAGGGGGCACAAAGAAGCAACCATACATTGATATTTCTCTCCCTCTCTTTTTCCTTCCCCTCTCTAAAAATTAAATAAATAAAATATTTTTTTAAAAAAAGAATAGATCAAAAGGATGAAAGTCTTTGCTGAACTCTGCAAATAAATTTGAAAGTGGATGATTTTTGAGGAAAATAAAATTAGCAAACTGAAGAAATCTGTACAGGTGAATGAATTATTATAGAAGAAATAGAGGACACTGTCAAAGAGTTAATCTGCCAAAACCCACCATACTAAGAAGGCTTCACAGGGAAATATAAACAGACATTTAAGGAACAGAGCATTCTAATACAATTGAAAATATTCTAGTGTATGGAAAACAAGTAAAGCCTACAAAATCTTTTTCTTTGACATGAACACAATATTTACATCAAAACTTGGTAGAGACAGTACATAATAAATTCCTGAGCAGTTTCATTTCCGAATGTCAATGCAGAATCCTAAATAAGTAGTAATAAACAGAACCTTCCAGTATGTTAAGAGGTTAATGCACTATGACCAAATAAAGTTTAATTTAGGAAGGCAAGGTAGTTCAAATTTTAGGAAACTTAATTTACTTCTACATGTCAGTAGATCCAATAAATTATGTGATAATTTCTATAGATGCTTTAAAGATATTTATATTAAACTCAACATCACTCTAATTTAAAATTCACTAAATGGGAATAGACAAATGCTTAATAAACTATCTTAATTCAAATTAAATTTAGAAACTAAGCAAATGTCTACTGTTGTGACTATAATTTACCATTGTTCTAAAGGTCCTTGCTCAGTCAAGAGAAAGAATGAATTGGAAAGGATATGGAAAATGTATTATTATTTAAAGTTGATATGCTCTATAAGAGCATCACCTGAAAAAACTGCCATGTGCAATAAAAGAAGAAAGTAAGAGGACTGTATATCACCAACATGATGAGATCAAGTAGCAGCAACTACTCTGAGAAGAGATAAAGGAAGAAATCAGTTTCACAAATGCAGTACCTCATGGTAACAAGAAGTATAGAAGATCTTTATGAAGAAAAATGTTTAAACCCTACTGAGAGACGTAAAAAGAAATTCAAAGAAGTTACAGGAAATGTGTATCATTTTTTAGCTAGGATGACTGAACATCATAAAGATGACAGATTTCTCTCAACTGCAAATATAATATGAGCCATACAAATGAGCACAGTTTTCTGAATCAGACAATTAGATTCTGAATTTAAGAGGAAAAATAAATAGGAATAGCTGAAATATTTTTGAAAAAGATTAATTAGGAAGACTAGCCCCACCAGAAATTAAAAGTTAGAATCATTAAAACAGTAAGGTGCTGACATGAATAGACAGAACATTGGGATACAACAGAAAAATAAGAAATTAGTTCACATATTTGTGAAAATGTTAAAGGTAATATTTTACATCCTTGATGAATCATTACCTAATTCAATAAGTGGGAGTCAGGACTGTCGATACTCTAGAAACAAAATTGAAGCCCTGCCTCACCTAAAATTCTGAACAGTTCAGAGATTTTTTTTTCATGTTTAACTTTTTTGTTGTTTAAAATTTTAGAAGAGTCCATAGAAGAGTATCTTTATAATCTCTGAGGTAAAAAAGGTCTTTGCTCTAATTGACACAAAATTTAGACCACACAAATAACTTTTGTGGTCTGTTTCTTTGCAAAATAACTTTTTTTTTTTTTTTTTTTTTTTTTGCAAAGCAAATTTCACTGTAAAGAATCAAAATACAATATTCTGGGGAAAATATTGGTTGCTCATATAAGGAATTGTTTTATAAGTGAATAGTCTTCAAATCAGTAATAAAGACCAAAAACCAGATAGACCAGCAGGCGAAGGATATGTACAAATATTTCACAAAAAAGAACAGATGTTTCTATATGAAAAAATTTCAATCTTACATCAAAATAATTGCAAGTTAAAACTGCAGGAAGATACTATTTTTCATCTCTCAGTTGTCAAGTATCAAATTTGATAAAATTCTTGGCGAGGGTGTAGGGTAATAGATACTCATACACAGGTTATGATTTTAGACCTTTAAGGAGGGCACTTTATAACTATTTGTCACAAATCATTAATGAATATTTCATTGGCTGCTGCAATCCCACTTTTAGAAATTTATCTTACATAAAATGTGAAGCAAGAAGTGTAATGACAGTTACAATAGTAGGCATCTTCGAGCAGCTACTGTGTGTTCTGAGTGTTTGCTACACTAACAGCTTTAGTCCTGACAGCAACCTCATGGGGAAGGTCCTGTCATTTTCTGTTTTGAAGATAGGAACCTGAAGCACAGAGTGGTTGACGAGCCCAAGGCCCCAGAGCTGGTGCATGGCAGAGGAGCGAAACCTGGCTGGTCTGTCCCAGGGCCCTCAGTCTTAACACTGCAACACCTTGCCTCCTGTTGCAGCAGTGTCCATCACTGAAAAGGCTGGGACACAGCCCAGCCCTGTTGTTCCTCAGTAAAGACTCGTTAGGTAAATTATAGTGCATCCATGTAGCCTGTAATGGAAGCAAAGCCCACTCTGTCTGCTGTATTTCCTTAGTTCTGAGGCTCGTGTTTGCACATTTTAACACCTCTGAAATCAGGGTGCATCTTATAACTGGTGACAGCTGACAATTATATTTGGTAACAGTTTTTTCTCAGTGGTACATAAAGTATTAGTTCACCTTAGATTCACTTAAACAGAGTATATGGAATGATTTAGTTCTGTATTTTTACAAATTTTCTTCCGTAAAAATAAATTACCTTTGGATTCAGGAAAAAGTTACTTAGAAATGTATAAAGTACTTGACGTGGAATCCAATTTCCGAGGCTGACTTTCTTCTTGACCACAGGGACTTCTCCACGGCATTCTTTAACAGCATCCCACTCTCAGGCTCCCTGGCGGGCACCATGCTCTCCTCTCATAGCAGTCCACAGCTACTGCCCCTGGACTCCACTACCCCCAACTCCTTCGGCGCCTCAAAGCCTTCCACAGAACCCGTGGCAGCAGCTGGCACCAAGCCTGTGGGCAATTCTGTCAGTAAGGACAGGTGAGTGGGGGCTAGGCTTGCTTCTGTCCCTGGGGGAAGTTCAGGTTTAGACACATTCCAGAGACACTTCATGGCCCCTTCAATAAAAAAAGAAAGAAAAGAGATACTGTATTTTAGACGAGGGCCTGCTCAGAAGGGACGCCAAATCAGGTTTGTCTCTGATGCACAGGACTGTGAGGACTTGAAGTCTTGGGGGAAGATGCATTACCAGGATTTGGCTACTAAGCGTAGAAACCAGCCAGGGACACATCACCTTCCACAGGATCAGCCCCACCTTCTGGCAGGTCTGCACTGGAGGTAGCGTAGCCTCCACTGCAGCATTGGTAGCATTGCCACACCAGTCATCTCAGGCAGGGTGCTCATGTGCTGGGGCACAGAGTTCCCTTACACTCTCAGAATTATGATTGCTCAGGTAGCTTGTGTCTTCACCAACCATTCCCTGGACACCAAATGAGAAGTCAGGAAGAACCAGAGGAGCATGACCAAGAGCCAGGAGCCATTTGCCCAGGACTTGCTCTGGGCTACACATTGTCCTAGGGCCCAGACATCTACAGGGGGTTGGCTTGGGGGTCCTTATACCCAGAGAGTATGTAGGCTGGTGGAGAAAAAGGCAAGCACAGAGGTAGGGATGGCTCCTGGGGTCTCCTGGGTAAAATGGCTAGCCATCCAAAGTAGGGGAGTGCAGGAAATCTTGGTCTCAGGAAGGCTTATTATAGGGTGCCCTACTTAGGGCCCATACAGGCCACCCAGGGTAAGGGGTTGGGGACACCAGCAAGAGTTAGAACCCCAAGACCCTGAGGAGTGGCAGTAGAGGGGAAGAAAGCTGGACTTCTGTGCTGAATCAGGTATCCCGGGCTTTTCCTCAGAGTAGGGGCTCCAAAGGCTCTGGACTTCCACCTCCGGAGAGTCACTCCAGGAGGCTTTGGTGCCCGAAGGTAGCTGCCACCCTAGCACACAAAACTGCTACTGTTCAAGTGATTCTCCATTGGTGGGGACAGGTCTTACGTTATTGCATCCTCCTATTTCTTGGGCTCTGCCATCATGGCCACGGGGGCACGCACCTGCTGTAAGGTGTCGCGTGTCTGAGGGAAGTATGAGGGGAGAGGAGAAGAGGGGAATATGGAGCAGCTAGACAGTTAGGAAGCAAACTTCTGGGGAGGAAGGGTGTCTGAAGAAGGACAGAAAGCTCCAGATCTGCAAAATGTTTCAGCAGTTGGTCTTGCAGTTCCCTGGAGAGGAGGAGAAGGCTGTCAGGAGACCTGCCAGGCGTCTTGTGTGGGGTCCAGGCAGGTGGATTTGGTCATTAGGAGGCCAGTGGTTTTGGGACCCATCGTGAGGGATGCATTTGTACATAGGGAAACTGGCAGGCTCATGCCTGGGCTCTCCTTTCCCAGGAGTAGAAGGCAAGGGCTGTGGGGGTGAATACTCAGAGGAGAGTGTGAAGAGTGTGTAGTTGTTACATGGAGGTCAGATGGGCCACCCAGGCTGGGGGTTGAAGGCCAGGAAAAGGCAGTGGCTTCAGGACCCCGGGTGGGGCTTTTCTCGTTGGACCCATTGTCAAAGTGGGGAAAGGTGGTGGTTGGAGTGTTTTGGGGTGCTGTATTCAAGTTGTGGAGATAGGGCCAGATGGTGAGAAACAAGAGTTCTACGGACCCCTTTCTGGGCCTTGTGCTGCCCCCAGAAGCTCTCAGAAAAATGCAGTGGGGCAAATGTGAGTGTATTTTCTCATGACCTTCTCTGATAGCCAACTTCCAGAATTTTAGTACATGAAAAATTTTAAAAAATAATTAGGAATAGTAGATTATATCTTGAAATTTTTATGTTTATAGAAGTTTGATATTTGTGCACCTTTGACTTGGCTCCATGTAATACAAATCCGAGACTCCCAGATCCTTGATGAATTGTGCTTGACATGCTCTCCTATGTTCGTCCCCTACCCCAGCATGAACGCTGCCTCTCCTGCTGCATCGTCCCCCTCTGTGTTGACAACCCCATCCAAGATCGAGCCCATGAAAGCATTGGACTCCCGGTTCACGGAGCGGTCCAAGGCCACACCTGGTGCTCCTGCCTTGACCAGTGTGACTCCGACAGCTGTAGAAAGGTAGGTGGCAACTGTGAGGGGCTCTGAGACACCGGGGAGAGTGCAGTCTCAGGCCAGCAGTACAGCGTCCTCACTCCTACCCAGCAGCCTGCCCTCCCTGGATGGGGGAGCAGACTCCAGTCTCTCTGTACTTGGGAGCCCCTGTTTCAAGGAGAAAGGAGCAGCTGCTTCAAGTGGGAAGGTTGATGGAAGGAACCGTGGGAGTGGACAGAGCAGGCACCAGGTTAACGAGGGCAACAGCATGACAACCGGTCAGTGTGGGGGATGTGCTGAAAATAAATCATTTGAACGGAGCCCCGAGTTTGCCCAGAAGAGGAGCCAGAGATGGTTTGAGAGGTGGAAGGCTTTGATACTGTTGCACTGTGGTTGAGCTCTTGCTACTCGCCCACTCTCTGCACCTCCCTTAGCACACAGCAGCCAAGTCATGTGGGACTGTATATCCACAGACCTGCCCTCACGTGGGTTGGGGATCAGTTTAATAAAACCTGTGTCCTCCAGAAATCAACAAG
The DNA here is from genome assembly GCA_004027475.1 of Anoura caudifer. NCBI lineage: Eukaryota > Metazoa > Chordata > Mammalia > Chiroptera > Phyllostomidae > Anoura > Anoura caudifer. The sequence continues at coordinate 549,026 of PVKU01000151.1, forward strand.
CCAAGAAATGACCAGAGAAGGTGATTCTGGTCTAGTTAACACACACAGACATTTGGCAAAGCAAGTGTAAATCAGCCCTGCCAAGGACTTTCCCTGACTCCAGGGGGTACAGCTCTCCCACCAATAAAGCCCTGCCTAAGGTGGTGGATTCAATCCAGAGTAACAAAACACGTTAAAAAATGGTGAGTGTGTTATGCACATATGTCAGGAGATGTAAAGAACAAGTGGTTTAGACCTCTATAAACCTCTGGTAATAAAACTGTCAGATGAAGACTATCAAATAAATGTTTAGAATAATCAACAACATGAAATATTGAACAGAAAATGTGAGGAAAGATTAATATACTTTCCCGTATATAAAAATTAACTCAAAATGGGTCAAAGAACTAAATAAAAGAGCTAAAATTTTAAAATTCTTAGAAGGAAACAGAGATGTAAATCTATGTAGCCTTGAATTAGGCAACACTCTTCAGGTGTCATCTCGTACAGCTAGAAAAAAAATAGAGTTCAGCGACAGTGTCTTTGACCCAGGGGTTCTGTCATGTCCAGAGATGTTATTGCAGCAGCATAATAGAGCGCATTTACCCAACTTCCTTAAAAGACAAGTGTTGAAGAAATAAGCTATTGCTTATGAACCTCTCATTAATATTTATGAAAACTGAAGAACTATGGGAAAATAGTTCAAATGGAGTGTTATTTGAAAAAGGATATAGTTGTATTAAAATATAATTATAAAATAAATGTAATCAGAAATGAAAGAGTTGAAATTATTACCAATTTTACAAAAACAAGAAAGATGAAGGCATTTAATTGTATACCAATAAATTAGATAACTTAGGTGAAATGGATAAATTTCTTGAAAGACAAATTACAAAACTGACTCAAAAAGAAATGACAATATGAATGACCTATAACAAGTGAAGACTTTCAATTAGTAATCAGAACAACTACCCACAAAGAAAAGCATGGATGGCTTTATTCTTTATCCTACCAATCACTTAAGTAATTAATACCAATTCTTCACAAACTCTTCCAAAAAATATAAGAGGTCAAAACATTTTCTAACACATTCTGTGAGGCCAGTATCATCTATCTACCCAAAGCACACAAAGACACCACAAGAAAAGAAGACTGCAAACCAGTATCCCTTAGTAATATGGACACGAAAATCCTCAAAAATATGGCAACATATAAAAAGAAGCATACACGGTGATGAAGTAGGATTGATCTCAGAAATGCAAAATTGGTTCAACATGAAAATCAATTCATGTAATAGACTATCACTAGGGAAAAAACACACCACATGATCAGAATCTAATACCTATTCATGATTTTTAAAAAAACAACTCAGCAAAGAAGGAATAGAAGGCTACTTTCCCTAATCTGATAAAGGGCACTTTGAAAAACCCGTCATATCTGACATACACTTAACGGTAAAAGACTAAATGCCTTTCCTCTCCCCACTTCTGTGCAACACCATACTAGAGTTTCTAGACTAAAGGACTTAAGCAAGGTTGTGAAATACAAGGTCAATACATAAAAATCACTTCTATTTCTATATACTTGTAAAGAATAGTCCAAAACTGAAGATAAAACAAAAATTCTATTTACAACAGCATAAAAGAGAATAAAATACTTAGGAATAAATTTAACAAAAGGGCCCTGAAGGTATAGTTCAGTGGATTGGACGTTGTCCTACAAACTGAGAGGTCACCAGTTCAGTTCCTGGTCAGGGTACATGGCTGAGCTGTGGGCGAGGTCCCTGGTTGGTGGAATGCAGGGGTCAACCAATTGATGTTTCTCTTGCATATAGTGTTTCTCTCCATCTCTTCCTCCCTTCCCCTCTCACTAAAATAAATAAATAAATAAATCTGTTTTTAAAAAATTTAACAAAAGAGTTAAAGTGTAAGTATAAAACTTTGGACACTCTAGTAAAAGAACACATTTCAGTACATTGTTGAAAAAAAATTAAAGGAGGCCTGATTAAATGGATAGACATTTCATGTTCATGGACTTAATATTGTTAAGATGGTGACTCCCCAAATTGACCTACAGATTTATCACAATGCTTTTCAGAACTCCAATTGGCTTCTTTTTTTATTTATTTATTTTTTAATTTTTTATTTTTCGAGGAGAGGTAGAGAAACATCAATTTTCGAGAAATGTATGAGGGATACATTGATCTGTTGCCTCTTGTGTTCCCCCAACTGGGGACCTGGCCCACAACTCAGACATGTGCCCTGACTGGGAATTGAACCAGTGACCTTTTGGTTCACTGGCGAGCACTCAATCCACTGAACCACACCAGCCAGGGCTTTTTATTTTTTTAGAAGTTGGAAAGTTAATCCCAAAATTCATATGGAAATTCAAAGGTCTCAAAGTAGCCAGTCTTGAGCAGAAAGAAAAGTTGAGGGACTCTCACTTCCTGATTTCAAACCTAACTGCAAAGCAATAATAATCATGACATTGTGGTTTTAGCCCAAGCATAGACATAAGATCAAAAGAATAGAAGTAAGAGTCTAGAAATAAAGCCGTATGTCTTTGTTAGCTCTAGGTTTTGTTTGGATATTTGTCAAATTGAGGCAGTTTTACTCTATTCCTAGTTTGCTAAGTTTTTATCATGTCTAGATGCTTGGTTTTGACATAGATATTTTTTTCTGCATCTATTTATCAATTATAAAGCTTTTCTTCTTTAGCCTGTCAGTTGTGATAGATTACATTAGTCAGTTTTGAATGTTGAACCAGTGTACATACCTAGAATAAATCTCATTTCATCATTGTGTATTGTTCTGTTTTGTACATTGTTGGGTTTAATTTGCTAGTATTTTCTTGATTTTGTATTTATGTTTATGAGAGGTATTGGTCTGTAGTTTTTTTTTTTCCCTGTCTGTGTTTGTGCAGGTTGAAAGAGCAGAACCTTGTGAAAGAGCTGAGGCCCCGGGACCTGCTGGAAAGCAGCAGTGACAGCGATGAGAAGGTTCCTGTGGCCAAGCCCTCTTCGCTCTCCAAGCGAAAGCTGGAGCTTGAAGTGGAGACAGTGGAGAAGAAGAAGAAAGGGCGACCTCGGAAGGATGCGCGACTCATGCCCATGTCTCTGTCTGTCCAGGTGAGGCCAGTAGGCCTATGCCACCTTCCCCAGCCCACCTGTTGAGCTCAGTGTTGGAGCTTGCATGCGCCCAAGAAGGGAGGCCCTGCACACCACAGTGTGCCTCATCAGTGTGGGAACAGCTGGTTTAGACATGCGCTCCCCTGGAGGTAGCATGAAGGCCATGTTCCCTCTCAGACCTGCCCTCAACCCACCCTGAGCCCTCGAGCAGCTCCCTGGTGTCAGCTGCCTCATCTGTCAAGTGGGATTGCTGGAGCATTCATTTGCACTGTTGTCCTCCCAGAGTGGGTGGAAATGCCTGGGGAGCTGGCTGGCCTGGCTTCACCTCTAGTTGACTCACCTTTACCTGACACTGTCCTACAGTGCTGGGGAGGGGCTTAAGGACATTTCTGCTATTGCAGTCCCCAGCTGCTCTGACCGCAGAAAAGGACACTGTGTGTTTGTCTGTACCAGCGCCTGCACTGAAGCTGCCCATGCCGGGCCCCCAGAGAGCATTCACGCTCCAGGTGAGCAGGCCGCCTGCCTCTCCCTCACAAGTGTTTTCTCTCTCACTCTGTCCCCACTTCTCCCCTCAGCCCCAGTGTAAACCCTGAGTTGTCATAGACAGGTCTGTTTCTCAGTGGCTCTTCCTCACCTTCTGGGGGATGTTGTAGTGGGCAGGGCAGCCACCAGGCTTATTAGCAAGATCACTAACCTGTTCTCCAGGACTCCCCTCACGCCCCTCACCCCCTCTGGCTTTGCCATCACAGTCTCTGGTGCCATCTTCTGGGTACCCAGCTCCTTGCACATTTATCTCAGGTGTCCCTTCTCCTGGAAGCCTCCTTAGTGCTCCATACTTGGTCCCGGGCAGCCTGGAGGCAGGGAGCACAACCCCTCTCCCAAACTCCTCCAGTTTTCCCAGTGCGTTTCACCACTGAGTGCTGTTTGGGACTGTTCTTGGTTTCCTTATGGCCCTTTGCCTCAGGTCACCCACTTGTGTAGCTACAACGAGTACAAAGAGTTCAGCCATTCTGCCTGGTTTTCTACACGGATTATCAGTTATTTCCCCAGATGCAAAAAATGAGGCTGAGCTTATGTGGAGCCAGGCACTGAACCAAGAGCTTCTACCCATGCTCTTTTGAGCATACTCCTATGAGGTTGGTTTCAGATGAGCAGATAGAGCATTACTACCAAGGAACTAGGGGGGACTTTGGATTTTCTAGACTTTTCCTTCAGACACCAGCACAGACTTTGTGATTGCCAAGCACTGCGATCTTTGAAGGCCTTCAGCTAGGACTCAAGAGACCCATGTCTCACTCACAGCTCTGACCCCAGCTGGCTGTGGTCCTCACTTGCAGTGTGCTCGTGGACAAGTCACATGCCTTCTCTGCAGGCTCCCTTGGGAGAGGATGTGGTGGGGTCAGGAGGCTCTGGAGTCTTCAGCTCAGACACCAGTTCTCTGCTGTGCTACGTGGATGACCAGGCAAACTAGCTCCCAACATTGTCCCTGTCCTGGCAGGCCATACATTCAGCCCTCCGGTCCCCCATCCTGTTCCCATCCTCACCACCACCCTTCTGTTGGCCAACCAGCTCTGTCTGTCTCTTATGTCTTACCCCTGCCTCAGGGCCCAGGGCTACGGGCCTCTAACACCTCCCCTGTCCCATGACCCAAGTCTGGTGGGCCCACCGTTACCTGAAAAGAACATCGTGTTTGCTTTCCTCCATTCAGGTGAGCTCCGACCCCTCCATGTATATTGAGGTGGAGAACGAAGTGACAGCAGTGGGGGGAGTGAAGCTGAGCCGTTTGAAGTGTAACCGGGAAGGGAAGGAGTGGGAGACAGTGCTCACCAGCCGGATCCTCACTGCTGCTGGTAGCTGGTAAGGGTGAGGGTCTTCCCCCAGCACAGCATTTCTTGTAAAGCAAGCACTATGTCTTGTGCTGTGTGGCGCAGTTGCTATCTGAGGGGATGAGCTGCCCCCAAGTGCTAGCTCCCGTGGAGACCTGCGCCAGACCTCGCTCTGGGCTGAGTGCCTGAATCTGCCATGTCAGTCGCTGCAACACCCAGTGAAGTTGGCATCGTCATCTCCATGGCACAGGAGGGGAAATCAAGTCCTAGCAGCTCACCCACACCAGGATTTTTGACCCAGTTGTTCCGATTCCCTCGTCTGCCCAGAATTCTGAAGTCTCAGGTCCCAGGAGGAGCTCTGCCTGACTCTGACTTGGGTGGTTCTTTCTCTGGATCCCAGATTTTAATCCAAGGAGGTCAGGGTAGATTTCTGACTGCCCCCGAGTCCTCATCCCAGCCCTTTTGAGATTATGCACTGTGAGGGGAGACCTTAATTCAGTGCTAGCCACCCAGTGTCTTCCCATGGGTGTCTGGGCCACTACCCTGTGGAGCTGTACCTGTGCGCACCTCCTCCAGCTGCAAAGGCTTTCTAAGCACACAGTTGGCATCACCTGTGGAGACATGCTCCGTTGTGCCCTCACTTTTTGGGCAGAGGCCTTCTTGGGACTAATTTGGCTAGTTGTAGCCAGGAGACTGTCAGGTGGGGGCTCTGTGGCCTCATATGACAAGTGAGATGTGCTTCCTGGGTCACCATCAGTGCAATGGTCCTCTGAAGCCCCAACCCCCTGGGTCAGCATTAGGGTCAGCACAGAAAAGCTTGAACAGCCCAGTGAGGGAGGAGAATATAGTCTCTAAGGAGAGGTCTCAGGTTCCATCAGCCCTGCTTCCCCACCCTGCCCCAGTCTCACTGGCAGGCCCTGTCTCCACCTCTCCTGCTGCACCCACTCAGGCTCAGGTCCATGTAGAGGGAGGGCTCTGCCTCTTGGGTCTCCTACCTCTGCCCACAGCACCTGGTCGTCATGATAACTATCCACATTCTGCCTTCTCAGTGACGTGGTATGTGTCGCCTGTGAAAAGAGGATGCTGTCAGTGTTCTCTGCCTGTGGTGGTCGCCGCCTCCTCCCTCCCATCCTCCTGTCGTCCCCAATCTCCACGTTGCATTGCACAGGCTTCTACGTCATGGCACTCACTGCTGCAGCCACATTATCTGTCTGGTGAGAGACCGGCCTAGGGCAAGGTGGGCTGTGGCAGGGCAAGAAAAGGCTGTGCGGGTTCCTCTTCACTGCAGCAACAGGGGAGGCAGCCAAGGAGGCCACCTGGTGAACATGCTCTTGGGTCCTGCTAGCATGGGGGTCTTAACAGCCGAAGAGACCCCAAGCAGTCAGACACTGGACAGTGCTTGTGATAGCCACCCTTTGTGTGTGTGTGTGCGCGCGAGCATGCTAGGGGCAGATGTGCAAGTGAAAGTGGACCAGGATGCCTACCCCTGCTGCCACCCTTATAGGAGCAAACCACATAACAAAACACAGTGCCTACCTGCATGTGCCAGAGTCCTTATGTGGGATTCATTAGAAATGGGATCTCAGCTGCTACAGTGTGGCCACACTTCTCCCAAAGTTGTTACAGCATTGGTGGCAAACCCCACAGCTCTGTTGCCTGAACTCTTTGCTATAGACTTAGTGGAGGAAGTAAAATGGCTCATAGGGAGCAGAAGCCACTCGTGGCCCAGAGCTCCTCTCCAGGGAGGCCAGAGCAGGGTATGCCCTAAAGACCGTGGGGGAGGGGTCTGAGCAGCGAGGCACACTCTGATGCATTCACCCAGATTGGAGGGTGAGCTCTTCCTTTTCTCCTTCCTAGGGATGTTCACAGACAGGTGGTTGTGGTAAAGGAAGAATCTCTACACTCCATCCTGGCAGGTAACTGGCAGTGCACTGTCCCTGGTCCCCTAGGGAGGGAGGGGAGCAGGGCAGCTTGAGTCCCAGGCCCCACTCAACCTACATAGAGAGCCAGAGCCAGTCTCTGGGCCCAGCCCAAGGTATTCAGTGTGACAGGGTGTCATAATTATGTTGCAGGGAGATGCAACTTCTCCAAGGCACATTTTTTTGGCTCCTTGAGAGTTAACAAAGAATCTGGTGGGTGGCAGAGAAAGCAGCACTCACAGAGAAGAGATTCCCTGGTTGCTGAATCAGCATTAAGGCAGCCGTTGCTGGGACTGGGAGCCATGGTTAGATCTCTCCTTTGGTGCATGTGCCAGCACTTGCTGATCAGAATGATCAGAACCTATTCTTGTGGTGTCTCTGCAGGAAGTGATATGACAGTGTCACAGATCTTGCTCACGCAGCATGGAATCCCAGTAATGAACCTGTCTGATGGAAAGGCATACTGCTTTAATCCATCACTTTCTACATGGTAAGCAAGCCACCATTCCCCAGCCCAGTCCCAGGGGAGAGTGTCCGTCTCAGCAGCGAACAAAGGCTTCTGGTTCTGGTGGTTAGGCCTGGCTGGCTTGACTTCTCCTGAAAGTTGGAGGAGTCAACTTTCCACTCTATCCCTGGAGTGGAAGCTACAGTGACAGCTTTGATGTGCTCTGTCTGCTGGAGGAAACAGAGCTCAAACCCGCCTGTGTAGACCCTCCTGTCACCGTGAGAGGCTGGTGACCCATACCTTCTCTGCTGGCAGTGCCATACACAGGGAGCTTTCCTTTGTCTACATAGTTCTCTGAGGTGACTTTGTCTGGAGTAGACATTTGAAAAATGTTATGGTTGTAAATATATATTTCCAGCCTGACTTCCTTAGCCATCGTCAGCATAGGTGAGTCAGCTGCACAATAGTTTCACCAGCACATGTTAGTTTTTTAAGGCAAGTGGCATTTCCAACTTAGTGAACTAGTAAGATTGCACCGTTGCCACATGTGATGGTCTGTGCCTTTCCTCTGCCCCATTTTGGAATTTGGAGCCCTTTTCTTTCTTTCTTCTTTTATAAGAATATTTTTTTAACCCTGGCTGCTGTGGCTCAGATTGAGTGACAGCCTGCAAACCAAAAGGTCACAGGTTGGATTCCTGGACAGGACACATGCCTGGGTTGCAGGCCAGGCCCCCATAGGGGGACTGGGAGAGGCAACCACGCATTGATATTTCTCTCCCTCTTTCTCCCTCCTTTCTACTCTCTCTAAAAATAAATAAAATCTTTTTAAAAAATGTTTTTAACTCTCAGCATATGTTTATTGACCTCAGAGAGAGAAGAAGGCAGGGAGACAGAGAGAAAGAAAAACATCTATTGGTTGTCTTCCATACGTGCCCCGACCAGAATCAAGCCCTTTTGGTTTACGGGAAGATGCTGCAACCAGCTGAGCCACCCGTCTAGGGCTGGAGCCCTTTTCTGGGATTTGTAAAATCCCTTTATACATCAGCAATCTTAATGCATACATGTAAACTATGTACCTTGTGTACCAGCCACTCTGAGAAATTCTTTCGCCTGCACCTTTGGTTCTTCGGACCCAAGTCTTCAGCACTTTTCTTTTCGGAGTTGCCAGATACAAGTTTATCCCACACTGAGATCTCTTTCCTGAGTTAAAAAACCCAAGTCAACCCCCAAACTCCCCACTGCCTGCTCATCCATGTTGCAAAGTGTTGTGTATTATATGATTACTGTAATAATGGGAACAAGCCAGGTATTTGAGAAAGGAAATGTTGACCCTTTGTATTGTGCACATGTTTACAAAGGTGCCTGGATGTTTTAAAAGTGTGTGAAGAATGTTTTACAAAGATGTGAAGGGTCTTGAGAAGGTGAAGAGCTGACTTCCTCAGATGTTGTGGAAACACAGGAAGGCTGGAGCTCTGGCATTCCTCGAACCTTTCAAGCGGGCATTTCAGGCACACTTCACACATAGGCCTCCTGGTCCCAGGAACCAAGACCACAGGGCTGAAGTGTTTGCCACAAAACCCTTGTCAGTGACCTTCACTGTCATTAAGGCCCCCTTGTTATTAAACCCGTCTGTGAGGGGCCCATGGTGAGAATGTAGTGACACTCAGCCTTCGTTGGTGTTCTAGTAACAGGTCATGTGGTGCTTGCTTCTTGGTGGCCTCACTGCCAGCCTGCTCTGCTGGACCTCCTGGTCTTTCTGAGCTCAGCTTCTGCTTTTGTCTCCCCAGGAACCTGGTTTCTGACAAGCAGGACTCCCTGGCCCAGTGTGCAGACTTCAGGAGCAGCCTGCCTCCCCAGGACGCCATGCTGTGCTCGGGACCCTTAGCCATAGTCCAGGGCCGTGCCTCCACGTAGGTGACCCGAGTGCTGGGAGAGGTGGCTGGGTCATGCAAGTATAGTCCCACCCAGACCAACTCTCTGATTGCTGTTCCCTGTGCCCAGCTGCTGCCCAGCACAGATAGGCTATAGGTGTCACGAATTTTGGGCCCACATTGGGTAATATCTCAGAATGCTGCATTGCAAGCCCTGTTACTTGAGGGCACAGGTAGCAGTCTGAGGTGCTATGGGTCATGAGCACCTGTGTATTTTGTTTGAGGGTCTGGGCCTCTGGCCTGTCAAACTCAAGTAGCAAGTGCAGAGTGGGGTACACCTGGGGTACCAGAGTATCCAGGAGGTCCACAGCTGGGACATAGGGACAGGTGGGCCAGTATGGAATGATACCTACCCCGGTGCTGTCTTCTTGGTGTTGCCCTGGGGTGCACAGTGGCAGCCTCCTGCCCCACATAATACTCACTGCCTCATGACATGTTTCTGCAGTTCAGGGAGGCAGGCAGCCCGGCTTTTCTCCGTGCCTCATGTGGTGCAGCAGGAGACTACCCTGGCCTACCTAGAGAACCAGGTCGCAGCGGCCCTCACCCTGCAGTCCAGCCATGAGTATCGCCATTGGCTCCTCCTCTACGCGCGGTACCTCGTGAATGAAGGTGAGGTTCCCAGTAAGCCCCTCCATTCTCCTGGGCCCAGCTCACAATCCCTGTCCCAGTATATCCCTCCTCAAGCCTATGAATTGGGACAGAGGTGCACTGGCCTAGGGCTCCCTTTCCTCCCGTTCTGCCATGGTCATCCCAGAGGTCCTGGCCTCCAGCTCTCCCATCAGAATGGTGGTCTCCCAACCTCCCTACCTCCTATCCTGAGTTGGATCAGGGCAGCTCAGCAGGCATCCAGCCCCATTACTAGCAGCTCCCTGAGGGTCAGGAGGATTAGCAGCAGGAAGGGGCAAGGGCAGAGGATATGTGGAAAGACATGCAAATGTGATGCTTAGACTTCTGCTCTCCCCTCACACCCTTGGAGCCTCAATGATCAGTGAGCTGGTCACCCCAGAGGAGGGCGTCGTCTTGTAGCATCCAATGTGCTTGCATTCCTTTCTTTCCTGAGCTACCTTGTGCCCTGGAAGGACTGTCCTGCTGTCCAGCACCTCCCCATGTCCCTCTAGCCTACCTTTCCCTATCAGGGCTCTCAGCACCTGTGTCCCCTTCACAGTATACCCTCACCCACACTGTCCCTGTTGTTCAGTAAAAGCAAGGTGTGTTGCAGGAGGTGATCGTCCTGTTCTTACTGTGACCTCCAAAGCCTCTCAACTCTCTGGTAGGCGAGCATGGAGTCTGCCTTACCAGCCTTCCTTCCCTTTGAACTTGGCCTCCAGGGCTGTGACTTGGGGATTGGCCCTCTCAAAGTTCTCTCTATGTCACCATGCAGGTTACCAGGCAGCCTCCCCCTCAGCCTCTTCTGGCCTTGCTTCGCTTTTGACAGCGCCCTTTCCATTTCGTTTATGGTTTGGGGGAGCAGGGAATGGAGTATAGAAAAGACAGAGAAAAAAACATGTCAAACCTCTACAGATATCACTCCCAGAATTCATATATTATGTTGCCTCTGGTGCAACTAGGTGTATATATACACCTTGCAATATATAATATATATACATTCCTGATGACGACAAACATGGCTGACCAACTCGAAGCCCCTAGCCCTTCCCCAGCAAACTCTAGTGACGAGTTTGATGTGTACTCTTCCCACCCGATGTGTGGTTGCCCAGTACATTTGATTACTGGCATTTTTAAACATCCAGTCTTCCCAAGTCCTCACCTCTTTTCTAGGATGCTCCAGTAACTTCTGGGCTTCACAGCCCACTCTGCTGGGGAATTCCCTCCTCCGGCTCCCATCTGGTTTGCTTCATCCTAGGTGTTGGTCAGGACTCACCCTGCTGCCCTGTGTAAAGTCGCTGCCCCTCTGGGGCCTGTACCCATTTGTGCGGTCGCTTCTGCTGCTTGCTTCTCTTCCTCTCACGTGTCTGTTCCAGGGTCGGTACATAAGTCACCTCTCGCTGTCCCTTGCTTCCTCACTGTAAAAGGAACACTCAAGTTTTAAAGGGAGACCCCTCTCCTGAATTCCTAAGATTCCAGCTTCATCCTCTTATTTCCACCCTCATCTTTGGGTGATTTCATCCATTCCCTATGGCCTCAGCTGCCCCCAGTGCCGACAATCCCCATCCGCCCCTCCCTGAGCTGCCTCTAGCATTTCTGGCATTCTTCTTGGTTATGCCCATAACCCTTGAGTTGATGGGCCTGTGCCTGCTTCTCCTGTCTCCTCTGCTCAGTCACCACCTCCTCAGTCTGAACTCATAATACCCTTGCCATCTGTTACCACCTGACCCTGCTGATCTCTCACCCTGGCTGCCAAGATGTCTTCTCTCAAACCAATCTGACTAACCCTCTCCCCTCCTCCTACAATCTTCCACATTTTCCTATAACCTTGAGGAGTTCATCTTGGAGTTAGCCACATTTCATTTTTTTCTCATCGGCCCAGTGCACAGAGGGGCCACCACATGCCTTGTCGAGCAAGTAGGTGAGTAAGAACCTGTCATCATGAGTCTCGGTGCCCCAGACTGAGACACGCAAGAGGCATCTGCCCTTCATAGGCAACAAAATAAGCATTTGTTCATTCTGTTTTGATATACACAACATAGCATATTCTTGATTTTTTATTTCTTTTTGTAATGTGTTCCTATTTCTGTTTTGTTTTGTTTTGTTTTTGTTCTTTTGTTTTTTCTGTAATTAGGGTTTGAATACCGACTCCGAGAAATATGCAAGGACTTACTGGGTCCGGTTCACTACTCCACTGGAAGCCAGTGGGAGTCAACGGTAGTGGTAGGTGCTTCTTTCATTCTTGCCGCAAGAATTCTCTTGAAAAGTGAAGGTGGAGATTTAAAAAGTAAGCCAAAGTGCTTTGAAATTCTTCCTCATTCAATGTCTCCAGCACACTGCCTTGGGTTCCAGCATCAGTGAGCAGGTGAGATACCTGCACTGCACAATCTAGCAGGAGCTGGGCCCTCAGCATCAGGCCTAGGGAGCACTCAGCCATGCACTTCTCCTGAGGAAAGTTGGCTGCCCAGGGCTGTGGGCTTGTTCGGTAGTGAAGATGAAAGATCCTTCCCTGTCCTCATAGAGCTTGTAGTCTGGGAGGAAGGCAGATATAAGCAAGTGAGCAATTTAGTCAAGATAGGTTTAGACTGTGAGTTATGCTAAGAAGAATGTAAGTGGGTCAGTAAGAAAGCCTGTCTGGCTGGGAAAGAGTGACCAGGGAAGAACTCAGAAGAGGACTCTGAGGATGAAACCTGAGGTTAAGAATGAGCCAGCTCTGCAAAGCCCTGGGGAGTTTCCTGGTGGAGGTAGTAGGAGATGCAAAGAGGGGGTGGTACATTAAAACTACTGTATCTGGGACATAGGAGGCCGAAGAGAGGGTGGTGTGAGAAGAGGCGAAAGAGGTAAGCAGGAAGTACAACATGGAAAGCCTGTGAGAAGAGGAGTGTTAGTCTAGGCAGCCAGAGCTATTGAAGGATTTTGCACAGATGAGATGTAAACTCACATAGAAGACCAGTCAGCAGAGGTGACATGAACTGACATAGAAAACTAGTCAGGGCTTGTTTTTTCAACAGTTTTGGCAATAGACGCAGGTGACTTGGATCAGTGTGATAGTTACCAAAAGGGGAAAGAAGACAAATTCAAGAGGCAGAACAAAAAAGATTTGGTATGTGGGTGGGTGGATGTGGAGTAGATGAGGAAAAGAGAATAATGAACGTGTGGTCACCTCCAGATTTTTTTGGCTAGTGCATTGATTAAATTGGAAAAGGAGCAGTTGGTGAGGGATTAGAGAAGATGTGGGCCCAAGAAGTAGCTCCACTGTTTCACTCACTCAGTCACTGAGCAAGTACTGATGGAGCACCTTCTACGGCCCGGTATAGTCCAGGCACAGGGCAGGTAGCTATGACTAAGGCTGACGAGGGCCCTGCCTTTATGGATCTTCATTGTTGTGGAGAAAGACAGGTTCAAAACAAACAAGTACATATAATGTGTTGGGTAGGGGGGGGTGCCGTGAAAAATAATAGAAGGCAGGGGGAATAGGGAGTACTGGCAGGGTGCTATTTTATATTGGGTAATCAAGGAAGACCTAATTGAGGAAAGATCAGAAAAAGTGAGGGATGAAACCCCACATATATTTGGGGAAAGAACATCCAGGTAGAGGGAACAGCAAGTACAAAGGCCCTGAGGTTGGGGCAGGGGGGTCCTTGCAGCATAAAAGGAACAGCTGAGGAGAGTGGTGATGTGAGGGTGAAAGATTGAAGGGTCTGCCTCACAAGGCTCTGAAGGCTTCAGTGTGCACTTAGCCTCCTCTGGTTTTTGTTACATTTTTATTTAGTTGCACTAGATCTTAATTTGATTGGCTAATAAAATCTTAGATTCAAAATCAATTCCCGTGAGAGCTTTGAATGTATTGTACCAGAGGCTTTTAGCATCCACTGTTGCTATTAAAAACTCTGCCCCAAATCAGATTTCCATGCTTCGTAAGTTCTTTTGGGATCCTCTCTTGTTGTTTTGAAGTTTCACAAAACTCTAAGCCTATGTCTTTCATTCTGTGTATTTTCCTGGGTTCTCTTTGATTATATTTCCTTCCATTTTCTCCATCATAAGAGATACAGTATCCTTCTTTTGGGATTTGTTTTATTATTTTTATAGTTTCAATTCTCCCCCAAATTTTCAGTTTAGTGTTTTATTTGCTTGAACATAATCCTAGTATGAGGAGCCCTTGTGGATCTGTTTCTATTTCCTATAAATGTGTCTGCTAGTTCTCATTTATATTGTCTTACCTCCTTATATTGTCCTACCTCCTGGTTAGTTTTGACTGTCTGCTAGACTTGATATTTGAAAGATTATTTGTAGAAATGGTTTGAAGCTTCAGTGATATTACCTTCCTCAATGGGGCACTTTTATTGGCTGCTACCAGCTTTTGGCCCCAGCCATACAAGGCTCCCTCAACCCAGTTCAGGGATTGAGGTCTCTGGGCTGCTAGGGGACTCAAAGCTAGATACTAATTGGTGCAAAGACTAGTTTACTACCAGTTTGCCCCTGTCCTAGAGCACATTTATTTGGGGCTCCCGCACAGAAGAGGGGTGATTTACCAGTGACCCCACTTTTCATGGTCCTTTGGTCCCCCTAGGCCCCTCAAGTCTAGTAGAAGCTGTGCTCAGCCTCTTCAATAAATGTTCCCAAGGCAAAGGTGTCTCTCTGGATTTCCACCTGCTTCACACCAAGTTTGGTCCTTCATCACTAGCACATGAGCTCTATGAGGTCTGTCTCTTTGCCCAGCTTTGTTCCCTATCTCAATGGGAAGGGTTTTTCTGAATTACCTACAAGAATAGAGCTATTTCTCCAGCACACCTCACCTCCAGGTAGCTTGATAGTCTTAGGTGGGAGATCGGAACCAAGCCTTCCTGTGGCCAAGTTGTAGGGCTTCACTCCATAACCCAGTTGCCACTCTGACAGCCTTAGCCTGAGACATCAGCAAGAGCTCTATGTAGCAGTTCTCTGTCTCAGCCTGCAGGTAAGCATTCTAGGCCAGCGCGGTGCACGTAAAAGAGGATACAGAGAGACCACTAACTCGTGGCTGTGCACTCTCCTTTCCCCTACTTCCTGCTGGTTGTTTTTGCTATCTCTAAGCAGGAAACCTCATTACGGATTTGCCCAGGAAAGTCTGTGGCTTTCTTTCCAGGCAGCACTCTCATTGTGGTCCTACTGGCTTTTCATCTTCTATAAACTGCTTAAAATAGCTGGTCTGCTCATGGTCCATTAGCAGATTCATGACAAAATTCCTCCAAATTGCTTTGTAGGCATTCTTTATATATTGGGGAAATAACTCTTATTGATATGAGCTTCCAGCACACCTCAGGGGACCCCAAAGATCCAGGCCTCTTTCCCTCCAGGATTATAGCTCAGTGTGCACGGGAGGGAAGCACTAAGCAGCCACCCTTCAGGTGCCTGAGCTCTGTGCTCCCCACTGTATTTTCAGCCAGGAACTGCTTTTGGAAGCCTCCCTCTGCCAAGGTCTTCACTGTAGGACCTGTGACATTGGTCAGAAAGGGGATGATGAGCTATATCCCAGACTGCTGCCTGAAACAGTGGGGAACATCATCTATTACTGAGCACCCAGGGAAGGAGATGGTACTTTGTAGGTATTGGTATTGAAACCAGCCTTCAGGCCAGAGGGCAAATCCTCTTATAGCTTGCCCCTGGTGCCATAGGCAGGCTGAAATTTTTACTTTGTTAATAGCAGTTTACTTTGTACTCTTTCATTTTTTTAATGGAGTTTTTCCATTTTTTATTTTAAAATTTATTTTGAATGGTAATATAGTCACATAGTTCAAAAATTAAAAACTACAGTATGTTTTAAAGATATTATTTATTTTATTTTTTGACAGGGGAAAGGGAGGGAGAAAGAGAGGGAGGGAAACATCAATGTGTGGTCGCCTCTCATGCACCCCCTACTGGGGACCTGACCTGCAACCCAGGCATGTGCCTTGATTGGGAATTGAACTGGCAACCCTTTGCTTCACAGTCCAGCACTCAGTCCACTGAGCCACACCAGCCAGGGCAAAAGTACAGTAGTTTAGAAATATGTTTTAAAGTCAGGAAGTATGAGACCACCACCTTTCTTCTTCTTCCTTCTCCTTCCTTCTTCTTCTTCTTCTTCTTCTTTCTTCTTCCTTCTTCCTTCAAGATTCTTACAGCTATTCAAGATCCCTAAAGATTTCATTTGAAGTTTAGCATGGATTTTCCTCTTTCTGTAAAAAAATGACAGTAGGATCTTGACAAAGAATGCATTAAATCTATAGACCACTTCTGGTATTATTGACATCTTATTATTAAGTCTTCCAGTCCATGAACATTGGATGTCTTTCCATTTATTTCTGTTTTCTTGATTTCTTTCAGCAGCATTTTGTAGTTTTCAATTTACTAGTCTTTCACCTTGGTGAAGTTTATTTCTAAGTATTTTGTTCTTTTGGAGGCTATTGTAAATGGAATTGTTTTCTTAATTTACTTTTCATAGTGTTCATTGTTGGTGTATGGAACTGATATTTTTTGTTGGCTTCATATTCTACAAATTGGCTGAATTTATTAATGCTAACAGGTGAGGGGTGTGTGTGTGTGTGTGTGTGTGTGTGGTGTATCTTTAGGGTATTCTACATATAAGATCATGTTGTCTGCAAACAGAGATATGTTTACTTGTTCCTTTCCAATTTGGATGCCTTTTCTTTCTTTTTCTTGCCTAATTGCTCTGGCTAGCATTTCCAGTACTGTGTTAAACAAAAGTAATGAAAGTAGTCATCCTTGCCTGGTCCCTGACCTTAGAGCAAAAGCTTTCATTTCAGTCTTTTAACACTGAATATATATGTTCGCTATGGGCTTTTCATAGATGGCTTTTATTTTATTGAGATAGTTTCCTTACGTTACTAGTTCATTGAGTGTTTTTTTATAATAAAATTGTTGAAATTTGTCAGATGCTTTTCTATATCAGTTGAGGTGATTTTCTGGGATGGATTTTGTCCTTCATTCTATTAATGTGGTATATATTATATTATTTGATTTTAGTTTATTGAACCATCATTACATTCCAGGAATAAATCCCACTTAATCATAATTTATATTGCTTTCAATTTGCTGTTCAATTCTGTTTGCTAGTATTTTGTTCATGATTTTTGCATGTGTGTTCGAGAGAGAGAGAGAGAGAGAGAGAGAGTGTGTGTGTGTGTTTCTTGTAATGTCTTTATCTGGCTTTGATATCAGAGTAATACTGGCCTCATAGAATGAATTTGGAAGTGTTTACTCCTCTTCGATCTTTTGAAAGAGTATATGGAGAACTGTTCATTCTTTTTTATGTTAATGTTTGATAAAATTCACCAGTGAAGCCATCTGGTCAGTCCGTGGCTTTCCTCTGTTGAGAGGTTTTTGATTACTGATTCGATCTCTCTGGTGGCTACAGATTTGTTTGGACTTTCTGTTCTTCACGATTCAGTTTTAGTAGGTTGTGTTTTTAGGAATTTGTTCATTTTTATCTGTTACCCTATTTGTTGATATATAATTGTTCATAATATTCTCTTATAATTCGTTTTATTTTGTGGAATCAGTTTAATGTCCCTATTTAGTTTCTGATTGTCATTTAGTCTTTTTCTTAGTCCATGTAGCTAAAAGTTTGTCAACTTTGATGACCTTTTCAAAATAATTCATTTTTTGTTTTATTTTCTCTTTTTTCTATTCTCCATTTATTTATTTTTGCTCTAATATGTATGGCTTTCTTGTTTCTGCTTGCTTTGGATTTAATTTGCTTTTATTTTCTAGTTTCTTAAGATGGAAAGTTGTGTTACTGATTCTAGATCTACTGGGTAGATTCTTACGGCTATAATTTTCTCTTTAACCAATACTTTTCCTATATCCCATAACTTTTGGTATGTTGTGTTTTCATTTTCATTTGTCTCAGGATATCTTCTAATTTCCCTTGTGATTTCTTCTTTCAATCTTTGGTGGCTTAACATTGTGTTGTTTAATTTCCACACAATTGTGAATTTTTCAGTTTTTCTTCTGTTGATTTCTGGTTTCATTCTACTCTTATTAGAAAAGATACTTTTTATGATTTCAATGTTTTAAAACTTATTGACACTTTTTTTTAATACTTATTTTTAGAGAGAGAGGAAGGGAGAGAAACATCAATGTGTTGTTGCCTCTCACGTAACCCCCACTGGGGACCTGGCCCACATCCCAGGCATGTGCCCTGACCGGGAATTGAACCTGCGACCCTTTGGTTTGCAGCCTGTGCTCAATCCACTGAGCTACACCAGCCAGGGCGACACTTGTTTTTTGGCCCAACATATGATCTATCCTGGAGAATGCTCCATATGCAGTTGAGAAAAATGTATATTTTGCTATCTGTTTATTAGGTTCAACTGGTCTATACTGTTTTTCAGGTCCTCTGTTTCCATATTGATCTTTTGTCTGATGGTTCTATCCATTATGGAAAAGGGGATATTGAAGTCTACAATTATTATAGAGCTGACCATTAAATCCTTTTAATTCAGACACTGTTTGCTTCATATACTCAGGAGCTCTGATATTTGGTGCATGTATGTTTATAATTTTTACATCTTCTTGATGAATTGATATTTTTATTATTATATAGTGATCTTTTTGGTTTCTTGTAACAGTTTTTGATGTAAAACCTATTTTATCTGTTATTAGTATAGCCATCCCTTCTCTAGTTTGGTTACTGTTTACATGGGCTATCTTTTTTTGTTCTTTTACTCTCAACCTATTTGTGTTCTTAGATCTAAATTGAGTTCCTTGTATGCAGCATATAGTTGGGTTCTGTTTTGTTAAAATCCACTTTTTGATTAGGGAGTTTAATCCATTTACACTTAAAATAAAGACTTAATATTGCCATTTTGTTATTTGTTTCCTGTATGTTTGATAGCTTTTTGTCCCTCATTTCTTCTCATTATCTTTCTTTATGTTTACTTGATATTTTAGTGATATGTTTTATTTCCCTTCTCATTTCCTTTTGTGCATATTCTATAGGTATTTTCTTTTTGGTAATCATAGGGAATAATAAAAACACTCTAAAATTATAACAATTTATTTTCAACTAATAACAATTTAATTTCAGTTGCACACAAAA
Source organism: Anoura caudifer (assembly GCA_004027475.1). Taxonomy (NCBI): domain Eukaryota; kingdom Metazoa; phylum Chordata; class Mammalia; order Chiroptera; family Phyllostomidae; genus Anoura; species Anoura caudifer. The sequence goes on from PVKU01000151.1 coordinate 567,935, forward strand.
CAGTGCATATCCTTTACAGCTCCACTCCACACACTTTGTTTCTTTTTTGTTTGTTTGTTTGTTTTAGATTTTATTTACTTAGAGAGGGGGAAGGGAGGGAGAAAGAAAGGGAGAGAAACATCAATATGTGGTTGCTTCTCATGTGCCCTCTACTGGGGACCTACCTGGCCCACAACCCAGGCTTGTGCCCTGACTGGGAATTGAACTGGCAACCCTTTGGTTCACAAGCCAGTAGTCAATCCACTGAGCCACACCAGCCAGGGTACATTTTATGTTTTTGAAGTCTATAAACTATATAGTTTATCTAAAGATATAAAACTAAACTAAAGATATAGGTTTTGAAAACTGTATCTTTATAAATTGTATAACCATTAACATAGATTTCTAATTTCTTATGCTTTTGTTTTTAAATCCTATAAACGAAATTAAAAATGGAGTTATCGCCCTGGCTGGTGTGGCTCAATGGGTTGAGTGCTGGCCTACAAACCAAAGGATTGCCAGTTCAATTCCTGGTTGGAGCACATGCCTGGGTTGCGGGCTAGGTCACTGGTTGAGGACGTGCAAGAGACAACCACACACTGATGTTTCTCTCCCTCTCTTTCTCCCTCCCTTTCCCCCTCTCTAAAACAATAAGTAATTTTTTTTAATGATGTTATCAAACAGAATTACACAATATGGATTTATGTTCGTCCATATATTTATTTTTACCGGAAAACTTTATATTGTATTGTCTCGTGTTCTTTCACTTCTACTTGAAGGACTCCCTTTAGCATTTCTTGTAGGGCAGGTCTAATGGTAATAAACTCTTGACAGTTTTTATTTATCTGGAAATGTCTTAATTGCTCCCTCTGTTTTGAAGCACATTTTTGCCAGATATGGTATTCTCAGATGTCAGCTTTTCTTTTCAGCATTTTAAATATGTTATCCCACTGCCTTCTGGCCTTCAGTGTTTCTGCTGAGAAATACATTCATCTTATCGAGGATCCCTTGTACATGCACAACCATCACTTTTCTGCTTCCAAGATTCTCTCTTTGGCTTTGACTTTCCACAGTTTGACTTCCTCATGTGTCACCCAATGGGTTCCTTTGGGTCTTTCCTACATGGAGTGTTTGTTGAGCTTCTTGGCTTTTTAGATCCATGTCTTTCCTCAAACTTTAAAGATTTTTTAGTCATTATTTCTCCAAATAAATCTCTTCCCCTTTCTCTCTCTCTCTTATTCTTTTTGGACTTCCATAATGAATATGTATTGGTCAACCTAACAGTGTGCAATAAGACTCTTAGGCCATTTTCACTTTTCCATTCTGTTTTCAGTTTGTTTTTCAGACTCAATAATTTCAAATAACCTGACTTCATTCACTGATTCTTGCTTTTGTCTGTATGTTGAACCTTTCTAGTGAGGTTTTCTGTTTTTAAGCTCCAGAATTTGTTTGGTTCTTTTTTCATAATTTCTATCTTTTTGTTGATAATGTCCCTTTGTTTACATATTGTTTTAATGATTCCATGTATGTGTCTTATTCATGTTCTCTTTCAGCATATTTAAAACAGTTGTTTTAAATTCTTTGTCATGTAAGTTCCAGGCCTGTGTTTCTTTCGGGTGAGTTTCTAGAGATTTACTTTGTTCTGTTGAATGGGCCTGGTTTCCCTGTTTCTTTGTGCCTTATGACCTTTGTTGAATATCAGGCATTTGAATAAAATCACCCTCTTTCCAGACTGGCTTCACTACTCAGCCCAGAGGAAAGTTCATGGTCCTCTCAAGCCTTTTCTGGGGGTGTAGCTTTTCCAGGCCTTCACGTGTTTTTTTTTTCCCCCATTTCCCCATATATGCAGCTGCTTTCAATGTTTTTATTTTCTTAAAAGTCTCATTCTCCTGGCTGGCATAGCTCAGTGGATTGAGCATGGGCCTGCGAATCAGAGGGTCACTGGTTAGATTCCCAGTCTAGGTCACATGCCTAGATTGCAGGCCAGGTCCCCAGTGTGGGGCATGTGAGAGGCAACCACACAGTGATGTTTCTATCCCTCTCTTTCTCCTTCCTTCCCCTCTAAAAATAAATAAAATATTTTTTAAAAAAAGTCTCATTCTTGCTCCTTTCTACAGCCTTAGATGTTCTTGTATTCTACCCATAATCTCTTGCTCCCAGATACCCATGGGCCTACAGTTCCCATGTAGCTCTTACATGCCGTAGTGACCACCACTGCCTTTTGCAGCCTCTGCCCTGCAAATTAGTCTATTTTTTCTTCTTGCCACTCTTCCCATCAGCATTCTTCATTCATTTAGGTTTTCCTTAATTCCTTCAGTAAAGTTTTATGATGTTTAGCACATAGGCTATGCATATCTTTTGTTAGATTTACTCTTAGATATTTTATAATTGTGGCCATTGTGATATGATATATTGTTTTATGTTTTCTGATTATTCATAGCTGCTGCATATAAGTGCATTTGACTTTGATTTTTTTAAAGATTTTATTTATTTATTTTTAGAAGGAAGGTAGGGAGAAAGAGAGGGAGAGAAATATCAATGTGTGGTTGACTCTCGAACACCCCCTCTGGGGACCTGGCCCGCAACCCAGGCATGTGCCCTGACAGGGAATTGAACTGGCAACCCTTTGATTCACAGGCCAGCACTCAACCATTGAGCCACACCAGCCAGGGCTTGACTTTGATTTTTTTATTAATTTGTCAATGGTTCTGTGTTTTCTATGTGGAGTAAGCAATCAAGTCATCCCAAATAATCATTTCATTTCTTATTTTCCAAGCCTCATGCCTTGTTGTTCATAATATTAGAATCTATTAATATAGTAAATTATAAGTTTTCTAACTTTAAATTCTCCTTGTTTCCCTGGATAAACTCAACTTGGTCAAAGTTATTTTTTTATTCGTTGTTAGAATTGATTGCTAATTTTTAGAGGATTTATATATGATTTCATGGGTCACATTGGCCTGGGATCTTCTATTGTCAGTCTGTCCTTTTTTTGGTTTTAGAATCAAGGTTTATTTGCCTCTTAGAATGCATTAGGGGTAATTCCTCTTTTTTTATTCTCTGAGTTTGTATAAGATTGGAAAAATCTGTTTCTTGGAAGTTTCTTAGACATCAGTTTAAAAATCTAGTATACCTAATGCTTTCTTCGTGGTAAGATTTAAATCCTATTTCCTATTTCTTTTTGAGCAGTTTAAATAAATTATATTTTTCTAGGAATTAGTCTGTTTTCTCTAATGTTCAGTTTTGTTGGCATGAAGTTGTTGTTGGTACTGTTTTTCTTTTCTAAATCTGCGGTATATCAATTTTTAATTCCTAATATTCTTTGAGCTTTCTTTCTGTTTCTTGATGAATGTTGTTAGAAGTTTGTCTTTTGTAGTCTTTTTTTAAAAATGACTTTTTCCTTCTTCATCTGCTCTATTGAATGTTTGTTTTCAATTTTATTCATTTCAATTTTTTTATTCATCATCTTCCTTCTGCTTTATAAAAATGTTTTCTGCTGTCTTTTCTTCTTTTTCCTCCCCTTTGTATCTTAGGTCAGACATTTGATCATTGGTTCTCATTCTTTCATGTTCTGTAGTATAAGCTGTTTTATATTTGTAAGTGTCCCTACATAAGCCCCACTTTTGCTGCATCCCACCAGTTTTACAGTGCTTAATGTTTTATTTCCATTCACTCGTAAGTCATTTTTAATTTCAGTCATCTAATGTTAATAATCTGACCCATGAATTTTATTCAGTTGTGTTCTAGTCAGAGAACATGCTCTCTATCAGGGACGGGCTTTGCCCCACCTCAGGGGTCGGCAGACTTTTCATGTAAGAGACAGAAAATAAATATTTCCACTTTGAAAATCCGTATGTTCTCTTGCAACTACTCAAGCCTGCAGTTATAACATAATATGTAAACAAATAGAGAGGTATCATTGTGTTTTGATAAAATCATTTACAAAGAGGTGGTAGGATGAATTTGGCCCAAGGCAACCCCAGTCAATGTGAGACCTGTTGTTTGGTTGAGCGGTGCTAGTAGAGCAATGTTTCACATTTCCATATGTGCCAAAGAAAAATTTGTGTTACCTAGTTGTGGGTGCCTCGTTCTGTATATGTCCTAATGGTCGTGTTTACTTCATGTTCAGTTTGAATTATCTGAATCTGCAGGTTTTTGCCTTTCTGGACCCTCATTAATTGATTGTACAGTGAAAGCTCCCCATGAGGGTGGCTTTGTCCCTCTCTCTTGACTTTCTCTTTCTCCAATGATGGTTTTGTGTAAAAGTCTGCTTTGTCTGATAATTATAAAACACAAGCTCTCTTTTACTTATTTACTTACATATCTTTCCCCATCTTTAACTTTTTAACATTTCTCTATCCATGTTTGCATGTTTCTTGCCAACACCATGTGGCTGTCTTTTGTTTGATCTGATCAGACAAGTGACCAGCTGTTTTTTTATCACAAGTTGAAACCACTTAAATTTTTTGTTTACATTTTTTAAAGACCAGCATAAACTTTAGCAACAGAGTTGATCACATTGCTTTTCATACCTCTTTTAGCATTATCTCTGTTTATTTCTTCTTACTTTGAATATTTACTCCAGGATATTTTCAGGATGGATCATTCTGTGGGAAACTTCCTGAGGTCTTACAAGCCTAAGAATATTTTTTATTTCACCCTCTTATATGAATAACTGTTCAGCTGGATAAAAAAGTAGATTGTGACATTTTGTTCCTATATATATATATTTTTTAACTTTATTTTTAGAGAGGGGAACGGAGAGAGATAGAGAGTGGGGGTGGGAACATCAATGTGTGAGAGACACATGGATCAGTTGCCTCTCATGTGCTTCAACTGGGGACCTGTCCCACAACCCAGGCATGTGCCCTGACCAGGAATTGAACCAGCTGCCTTTCAGTTTGCAGGCCAACTTTCAATTTACTGAGCCACACCATCCAGGGCTCCAGTATATTTAAAATAGTACTTTAGTCCTACCGGTGTGGCTCAGTGAGTGAGCATCATTCTGCAAAGCGAAAGGTCACCAGTTCAATTCCCAGGTAGAGCAAATGCCTGGGTTGCCAGCCAGGTCTCTAGTTGGGGGTGTGTGAGAAGCACCTGATTGATGTTTCTTTCCCTTTCTTTCTCCTTCCCTCCCCCTCTCTCTAAATTTTATAAACCTTTTTTTTTTTTAAATACTACTTTATCATGAATCTTGATATCTCTTCTTTTGTAGGTGATGTGCTCTTATTTTTTTAGAAATTTTCAAATTTTTTTTGTATTCACTATCCACAGATTCTCCTATATTTCATTCTAATAATGTGTCTAAATACCGTTTTTTCTTATCTTCATCAGTACTCAATAGAGCCTTTCGACCTAAGGCAATTCATTTTGCTTTAATTAGGTGAAATCTATTCATATAATTTCTTCAAATATTTCCTTCTTCTTCTATCTCTCTCGTGTGGGCCTCATGTAGATGTTAGGCCCATTTGCTATACTCCATCTGCCTTTACTTTATCTATACAGTGTCTCCTCTTGCAGTTTCCCCTCTGTATGTCTTCCTGCTCAAGCAGTGGCTGCTCCTCCATCTGATCCCACTTGACTTGGTGGTCTTCAGCAGCGTCCAGTCTCCTGCTCATCCCGTCTCCTTCAAGCACTATGTTGCTCAGACTTAATATCTACACTTTTTTGTAATTCCTTGTCTTGTTACAATGTCAATTTTTAACACCTTAGGCCTTCTTTTCTGGTGGTCAGTATTGTCACTTGGTGGTTTTCCCTTTGTAGCAACTGTGCTTCTCAGGGTTCTGTGCAGTGGAGACCCTGTCTGGTGGTGCATGTTGCAAAAGTGCCCAGGCAGACCTTGGTGCCAGCGCACTTAGTCATGGAGGAGGCGTGGGCAAGAGCCAAGGGCAGACACCCCAGGACTATAAAACCAAAGCCAGTCATTGCCCCCCCAGGAGCCTCCTCACCCCTGGATTTGATCTCAGGCCCCTGGACTGCATTTGCATGAGGGAGCAGCCCCTCCCAGGTGGCCATCCACCTATCCCTCTGCCCTGATATCTATACTCATCCTGCTCTGGAAGGCCAAGCTACTGTGGCCACTGAACAGTACAGTCAAAAGCTAGTGGTGACTGTGCCACCAGACTTAAGGGACATAGAGAAACAGAAGCTTCCCTGGTTTTCTCTGCAGTATCCTTGCACTCTGTCCCTCCCCTGGTGCCACTCCACCCACATGCCCCAGGTCAGCATTTCAGTTCTCCCAGGGCTTCCTAACATGCAGAGAAATTTTTCCCATCCACCTCTGGTTTCTCCAAAGGGTACCTGGGAGTCAGATGGGCAGACACAAGGATCTCTATTAGGCACAGTGTAGGTCTTCTCACTGACACACAATGAGTTGTCACTCCTGTGTCCACAGGGTCTGCGGAAGAGGGAGCTACTGAAGGAGCTGCTGCCAGTCATCGGGCAGAACCTCCGCTTCCAGCGCCTCTTCACCGAGTGTCAGGAACAGCTCGACATCCTGAGGGACAAGTAGCTTGCCTACATCTGCCCTGGCCACAGCAAGGGAAAGGCCACACTCTTGCCACTGATGACGAGCAGGGCCACCTCTCACCTTGTCGTTCTACAGTAGGTCAAGGAGACACTGGCAGGAGGTGGGCTGTCCTGCACCAGCACCAGCCCAGCAAACTGGGTAGACCTCCCCTGTGCCCTGGGCCTGTTGCTGCTCCCTTGGAAGGGGCTAGTTCTGCCCGCTACTCGTCCCTCCCTCCAGGACCCCCATGTGGAGCAGGGACTGGGGCTCTGCCCTGCTGCCCTGGAGTCAAAGAGGCACTCCCAGACCTACCGTCTTCAGCACGGTCCAGAGGTGGACACTAGCCCCTGCCACTGCACGTGCCGTGCTGCTTCAGCTATGACTAATGAGCCATTTGTGAGAGAGAGAACCCTGAAATGTTAGTGTATTATGCAGTCAGTAGACTGATGCAAGACCTATGTAAAAGGAAAGGTATTCCAACACACAGACTATTTTTGTACTAGAATTTGCTAACTTGTAATATGGAATTTTCCTTTTGGCCAATAATCAGGATTTCCCTATAAGTCACTTGGACATTGGTAACTTGTAGGAAAAAATTTAAACTCTAATTATGACAGCTACGTTGAAAAATAATTGTACTGAAATTAACTTGTCTATCTTCATTTGGTTTTAATTTTTAAATGTTTGTAAAAAGAGACTGTTTGGGGAGGGATGGGGCAGAGGGTGGGTGATTTTTTTTGTAAGTGTAAAATAAATGAACACACATTGGATATCAAATCATTGTGGTTTCCCCTGTCTTTTTCCTTCTCATTTCTTCCTTTCTCCCCCAACTATGGATCCCTCCTGACATGGGGAATGACAGAAAGGATCTTTGATGTTATCTAATCCTGCCCCTCTTCCAGCCCCTCCATGCAGAAATTCATTTTGCTTGCCCTGGCTGGTGTGGCTCAGCCGATTGAGTGCCAACCTGTTAACCAAAGGGTCACCAGTTCAATTCCCAGTCAGGGCACATGCCTGGGTTGCAGGCCAAGTCCCCAGTAGGGGGCACATGAGAGGCAACCACACATTGATGTTTCTCTCCCTCTCTCTCTTCCTCCCTTCCCCTCTGTCTAAAAATAAATAAAATCTTTTTAAAAAATCAATTTGCAAAGTAGAGGCCACTTCCCTGTTCATGCAGAATGTTAGAGCTAGGCTTTGCAGGCAGGCCACCTCACATGTTTCTCCTCCCGCACCAGGCATTGAAGCCCTTGGTTCTGTCTATGCTGTGCCTCAGGTGCCTGATCACGCTGGGCACCAAGGACCATGGCTGACTTGGTGATTTCATGGAAGGAAATCAGTAATTAAAGACTCAGGTTTTCTGAAGAATTATCTGGAAGCTGGGATTTTCTTTGTAGTCTAAATGCTGACTCATAGGAGGGAAGATAGCTAGAATTTCATAATCTACAAATATGGTGAGAGCTGAGCAACTTCATCCCTGGGTCATGGACCTCATCATTACCTCCCTGCCAGCCGTGTGTGATCCTGGGTCAGAGGAAGGCCTGGACTTGGATTCAGAAGGCCTAGATGACTCTGGTCCTTGACACCTCTCTGGCTGCTTCCTTGCCTAGAGGTCATCTTACCCGTCTCACTGGTATGTCAGGTAGCTAGATGAGACACAGCACACATGCATGCCTGACAAAGCCAGCACGCAGAGGCTGCGCTGTAGGCATGGATACCTCAAAAGCCAGGCTGCAAGCATGAACTTTTCTTTAAGGAACAGGGAGCCAAAGATGCTCTGTGGGTCAGGCAGCTCCCCTAGCAACTCTGCAGCTCAGCATTGAGAACTTTGCAGCCACAGGATGTACGTGACTGAAGGACTGACTGCCCTTTCTGGGGCCCAAACCAGCAAAAATCTGGGCTTGGCTTTTCAGCTGTCAAACAGAGCTGAGGTTAAGGAAACCTGCATGGTTCTGAGAGCTAACCAGGGTCACAGAGGCAAAGTCCTAGCACTTGGCAAATGCTCTGTTGAAGAAAACTTTGGCAGTCTATATGCTATTTGAAGAGGAAAGGAAGACAAGAAGCAGAAAGTTGGAGACTTCTTTCAGCCAAGATAAGTAACAGGGACCTGATTGACCCTCCTGCTTGAAACAACCAAAGGAAGCGGTCAAAATACATGAAACAGTGGTCTTGAGACACTGTTTGTCAGAAAACAAAGAACAGTGACCCCTGAGAGATGGGAAAAACAAAACAAAACAAAACAAAAAAACAGGATGAGACCACAACTGCCCCAGCTTACTACCTGGAGAGAGTTTCCAAGCTACAGCAAAGGGAGGGGAAGCTGAGGTGGAGCCCAGCTGACTACTTGTATTGAAGAAATGAAGCCTAGAGAGACTAAGGCAGCTGGACTTCACACAACAGAATACCAGAGAGGAAAAAGCTCCATGAAGAGAACCCTGGAGCTCAGCAGTGGAAGCACCTTTGTGTTCTCATCTGAGTACAGATCAGTGCATGCACGTGAGGAAACAGCCAAGGCCAGGCAAAGAACCATCCGAAAGGATAAGATCGTGAAAATTGCCTAGTTATCACCCAGGGCTGGAAATAGTACCTGTTCTCACCAACCAGGCTAGAAAATCTCATAACTCACAGGCTTGGGGTCGAGTACTCAGGAAGTCTTGCCTCAGTATTGGAGAATAATTAGAGCACTGCTCCAGATCCATCTGACAAAAAATAAAACCAAGTCCCAAAGGATCAATTTCCCAAGTACTGAAATATATGACAAAGGAAAGTTCAAGAGAATTTATAAGAATACAAAAGTATGCAGCATCCAACAAGGTAAAGTTCACAATGTCTGGCCTCCAAACAAACGCCAGGCATACAAAGAAGCAGGTGCACAATCCAAAATGAGAGTACTCAGACTGAACTGACGCAGAATTTACAAAGCTAGCAGAATTAGCAGAGAAGGACATTAAAACAGTTATTATTATAACACTATTCCTTATGTTCAGAAAATTACCTGGAGAACTAGAAATTCACAAACTTCTAGAGATGAAAACTATAACATGAAATGTATGCATGGGATAGTATTAATGGCAGATTGGATGTTGCATAAGAAGAGTAGTGAACTTGAAAGTAGAGCAATAAAAATATTCCAGAACAAAGAGGAAAAAATCCAAAGAGGAAAGAAAAGAAAATACCACCAGTAACCCATGGAAGTAAAGTAAAGGACCTTAATATACAAATAATTGAAGTCCTCAAAGGAGAACAGAAAGAAGGTGTGACAGAAAAAAATATATTTGAAAAAATAATGGCCCAAAATTTGCCCCACCCCTCCCTGCTGTCTCTGGTACCACTGTCCACTTTTCCCTCAACCCTACCTCTAAGGCCATGCCTGCTCAGCTCCCTACCCCTGTCCACTGATGTCCCACATCTTACCATTAACTATGCCACTATTTGGTGCCAATATCTTTCCAGACTGGGACTCTGCCTCTCTCTTCTCAAAGCTCTGACCTGATTTTGTGAGTATGTATATTAAGGCTGGGGACAATGAGACAAAGGAAGGACCTAGGATAGAAGAAGGAACAGGAGAGAGTCCAGGCGGTGCTCTGCTTTGGCTCCCTAGAAACGTTATAGGAAAGAAGTGAGCCAAGGCGGGGCTGCTTTTAGCTCACTGGGAAGTCAGAGAAAAGGGGGGCCTTGGAGATATATATGATCAAGCAGGGGTAAGCCCAGGATGAGCTGCCACTGCCCACTGCCCTCCTGGTTGCAAGTTTCATGGGGACCCTTAGAGTTTAGGAAGACATAAAAAGTTCATGCCTGGGAAGGGGCATGGCTGTGCTGTAGAGCAAGCCCCCACTGAGTCTTTGTCCTGAGGACCTGTTATCTTTTTTTTTTCCCCCCCACGATGGGCAAGAATCTTAGGGGAGGGTTTCAGCAGAATACTCACCAGCTTTCTGGGTGAATTTTTGCATTTTTAATATGCCGATGTGTCATCAAAATTAGCGTTGGGTTGAGGGAGAATTACTCTTTGATCTGCTTCATTGTTTTACTTTGATTCTGGGTCTGTCCGGCTTTAATGGGGTTTTATTATTTGCTCCCCTGACTACATCTGTCCTTGGGTTTAGCTGGCATAAATGGTATTAATTGGGTGTCTGTTTTCTATTTTCCCATACTAGAGTGATTTAAGCTCTGTATTCTCTGGTTAGGAAGGAGAGGTAAAAACTGTTTGCTCTCAAGTACCCTTGGTTGGGGAAGATACAAATTGTTCGGCCTTGTTTAATTTTCTTGCCTCAGTTTCCCCTATTCCACTTGCCCAGGAATTTTCCTAGCTGCTTACTATCCTGTCACAGTACTACCTGGGAATTTTTTTTTTTTTACTTGAAAGTGAACAGTCTTTTCTCTTCTTTAAAACGCTTGACTACTAGATCGTAAAGCTATTGTGCGATAATTTCATCATCGCTGTGTTATTCACGGTGGGAAAAAAAAACAAAAACAAAAAATAGTGAGAAACCTAAAGCAGTAGAGAAGGGTGGCAGTTACTCGGTGAGAGTGCCAGCGCAGAATGCCTAAGGCTTCTCCTTCCCTGACAAACATCATTTATGCAGAATAGGCATCGCATTCAAAACACTCTTCAAATGGTGCCTGGCCACTACTAACTCTATTCTGCGGCCACAGGCAATCCAAGGGACCCTAAAGTAGTCTCCGTTAGTCCTATGCTGCCAGATGGGATCTTTGCAGGCTCTTCGCACTGATATTCTGACAGAATTCTCTAGAAATTGTTATCAGCTATGAAAGATGTTTCCTAAAGGAGCAGGTGCTGAGCCTTGGGCAGGAACACATCTGTCACACGTACTTCGAAGCCACCTTTTACGCTGTTTTGAGCCCATCTTTGGATTTTAGAAAGTGTCCTTGTACGCAACTGTCCACAGACTTCGGTAGAATTTCTCTACATATGCACGGCTCCAGGCAAGGGAGGCCGTCATTCGGTTTCCCTCTCCTGACAGCTCTATCACTCACGGAATTTGCAGAAAGCAGCCTACGCCCACTATCACGTGCTCGCGCAGCGGCCCTAGACTCTGGCGCCGCAGCTAGAGTGCCGCCCACCCTGCTGCGCACACCTGGTCTGAGCGCTGCTCATGGCTGCGCGGACTGGCCTTTTCTCCTATCGGAAGTGCGGCTACGCCTGGACTACTTTTCACGGCCCCTCAGGCGGAGGGCGAAGGGAACACCGCGATTCGAACTTGAAGGGAACACTCGCAGCAAGCCAGAGTCAGTGCGCCTGCGCCACCGCCGTCGCTCCGGTTGCCTGAGGGTCTGCGCGGCTGCTTGTGCACCGACCGGTCCAACCCCGTGAAGGAAGCTGCTGCCGCTGCTCCAGCCCCAGCCACCGTGATGCACACCCTCCCCATTCGCTTCCAGCTGCACTTCCAGGTGAGGACCGGGTTCCTCCAGGGCAGGACGCGCACTCAGTCCTGTCAGCTGCGCCCGGGACCTCTCCGGGACTTGGCGCGCTGCTGACCCACCGTCCACCCTCCACCAGTCGAGGGTGGAGGCGGCGCAGCGCGCGGAGCACAGTTGGCTCGGGCAGGCCGTTCGGTGTCGGGACGCGATGGCCCTACGAGTGGACCGCCAAGTGCGCCCGTCGTGGAAACAGTTACCCGCAGCGACAGAGGGCTCGGGCGGGCGGGAGCCAGTCTGGGTAGCTGCTCTCCGGTCCTTAGAATGGATGGGATGCTCAGAGCCCGCGTGATGGGAACCGAGAACTGCCAAAATGTCCCATGTCAGGGCCTTGAAAAGCTTTAACTGGAACAGCGATTTTCTACCTTTTTCATCTCGTGGCACAGATAAACGACTAAAATTCTGTGGCACACCAAAAATACATATTTTTGCTGATCTGACGAAAAATAGGTATAATGTTAATTCATCATTCACACCGGACAACTATTGTCTTGGCTGCTGTCATTTTTCATTTGACAGTCTAAGGGAAAAGAGGTTGTGCTCCTGACTAAATACTCAGCTATCACATCACTTGGCATAATACACTCTAAAAACTTGCGCACACAAGTTGAAAATCGCTGAACGAAACTAACTAGCAATGCACATAATTTCCATCCCAAGCTTTATAAGTCTAAAATCTGCATCGAGTGTCAAATTTCGCTCTTGTGTCTCATGACCCTTACATTAGGGAGACTTTATGTGGGAGGATCTTCAAATCGTGTGGTTTGTTTTCATAAGATCCTTTCAATACAACGACATCCCTAAAGTTTGCCTTTTTAATGAGGTCCCAGTTTGTTCTGTCTGTAACTCTCCTTATATAGCTGTACTTTGGGAAAATAAAGATTGGCTGCCTGTATTTGAATGAGGGTTCGGTACAGGCACTGTGCAAAGTACTTCACTCACATCACATGCATGTGTCACACCTGCAAAAGGTGTTAAGGATTCTCATTTTACAGATGAGATGGGACTAGGTGAATAATAGTAGCCTAAAGTGCTTAATGTTAAATCATTGCAGTTTGTGAAATGTGTAGTATTTTCCCTGTTTTCTGTTGAAGAAATGGAGACACAAAGATGTTAAATAAGTAACTTGTCTTTAGTCATTCATTGAATAAGACAGGATTCAGGTTCAGTTTTGACTATGCAGCTGTATAGCAAGGAACGTGATGGATTGAAAGGTCATGTTTTCACAACACAGTGCACTTTTAACTCGATACCCAAATGTGAAAGGCCCTGGGAGTCAAGTAGTGACTGTTCAATCCTCCCATTCTGTAGACTCGGCACTTGGTGCCAGAAGATAGATGACTGGAGAAACAGAAGGCATGAGCTGACATGTTCCTCACCTTCATGCATGCAGCCTTACAAACCGATCTGCAGTTGACCTGCCTTCTTGTTACCTCCAAAGTGGGGTTCTTTTTCTTGTCTATGTTCTGGATCCTACATCCTTCCCCCTGTAACGGGGCCTTGCTCAGTAGCATCTTCTCTTGTATTTTTACCCATTTACTTTTGGTGGCTTCTTCCTGTTTGTATTTAACCATGCTTATATCTCTTCCATATTTACAGCAAACTCTTCTCTCTCCCTTGTCCCCTTGAAGCTCCTACTTCACAGCCAGACATCCTGAAAGACTTGCCTTCTCCCTCCATCACTTCTCTTATGGTCCTCAGTAACCCTCAGTCTGGTTTTTGTCTCTACTGTTCCCCTGCGTCTGTTCTTGCCAAGGTCACAAGTCATCTTTTTTTTAACAACCAGATAGTATATACTTGTGTGTTCAGCTTTGAGGACACATACTGTCTCTTACCACATATCCTTCCCTTTTTGTTTGACCTTCTAAAAACTGTAAAGCCCTTTTTTGTAGTTGGGCCATACAAAAACAGCCTGTAGTTTCACTCCCTGCTCTAAAAAATAAACTCAAACCCCAGCATCACAGACACCTTCCATGACTTTCCAGCTGCATTATTGTCTCCTCAGGACCTTTTCCTGCTGCTTTTGGTGGTACCATAGTCTCCCAGGCTTTCTCCTACCTCTGTGCCCATACCTAGTTTCCTTTGCAGGTGCCTCGTATGCATGAGCCTGGGGTCTGTCTTGAGCCCCTTAATCTTGCCCCTCAGTATGCTGTACTAGGTGATTTGTGTGTGTGCTCATAGGCTCAGTGATCCCAGACAGGCTCTGTATTTTGCTGAGCCTCAGAGCTGCATGTAGGAGAGGCAGCAGCCAGCCCTGGTTGAGAGCACAGACTGGGGCCAAAGAGAAGGGTTTGAACCTGGGCAGATGCACTTACTGGCCATGTGATTTTGAGCAACTTCTGTGATCTTTTTTGTGCTCCATCTCTACATCTATAAAATAAAGGTAAAAGGTATAGATAGTTCTTTTGTTTGTTTGTTTTTTAAATTTCATTCATTTATCTTTAGAGGGGAAGGGAAGGAGAGAGGGAGAGAAATATCAATGCGTAGTTGCCTCTTGTGCATCGCCTGCCGGGAACTGGCCTTCAACCCAGGCATGTGCCCTGACTGGGAATCGAACCTCGATCCTTTGGTTCGCAGGCCCGCATTCAATCCACTGAGCTACACCAACCAGGGCAGTATAGATAGTTCTTACCTTACAGAGTTATTGTAAAGTTTTGAGTTCATAGATGTGATAAATGTAAAGTGTTGAATAGTGACTGGTGTGTAATAAAGCACTGTGTTCTTGGTGGTTGTTATTGCCATTATGACAGCTGTCTGTAGGACAAGGCCATTGGATGATATGTAAGTTCCTGAGACACATCATGTTCAGAAGTAGGGTTCATCTTTTGCCCCTAACGTGTATTTTCTCTAGTTTCCAGTCTAGAGGCTGGATGATATCACTTGCAGTCAAACGTGATGGCTTTTCTGTAGCCTGTTGGTTCTTCCTCCTATTTATTTTGGCATTATTCTCCCATTCTCATCATGACCACTGCTTCCCCAGACTATGCTATAGCATCACCTAGATGGCTGTACTTTGTCTCTGATCATCTGCCTCCAAACTTCCCCCTCTCCAGTCCATTCTCCAGCATACAGGCAGAGAGATCCTCTCAAAGGATATACAGCTACTTAGTGTGTCAGCAAATGGTTCCCTGTTGCCTCCAGGATGAAAATGCCAGACTCTGCCCTGGCTGGTGTGGCTCAGTGGATTGAGCACTGGCCTGTGAACCAAAACATCACAGGTTCAATTCCTAATCAAGGCACCTGTCTAGGTTGAGGGCCAGGTCCCCAGTTGAGGGGATACAAGAGGCAACCAATCAATGTATCTCTTGCACATCGTTGTTTCTCTCCCTTTCTTTCTCCCTTCCTTCCCATCTCTAAAATAAATAAATAAAATCTCTTTAAAAAGAAAGAAAGATAATGCCAGACTCCCAAGTACTCTGTAAAACCCTGCATAATTCAGCACTTGCTTAGCACTCACTGCTCCCCTTCTTGTCCCCCAGGACTTCTCTGGAGCCCAGCACCCTTGCTTGTGGGCTTTTCAATATGCTATTGCCTCTTTCCAGAACCCATTCTTCCCTTCACCCCTAACCAAGTCCTACTTAGCCTTCTAGTGTCTTCTTAAATGACACTCACTCTGGAAGCTGTACCTGACTTGTCAGATCCCTTCCTCTGTGCCCCTGTGTCCTTTGGGACTTCATTATGATGGCTCTCATCCCATGGTATTATAGCTACCCGTTGTCCCTACTGGACTGCGAACTCAGAGAGGTCAGGCGCTCCCGCTGCCTGGTAGTAATAGACCCTCAGATCTCTGAAACCAATTTCATCAATGACTGATTAATTTCAGTGTAGATTGTCTGGTGATAAGATTTGTAGGCTTTTCCAGGCTCTCCAGATGGCTCACCTGTAACTGTTACTGACTTTGCTTTGTTTCTTTCTGCCTTCTCTCTGTGCACCTGATCACTCCCCCAAACCAAAAATTCCTTGAGAAAAGAAGTAGAAACCAGTTCTTCAGCTGTACAGTATCTGGAAAGGGAAAGCATAGACTGATGAGACATCAGTACTCTTCATTTCAACTTAGTTTTTTCTCTAGATCTTAGTTCCCATGCCATGCGTGGAAAAATAATTCCAGACACTTTACATTTGTGAATCTTATTGTAAGAATATAAATTTTTTTCTGTTTTCAATTTTGATTTGTTTCATGTGATATTCTCAGGCCAGATTTTTCCCAGAGGATAAACAGTAATTTCATTTTTAAGATTTTATTTATTTTTAGAGAGGGAAAGGGAGGGAGAAAGAGAAAAAGAGAAAAACATCAATCTGTTGCCTCTCGCACGCCCCCAGCGGGGGGCTTTGTCCAAGCCAGACACATTCCTCAACTGGGAATGGAACCCGTGACCTTTTTGGTCAGTAGGATAACGCCCAGCCCACTGAGCCACACCGGTCAGGGCAAAAACAGTAATTATATAATGGTCATTGGGAAAATAGAAATCAGTGTATGGAAACTTTTAGTCTACACTCAACCTTCCAGGGATGCACCCAGAGCAGAAGCTGCACTTTTACACCCAGTGCCTTGTGTGATACAGTATTCCTTCCACTTCAGCTTGAGATCATGGTGATTGATTTAGCTTTATTTATTCCTGTCACACTGGTTTTGAGAGGAGGACTTCTTCTGCAAAAGTATTTTTCTTACATTATACATACTTTTTGAACTTTTAAAAATTTTTTGATATCTGAGTTGGAATGTGGTTGTTATCTGTGCTTTCTGAGAATGGAAAAATGCTAAACAGCCAAGAACTGATGACACCTTGATTCAGAAGAGGAATCGCTGTACCATTCCATGGCCTAGAAATTCAGTTATGAGCCCTAGATAATTTTCTCCCAGCTGTATCAAAAAGCAGCTGCTAGTTTGTAAGAGTTTTGAAATGTGGCACACCAAGAATTTATAAACACATCCCCTCAAGGATTAGATTACGTAGTGTTCTTAATAGATAGAGTCTTTCAAAGCAATCTGTGTAAAATACAGGAGCAAGGTGGTCGCTGGTCTTAATTGGTGCTTCTCAGCCCAGGCTGGACTTTAAAAACACCTAGGCAGGCGCCCACCTCAAATGTTAAATCAGAATCTCTGAGAGATGAGGGTGGGGCTTTGGTGTTTCTTGCCAGGTGAGTCTCACACACAACTGGATTGAACCAATCTTCTATATGTTGTTCATTATTCATACTTAAAGAAAGAGGTTGGTGTTTGAAGTCTTTTACATGTGAGTAAGGAAAGCAGAACTCTTAAGGAGTACATTGAGCTTGAACTGAAAACAGTTCATGAGCACCTATATCTGCTGTAGAGGCCTCTGGGAAGTTACTCTGAAAAGGGGACGCTGTACCCACAGCCCAATATATGTTTGGTTTATGTAGCTATCTCATTTGTGAAATGGTTTATTTTTCTTAATCCTCACCCAAGAACATGCTTATTGATTTTAGAGGGAGGGGTAAGGAGGGAAAGAGAGGGGGAGAGAAACATCCATCAGCTGCCTCCCACACGCACCCCAACTGGGGACTGAACCCACAACCTAGGTATGTGCCCTGACTGGGAATAGAACCTACAGACTTTCAGTTTACCGGATGATGCCCCAACCAACCGAGCCACACCAACCAGGGCTGGAATGGTTTGATACACTGAGACAAACAACAGTAGACTCAATGTCCTGAAATTGTGCACCTGTGTCAAACTTTTTTTAAGGTCTTGTGCAAGCTGTGAAATTTTGCCTGTTGTCAGACTTACGATCCTTGTGCTGGACGTAGATACTGGGCCAATTGTTTACCTTCTGACGTACTTATTTACAAAGTGAGGCAGTAACTGCCTGCTTACCCAGGGCGTCTGGGAGGGTGAGCTCTTGCGAGAGTGCCCACAGCAGTGGCATGGTGAGTGACCAAATGTTAAAGGACTTTGAATAGGGCTGCCTTGGAAAAACAAGTCATCACTACATACCATGTTTTGTTTTTGTTTTTGTTTTTTTAGTTAATTGGGTCCTAGAAGGATCTTTATCAATGTTCCTCTCCACCAGTTCTTGAGCGTTCTGTAGCTGGAGCAAAAGTCCACCTGGAACAAGCTTTCAAGTATTACATATACATGGGAGAATGGCCCTGTACAGAAAGTATAAATTAAAATTAAAGCCTTCCTGGGTTTCTCTCTCCAGTAGACACCACTATATTTTTTTAAATGATAAAAAGAAAAAAAAAACAATCCTACTGTAAATACTCTCCTGCTCTTTGCTTTTGTAACTTATTATAGTTTGAAGAGCTTTCTTTTAGGATCTCAGACAGATCACAGCGTCTATGTGACAGTATTGTTTGTTAATACCCTCCTGGGATAGTAGTTGCTATCACCTGTCCCCCATCCTACAAGTATTTCTTTGCTTTTTCCTACTCTTCCTGTATTTTTTTCCTTGCTGCTTCACCTAATCTGCTACTTTCAGTCTCTCCTACATTTTCTTCTTGCTGCATTTTTTTCTTTCTTGAGGCCTGCTGGTGGCCTCCATGCCAGGGAGAGATCACCATCACTCTTGGCTGCCTAAACAAGGAGCCACAGAGCCAGGATAGCAAAGTTCAGTGACAGAATTAGAATCCAAACAGATCTTCACAGGCTGGAATCCAACTAGTTGACATTTAACAGGGATAAATATAGGGTCTTATGTTTTGGCTTTAAAATACAGAACACCTGCAGTAATGTAATTTGAGAGAGGTTCTATTAGGCACTAAAAAAATATAGTTTTTAAAATACCCTGAACTAACCTAGTCTTAGAATTTTAGGTAAATTCTATAAAAGACCTTGGTGACATTCTTCTTCATAGGCACTACTTACAAAGTTTCCTTTTTGAGCTAGGAGAAGCTTGCTGATAAGTTTAAAATATAAAATGTTTTTAAATAGATTTGCAGATAAACTAAATATGACTGCCTAAAATAAGTAACTTCTTTACTGGTGAGTTTAGCACCCCTGTGATGGGCTCTGGGATTAGGCTGTGAATGAGCCTGGGAAGGAGACACATGCAGAAGGAAAAAGGACTAGGATCCTCAAAGGCAGAGAAGCATGAAAACCTGGAGATGTTCAGTCCTTCACGTAGGCAGTCGGAGCCGTCACCGAGGGTCCTGTGTAAACACAGCTGAAACCCCCTCAGTCAGTCTGCTGTCCCTAAGCCCCTTAAAGAGAGCAACCATGGGACTGTCAAGTGAGTAATTTCTTTCTATGTTTTCCCCAGTGTCAGTTTTTTTAAAACAATTCATAAGTTTTATTTATTTTTATTTTTCAATTATAGGTTATATTCAGCCTTGTTTTGTATTCGTTTCAAGTGTTACAGCGTAGTGGCTAGGCAATCGTACACTTTACAAAGTGATCACTCCAAAAAGTCTAGACCTCAGCTAACACCATATGTAATTATCATATTATTTACCACATTCCCTATGCAGTCTGTACTCTATATCCTGGTGACTGTTTTGTAACTGCCATATTGTACTTCTTAACCCCTTTACCATTTTCACCCGGCTCCCCCAACCTCCCGCCCATCAGGCAACCATCAGTTTGTTCTCTGTGCCTGTGTGTCTGTCTCAGTTGGTTGGAGCGTCGTCCCCTACAGCAAAAGGTTGCAGGCTCGGTCCCTGGCCAGGTTACATACCTAGGTTGCAGGTCTGATCTCTGGTCAGGCACATACAGGAGGCAGCTGATTGATGTTTCTCTCACATCAATGTTTCTCCCTCTCTCCCTCCTTTTCCCTTTCCCTCTCCTTCTCCCTCCCTCCCTACTCCCTTCTCATTCTCTCAAGTCAATAAACCTATCCTTGGGTGAGGATTTGTAGGAGCCATTCTGCGTGGCGTAGGCCCAGCTCCCACTCGGAGATGCACAGGACCCACGCCCATGAATAGGTTCTCCCATGGGGAATCAGGCCTGCAGTATGCCTAGGCCGCTTTGAGTCTTGCTTTTGCTAAAAATTCCTTCACCTTGATTTGCAGCAAACATTTACTGCAAAATAACTTCCTAAAATCCATGCTAAACCTTGCAAGGACCAGTGTAACCCGTCCAACCACT
The DNA here is from genome assembly GCA_004027475.1 of Anoura caudifer. NCBI lineage: Eukaryota > Metazoa > Chordata > Mammalia > Chiroptera > Phyllostomidae > Anoura > Anoura caudifer. The sequence goes on from PVKU01000151.1 coordinate 587,905, forward strand.
TTTCCCTTTTCATTTGCTAATATCCTTCTTCTGTGATGTGATTAGCAGCAGCATCTCCTTTGTTGTCTGTAAAAGGTAACCACCTAAAGCAAACCTGTGCATAATAAATGAGGGCCCTCATGTAATGTGCGAGAAACCCAATAAAGGCCTGAAGCCTTGGCAAGGGCCAAGGCCTTTTGCTCCCCTTGGGAGAAAAGCCTTGCTGTCCTTTTTCCTCCACCGGACTTGGTAGTCCGTGTGAATGTCTCATTTCATCCATAGTGACGCGGACACTGCGGGGCGGTGTTTGCATCAAGGATTTTTATAAAATCATGTGATCATATCAATAGATGCCGAAAAAACATTTGATAAAATCCAGTACCCCTTTATGATAAAAACTCTCAGAAAAGTGGGAATAGAGAGACAACACCTCAACATAATAAAGGCCATATATGACAAACCCATAGCTAACATCATACTCAATGGAAAAAGCCAAAAGCATTTCCCTTAAGAACAAGAACAAGACAGGGATGTCTGCTTTCACCACTCTTATTCAACATAGTACTGGAAGCCCTTGCCACAGCAGTCAGGCAAAAAGAAGAAATAAAAGTCACCCAAATTAGAAAAGAAGAAGTGAAACTCATTATTTGCAGATGATGTGATACTATACATAGAGAACCCTAAACAATCCACCAAAAAACTACTAGAACTGATGAATAGATTCAGTCAAGTAGCAGGATACAAAATAAATATTCAGAAATCAGTTGTATTTTTTACATCAATAATGAACTATCGGAAAGGGAAGCTAAAAAAACAATCCCCGTTACATTGCATCAAAAAATAAAATACCTAGGAATAAATTTAACCAACGTGGTAAAAGACCTGTACTTGGAAAATTATAAAGAAACTGAACAAAAAAATTGAAGAAGATACAAGTAAATGGAAGCATATACTTATAGGAAAAAATTAACATTAAAATGTCCTTACTTCCCAAAGCAATCTATAGATTGAACTCAATTACAATTACTATCAAAATACTAATGCTATAATTTATAGAACTAGAACAAATAACCCCAAAATTTATATGGAACCACAAAGGACCCTGGATAGCCACAGCGATCTTGAGAAAGAAAAACAAAGTTGGAGATACCACCCTAACTGTTATCAAACTATACCACAAGGCTACAGTAACCAAAACAGCGTGATACTGGCACTAAAACATGCATCTAGATCAGTGGAACAGAATAGAGATCCCAAAAATAAACCCACATCTGTGTGAGCAATTAACATTTGACAAAGGAGGGAAGAACATACAATAGGCTAAAGACAGTCTGTTCAATAAATGGTGGTGGGGAAATTGGACAGATACATGCAAAAAAATGAAACTAGATGACCTTCTTATACCATATATAAGAATAAACTTAAAATGGATTAAAGACTTAAATGTAAGACTCAAAACCATAACGCTTCTAGTAGAAAACAGAAATCTCTGGCATTTCTCTGAGTATTTTCTGATCTATGTCCTCTGGCAAAGGAAACAAAAGAAAAAATTAACAGTGGGGCTACATCAAACTAAAAAGGTTTTGCACAGCAAAGGAAACCACCAACAAGACAAAAAGACAGTGAACATTCTGAATGGAAGAAGAAAATTTGTGATCAAAATTTTCTATCACAATTTTCTGTGATAGAAAAACCTTTCAATTAAGTTTCAGCAGAGTGAAAACCTGCATGTACAATATAATGAGCATATAAGCCTAGGAAAAAAGCCCAAGATGGCACAGTGGAAACTGCTAAGATATGAAATTGGGCAATATCATATTTTCCTTTTACTTGCCTGCGTTAGCCAAGTTCTTCTTTTAATCGGCGAACACACTTTTAAAAATTATAATCAGAAAATGAATAAAAGCGTTAGAAAGCAAAACCTTGCCCAAAACTTCCCTCTGAATTCAGAGCAGGAATCTCCTGAGGGGGAGAGTCTGTCGAACACGGTAGTCAGAGGAGCTGCCCTGGGTCGTGCAAAAGTTAAATCCCACCCGAGACTGGATGGACTGGGGAGCTCAGAGAGCGTGTCTTGTTCTTCACCCAGGTAGGGAGCACACCAAGCCAGGCCTGGTGTGCTCACCACCTTCCACAGTCCTCCAAGGTGGAGTCAGTACGATTCAGCCAGACTGATTCTCACAGTCTGGTTTCTGCTTACTGCATCTCCATGACGCCATGTAACTCATTTTCCCTGAATTTCTTGTAAATTCGCTGTATTTCCTTTGATATAATACTTTCTTTATTCATCCATTCAACAAACTTTTATCAGGCATCTACCTTGTGCCACGGTGGTGGCTGTGGGTGCAACAGTGAAAACAGTAGTCAAATTTTTGCCCACTCAAGAAGTCTGTGGTGTGATATGTGGTAAGTGTGAAGGAGAAAAGTGCAGCAGGGAGGCGCGAGCAAGTCAGGGCAGGCAGTGGGTGTAAAGGTGAGCCACACTGTTCTCAGGGTGGTGGGGAAGGTATCCCAGAGGGGAGGGCTTGAGGCTGCATCTCCCCAGTGCCGGGGAGGAGGGAGTGTCTGGGTAGGTTTCTGAAGCAGTGCAGAGGCAGCCCTGGGGGCTGAAGCAGAGCAATCAAACTCCAGAGGGCTTGGAGTTCAAGCCAAAGAGGGAACTGTGGGGAGAGGCTGTTGGCACTGTGTGCGGGGACTCGTGGGCTATAGTCAGGACACTGGCTTCCACTCTGGGTGAGTCTGGAGGATTCTGGGCAGAGCACAGATGTGATCTGATCTTGGTGTTCACAGAACCTCTCTGGCTGCTCTGCTGAAAACAGACTGAAGGACACAGGCAGAAGCAGTGAAAGCAGATAAAAGACTTCAATAACTTAGGCAAGAGTTGAGTGCCAGAGCTTCTGATGAGTCTGGATGTGGAGCTACCAGGGCTGCTGGCGGAGTGCGTATGGAAAGAAGGGAGCAAGGCAACTCCGTGCTTTCGGGTATAGGACGGTCCTTCTGGACAGATGGACTTGTGCTCACTGATGGGGGCAGGGTGTGAACCCTGTCGTGGAGGGCAGTTAGGGCTCACACTGTGACAAGTTTGACCTCTAGTCAGCATCCACAAGGGGTCTATCCAGCTGGGTACAGAAGTTGGGTTTCCAAGGAGAATTCTAGACTAGATCCGTAAATGTGGCAGCCTTCAGTGTACGAGTGGGAGTGAGGGGCAGTGCTGAAACCTGAGACTAGGGCACACCACAGCTCAGCCACAGGAAGTAGTGGAGTTGGAAAGTGGCCCAGGAGATGGGAGAAAAGCAGGGGGCAATATCCAGGGTGCCCAGTAGGCGGCTCTCAGGGAGAGCAATAGTTAGCCAAACATTGCATATCACAAGCTGGAGACCTGTCTGTGATGACCTGATGAAGGGTCTGCAAAAGCCAAATTGCAGCAGGTTCCAGAGAGTGAGGACAGCTCTGAGATCCACAACACCTCCTCCGAGAAGTGTTGCTCTAAAGGAAAGGGTAGAAACGGAGTGGTGCCTGATGCTGAGCTGAGATCAGAGTTAAGGTGGTCTGGTTTGGTTTGGTTTCAAGCCGGGGGAAAAGAGAGTGGTTCCTGAAGCTTATCGGAGTGATTAGTACAGGATGAAATCACTGAAGGGACTGGCTGGGACAGTGCACTGGAGCAGAGGAAGAGGGCTGGGGTCACATGGGACAGTAGGGTTGGCCTTGGTGACCAGGTGAGGGGGCAGGCACGGTCCTGGGTGCTTGTGGAAGGGCTCTGCCAGTTGTCTCTCTGCTTGGAGGTGGGAATCCTTGTATCAGTATACAATCTGAGCTGTTAAGAGATCTGAGAAGAAAAGATAGGAAATGGATGACAAGGAGAGTACCTGGACTAAGGGAGTAGGATTGCCAGTGTTGGGCGCTCCTCCGGGGTTAGATTATGAAGTTCAACAGAAGACCAGTCAGTGCTCTGGGGTTTCCATGTGTTTAGCTCAGCAGTCCCAGGGGTGAGTCAGCAGAGGACTTTCCTAAGCAGAACCTGGGTTTCATCAAGCGAGTAGGAACAAGTGCAACTGAGAGAGTGAGGGTGAAGCCACACAGCTTGCCCAGAGATAGCCAGCTGGGAGGAGCGTAGGCCAGGTGGGGGTGTGGGGCCGGAGTCAGGGTGCTTGAGGCAGTGAGCCGAAAGGAGGAGAGGCGGTTAGGAGAGAGTGGGTTCTTGAGCCAGGGTTCTTGGGAGTGGCAGCTCTCTGACAGTGCCAGCTGTTGTCATGAGGAACACTAGGCCCCTACAGCACAGGAAGTTAAAGCTGAAGCTATCAGTGAATGAGGAAGATGTGTTGAAGGCAGCAAGGAGGGCTGGTGGGTAACCGCTTGTACAAGATTCACGGTGGGCAGTTGTTAGTGGAAGGAAGGGACTGGGCCTCCTGGGGTGCAGATGTGGGAGATGACAGCCAGCACATGCAGGAGCAGGCCGGTGGAGAGTAGGTCCAGCAGCGGGGGGCATGTCTTGTCCTCCAGGAGCTCTGTGGTGGCCCAGGCTACTGTGTGATCAGAAAGACACTCACCTCCTTGGAAAGCAGAATACCCCTGCCACCCAGGCACTTCAAACTAGCCCTGGGAAATCTTCCTGTTTGAGAAGGTCTCAGCAGAGCTCACCAATTGTCCTTAGGTAGGAGACCACTGTTATAAGGAGGGAATGTTCAAGGCCACCAAGCTGCTGTACGCCAGTGTTCTAACTGCCCACCTGGCTTCCCCTGGTCCACCTTAGGGAGTATCAAGCAGCTGTGGATAGCAGCCACGTGGCCAACTACACACATGCATGAAAAGAGGTAAGTGTGGGAAGTCTCCAGGAGAGTGCAGCTACCAAACCTCCCCTCCTCGTCCTCCCTCCTGTGCCCCACACCCTTGTGCCACGTGGAAGAGTCTGGATGCCTGCCTTGTCCCAACAGGATTACAAGTCCTCTGGGCTGGCATGGGGACCTTTGTAAGCTAGCATTTGTGGTTGTAGCAAAGGTCCCAAGGAGCCCCATGTTGGACCAATCGGCCCCCAGAAGCTATCTTAATAGCATGGAATTATCAGTATTATAAAGTAGTATCATAACTTAAAATATTTTTTAAATCATGTCACCTTATGAGCATAATTAGTGCCCATTGACATTATTGGCCATTTTTGGTAAATTGGTAGGGAAAGTTGTCTTGAAGCAGCTCTCTGAAAATATCAGAATCATCTGTGAGTGGGAAAAAGTTTGTACAGAGAGATGTAAAGGATTTAGCTTCAATGACTCTCCAAAGCATCATTTAATAAAAGATTAAAACCAAACCATTATTAAGATCTTGGTTGAATAGCATATATATTGCAATCCTGCCCTGCTGTTCAAAATTAATAGGCGTCCCTGGCCAGTGTGGCTCAGTTGGTTGGAGCATTGTCATGTAAACCAAAGGGTAGTGGGTTCGATTCTCAGTTGGGGCACATACCTAGGCTGCGGGTTCTGTCCCTGGTCAGGGCACATGTAACAATCAACCAATTGATGTTTCTCTTTCACATAAGTGTTTGTCTCCATCTCACTCTCCCTTCCTCCCTTCCCCTTTCTCTAAGATCAGTGGGCATGTCCTCAGGTGAGGATTGAAAAGAAAAAAAAAGTGGGACAATTGCTTCATAAGAATGGAAGGATTGTGGGCATGTTTCCTTTTTAAAAAAATGAATGCTCTGACCAGTGTGGGGTCTTCCTGCAAAGCAAAAGATCGACAGTTTGATTCCTGGTCAGGGCACATGCCTGGGTTGCAGGTTCCATCGCCAATCGGGGCACATACAACAGGCAACCAGTTAATGTTTCTCTCTCTCCCTCTCTTCCCCTCTCTCTAAAAATAAAAAATGAAATCTTTCTTTAAAAAGTGAATGGGCAGAGTTACAGGAGGGAATGTTTCCAGTATTCTGTGAGAAGTGTTTTAAGAAGAATGTTCCCCTGTGATTACATTATGTGTGTGAATGAAAGAGAGATCTGGTGGACACTAGTGCACATGTCATGTGGCATCCGGTGGGCAAAGGTCTTGTCTTGCGGTAACAACTCCTTTTCTCTGGGTTGTGTGATTATTTTTGTTCATCAGCATTTTCTGCCTTAACTACTATGAATGTATATATGATGTGTATATATGTGTGTGTGTATATATGCACATATGATGTGTACACATGTATGATGAAAATACATGATGTATATAGAAGATGGGGAGGTAGGGAAACTTTGAGAAAAGCCAACTCTGCTTGAGGAAGAGGGTGTGTTCCTGGTCAGCTCTCAGAAGAAGTGCAGCTCAAGGGTCCCCTCCTGTGTCCTTTTGAACAGAAGCATCTTTCTGCATGAGTTTCTTCACTTTTTGCCATTTGTTATTAAGTATGCATTCTGTACAGCACCTAAAATAAAAGCAGTTTAAAAAAATGGTTATTAAAGCAGGCTCCTCCTGTATGAACAGCACCCAAATGAATGTGCCCTGACGACAGTTATTCTTGAGCTTTGTTAAATCCTTTTCACACCCCGAAGCTGAAATTCCAGCATCACTTTCATGTCGCTGAAACAGACCTCCGCATTTCAGGCCTCAGAAGTAAGGCAGGAGGCCTCTCTTCTCCATGGTGTCAAACACCCCCGTGGCTTGTAGATTAGAAATATCACCAGTTTTGATCCCAATCTCATGCAACACATCCTATAGTTATCTCCTTGTTCAGAATCCAACTTAAAACATCTTGTTTGTTGGGACTTCTGCATTTGCAGTTGCATCCCTGGTAGCAGCTGTTGAGTGCTGTGCCCAGTCTCGGGGTGCCCATACTATCTGGCCTTCTCTCCCCTAGGTATGCTTTGCCGGTGTGGATGGGCAGGAGTCTGCCTGGCACAACTGTGTGGACTTCACATCATCATTCATGCCAATGAGCTGGAGGAGCTGATGTGCTTTTACCAGGTAACTGACTAGGATCTGGCCAGAGATGATCTCTGCTGGCAATGGAGATGGTGAGTGACATCTAAAGGCTGCAAATAAAGGGTCAGCCCTTCCCCTGGTATATGTCACATGTGTGCTAAGCATAGATGAAGCCTTGTCCCTGTGGGACAGCCCCTTCATGTGCTAGACACCTTCTGTGAATTAACTCAATTAACTCAGATTGCTGTGGTAGATATCCTGGATTTTATGGCTGGCTGATATTTGTGGTTTTAAAAGTACTCTCCCTCTTTCAGAAAGGTACTTTCAGAAGCCCAGTCAGTGCTTTGCATGTGGAGACAACCCTTGGGTAACTTGCTGAAAACATAGGGCCAGTCACTTGGCAGAGCCACAGCCTGTACCCCAGGTCCCCAGAGTGTGTGCCCACAGAGGGTATGATTATTGAGTGCTGGAGGGACAGGCACATTCAAGAGTCCAGGAAAGGGAACCTCAGGAGAACTGTGGAAGCATGGGGGGCTCTCCATGTTGCTGTTGTAGTTATGCTTTGCTGTGGAGTGGTTGACAGACCAAGTATTCAAGGAGGAAGTGGGGGGAAGAAGCCATCAGAAGGGACTCAGGCTGTACTTGGGGTAGGGTACAGGACCTGAAGGGTGAGGAGCCCTTTCCAGCTTATATGCTGAGAACAGACTGTTCAAGGGTGGGCAGACAGAGGGGCAGATGAAAGCTGAAGGAACACCTAGGCTGGTGGTAATGCAGGGGTGAGAAGTCATCTGGTGATCAGGTTTGGGGGGCTGTTTTAAATGTGCTAGCAGAATGGGTGTGGGGTGAGAGAGAAAGGTCAAAGACAACTCTGTTTGTTTTTCATTTGAACTGGAAATAGTTATCATCAGGGGGCATGGTGAAGACTGAAAGTGGGGACTGTGTGGAGGAAAGGACAAGAGTCCAGTTTCAAACATACTCAGTTTGGGTTGCCAGTTTGGTGTTCATGTAGAGCTGTCAAGTAGGCAGGGTACTCACTGAAGACATCCAGCTGGAGAAATAAAATGGGAGCCTTTGGCATATAAAGGGCACAGGAAGACTGACTGCAGCCACCAGCGTGAGCGTGAACAGAGACGAGACCACAGACTGAGCCTGGCCTCCCACATGAGTTGGAGTAAAATAGGAAGGAACTCCAGAGACATGGGGTCTGAGCAGCCAGGTGAGCAGATGCGCTCAGGATGGGGAGTGGTCAGTGGGTGGGGCCTTCTGTCCAGAGGTGGCAGGAGGATAACCAAGGGGAGAGGACACTGGTGACTGTGAGTCCTGGGACAAGACAGCCTATCTGGGTGGGCTCTCAAGAATAGGGAAAGGAACAGGAACAGCTCGTAGGAGTTTTTGCTGCAAAAAGGTGTAGAAAAATGGGACATGGAGTCAAGAAATGGCATTTTGGGGTGGGAGAATTAGCAGGATGTTTGCTGAAGACAGTCTATAGAGAGGGTACTGGTGCCAAGAGAGAAAGCGGGGAGTTGCTGGTGCAATGGCCTTGGTGGGTGGGAAGCAGTGGGGCCTAGAGCTCCAGGCTCAGTGGGTTCTAGCACAAACAGTGTGCCTGTGCACAAAACGTGGGTACAGGCGCTGGAAGGTGAGTAAACACAGCATTTTCTTCTAATGGCTTCCATTTTCCCAGTGAAGCAGAAGCAAGGTTATCTATCCACAGAGAGTTAGGACAGGAATGAGGAAGGTATAAAATGGTCCTCTGGGGTGGCCCTCGAGGTTTGTAGTCATTAATGGGAAGGCAGACTCAGGGTTCAGGCATGCCAGGCAAGGTGTCACCAGGGTGCATGACCAAGAGGGAGCTGGGGCTGGACACAAGGAGCTGCAGTCATCCCGTGCCTTCCCTCCTTGGGAGTGGGTTCTCCCACAGGGAGGCTGTGGTCTAGTGCATTTACCCAGACCCTGAGTGTGGCTTTTGGTCTGGCAGGATTGGGGCAACTTAAAGGAGCTAATCTCCCTGTGGAGGCAGCTGTGGACCTGAAGCAGGCCCACATGGGCATGTTCACAGAGTTGGCCATCCTCTACTTCAGGGCAAAGCCGCAGAAGATGCTGGAGCACCTGGAGTTCGTTTGGTCCCGTGTCAACATCCCAAAGGTTATTCAGCCTTCCTCTAGGTTCTGGCTGCCACATGCATGAGTGGCACCAGCCTGACCCTTGGTCATATTGTCCTACCAGGTGCTGAGAGCCACAGGGCAAGCCCATCTCTGGGAGGAGCTGATGTTCCTCTATGACAGGTACAAGAAGTATGACAGTGCCATCCTCACCGTGATCAGTCACCCCAGATGCCTGGAGAGATGGGCAGTTCAAGGACACCATTGCCAAGGTAAGAAGGCACCTGAGTGCAGTCTCCTGCCTGCTTCTGCCAGGCCTGTCCCAGGGGAAGGTAGAAGGAACACCAGTGTGCCACCCCAGGGCATGTTTGTACCTCTGCACAGGAGTGGTCCATTCTGTCTGCACAAAGGGAGCTGACGCTTAGGAAGGATTATGACTGGCCTGAGGCTGCACAGCTAGGCTAAGGGCAGGGTGGGTCAGTGTGCCGCTGTGGCCCTGCCTGCCTCTTCTGCCCCTCCTGCCACTCCAGCCTCCCAGGACCATGCTCTCCTCACAGCGCTCCCATGCTGGGCCCTTTGCAGCTGGACCTTGCTATTTGCTCTTCCTTCTATCCTGTCAGCTCAGGACTCCCAGACCCTGTCTACCACCATTTTCTGGTGTATTTTTTAATATTTTCCACCATCCAGGATTTTTTTCCTTCATGTCTCTCCCCGCAACACTGCCAGCTGCAGAGGAATGTAAGCATCTGACAAAGGGACAGTGAACATCTGCAGGGGGAGACATGAACCCAGGTCCACCCCCGGGTGCCTGCCTTCCCAGGATCTGCCACCCACCTGTAGTCTAGATGGGCTAAACCAGAATCCCAAGATGTTCCACCAGCCACCAAAAACTGGTGGGAGGCATCGTATCTGGGTGCAGGCATCATGCAGGCCTCTGCTGTTTTGTGTCTCTGGTTTCTGGACTGCTCCCCTCTGTGAGCTCCGTGCACGTGTTAGCTGGTAAGGGAGTGAGCTCCCTATCTTCAGGCCCCAGACCTTTTGCTCTGAGTGTCCTCGTTTTGTGGAGGCCTTGGGTGAATAATTTGCCCTCAGGTCTCCCATTTGCTGTCTGCCAGGGAAGGGAGCTGACTGCATATCTGCCCTGCTGTTCCCACAGTGGGTGTGTAGGCTCTTCTCCTCTGGGTCAGGGACTTGTGTGCCTTCTATTCCTCATATGGCTGGTGAGGGAAGGAGTGTCCAGCCAGATCTCGGCATCTGCCCTCACTGGGAGCTGTTAGAGGGAACCCTTGGCCCCGAGGTCACGCTTATGCACAGTAATCAGCACGGTGGTGTGGGAAGTCTGGCGTCTTGCCAGTTGCTGGTGGAAAGGCAGGCAGATCACACATTCCTGTGCCCTGGCACACATGAAAAACATGCTGGAAAACTCATACCTGATCAGTTCTGGGTGACTTTTTTCACATTTAACTCCTGGTATCCGGATGCTTTTTAAAGTTGATGACGTGCCATATTTGAGGTAGCAGTGCCTTTTTTTTTTCTTCTTTTGATTTGAGAGGGAGAGAGAGAAACATCAATTTGTTTGTTCCACTTATTTATGCATTTATTGGTTGCTTCTCGTATGTGCTCTGACTAGGGATTGAACCTGCAACCTTGGTATATCAGGACGATGCGCTAACCAACTGAGCTACCCGGCCAGAGCCAGTACTTTTTGTTTCTTAGTAGTATCTGGGTTTTGTAGCTGTCCAGGTAGCTGATGTATCCCCTGACCCAGGTTCAGTCCACCTTGATGACAGTCAAGATCAGCAGATTCCTGAGAAGAGGTGGTGGTCAGCACGGTGTCTTGGGTCCCATGACATGCCTCACAGATGAAACTATGGCATGTGAGAAAGCAGTGATCGTATCGCTGATGGCCAGAGCTTCTGCAGCATTTCCCACTAAAGTGCCCATGGCTGAAATTGGCGTCTGCTGAGAAATCCAGGCAGCCTTCTGTGCATGCGTGCTTGTAGGGCTGGTCAATTCTAGGAGACCAGCCTGTCAGCATGTCATGGGGTCCCCAGCCCAGTGGTTCCCTGAAGACTTGTCTGAGTGCACTGCTCGTTCTCCCTACTCAGGCAGGCCAGTTGCCCTTGGTGAAGCCTTACCTGCAGTCAGTCCAGAGCCACAGAAAGTGTGTGAATGAGGTGTTCAACCACCTGCTGATGGAAGAGGAGGATTACCAGGTGGTGTGGGGAAAAGAGCCCTATCAGAAGGTTGCTGCGACCTCCTCCTGTGCCTCAGAGAGCCATGATACTGACCTTGGGTGCTCAGGGACTGGAGAACCTTTGTCTGTACCAGCCAGTGTGTCCTCAGCAAGCTGCTCTTGCACAGGATGGGGTGTAGATACCAAGGGGCACCTCAGATAGTGGACAGAGACCTTTCTGGGGCTGTGGTGGCAGCAACCAGTACTGAGTAATACCTGGTGCCTGCTCCACTGTGTCCCTCACCCACAGAAAGGCTGTGTCCTCCTAAGGTTTGAGAACATCTGTCTGCACCTACAACAACTTTGACAACACTGCCCTGGCCCAGCGGCTGGAGAAGCACCAGCTGATCCAGTTCAGGCACATCACCGTGTATCTGTACAAGGGCAAGAACTAATGGACCAGAGCCCTGCTAAAAAGACCATTTCTTCAGGGTCGGTCCCAGTACCCTGCTTGCCCACCCCTGTATGCTTCCCAATGCTTGTGTGTAGGGGGTCAGGGGACCGTCACAACCCTCCACCAGGAAACCCTTGTGGCGGAACACAAGGGTTTCTAAAAATGCAACACAGGGTGAGGGGTTGGGAGCAATCCAGAGGATGAATATCTATTGTTAACATTATAGCCCTTGAAAGTTATTTGGATTGAAAAACTTGCTCTCAAATGGTCGATTATTTTCCCAGCAGTTATTTGTGAGTTTTACTCTCCTTAAACACAGCGTGGCTGCATTCACTTGGCACCTACTTTGCTTCCTGTCAAATTTGGGGAATTAATAACCCCTAAGTTAAAATCACGTTCACAATACTTGTTTCCACTATTGAGTAGTGGCTTGGCACTACCCACGGGTCCAGATCCAGGTCCAGGCACATGCTGGTCAGGGTGGGCTGCTGGAGAGACAGGCCCACAAGGCATTGCTGTCCCTCTGGCTGGCACCTCCCCAGTGGGCTGAAGTGCAGCTACACAAGAAGGTCTTTGTATAATATGCTGCATGGCTGAGCCGATTTCCAAGGAACCCCTGAGAGCCGTGAGCTCAACCTGGGGGTGCTACTTCCATAGGTGTCCTCAGCACTCATGACTACCTTCCCAAGACAGACACCTCCCTCTCACAGCACATGGGCTGATGCCAGAGACCCTTAATGTCAGGGTACATTGAGCTTCTCACCGAGTTGTCACCTCCAGTTTGGGACTGTCACATGACATTTTCCTGGGATGGTGACAGGGCCCCTGTAGAGGGGGCTAAGAGGAAATGCTACAAAAGCTCTGGGACTGCATGTCATAGTGTTCAGGCGCTGGCCCTGGAAGGTGGTGGTGGGTCTCCGACACGCCTGAGGGAAGCTGCCCCTGGCTAAGGGGGTCACAGCTGCCCTGTCCTGCCATGGCATACCACGGTCTCGAATACACAGGCTTCTCACAAACGGGGCAGGAAGTGAGTGAGCAAGCAATGCTGTGAGCACTGCCAGAGGGATGTCCGAGCTCCCCCGGCTAACAATGGCACTTGGAGCAGCACGCACCAGGAAGAGAACCCAGAAGAACAGAGCCACAGGAAGAAAGTTGTTGGTATACTTTCCAGCACAGGGGTTCTCTGTCAGGGGTGACTTTGACCCCCAGAGGATACGTGGTTGTCACACCTGAGGGCACAGTGCTACATCTAGCAGATCGAGGGAAGGGTGGTGGTGCTAATGAGCCCATAGTGCTCAGCTCCTCTCTCTCTCTCTCTCTCTCTCTCTCTCTCTCTCTCTCTCTCTCTCTCACACACACACACACACACACACACACACAATTAGCAGTGCCCTGGCAGGGGTACAGCCCTTGGTAGCAGCCCTAGGAGAGTGGACATTACATCATGTCACCCCAGGGGGATGAGCGGTGACTGCTGCTCCTGTAACAGTCGTGGGGCAGCAAGAAGTGTGCTTTCCAGATTCCAGAGCTGAAGGTGAAAACACGGTGTCTGTGTCGTTGGGGGGACCTCCTGGAAGTGTCCACATTTTCCCTGGGGAGCCAGCTGAGCAGAGGGGGCAGTAATAGACTGCTGAGGAACATCGGGACAGGCAGCGCATGAGGGAAGGTGTTAGGACATGGGCTGGTGAGGGCTAGGGGAACCACACATAGGTGTGCAGACAGGTGAGAGGTCATGGGCCCACCATGCCCACAAGTGAAGAACAGTAGCCTGTAGGGGTGAAGTCATGGGCCAGAACCAGCAGGGCCCTGGCAGGAGCTGGCAATGATTTGGGAGGAGGTGGAGAGATGCCCTGATAGTGACATGGGCGGTGTGGTAACAAGGAGTGGGGAGGTATGGGAGAATCTCAGACTTGGCCTTGGTTCCAGGCTGTGGGAGGAGGGCACAAACTGAGACATCCCCTGTGGGGCTTATTGCATCTGAGCCACCAGGAAGCTGCCAGGTTCTGGAAACATCCACTTTTTGGTGCTGGCTGTGGGAGTTTATGAGACAGCCCACAAGGCCTGGGGAGGGAGAGAAGAGCCTCCTTCCAGGTGCAGGTTGAAGACAAGCCAGCTAAGAAGCTCAGCTGGACTGGAGGACACTGCAGGGAGAGTGACGCATTGGCATCTGATGTCTGGGGAGACAGGACCTGAAGGTGTCCTGGAGCTTTCATTTGAATCTCTATTGACTTTGATGGTAAAAAAGAGAGCCCTGGCCCAGTGCCTTAGTTGATTGGAGCGGCATCCTGGACACTAAAGTGTTGCAGGTTCAGTCCTGGTCAGGGCACATACCTAGGTTGCAGGTTCAATCCCCAGTTGGGGCGTGTACACGTTTCTCTTTCACATCTCTCTCCTCCTTCTTCTGTCTCTAAAAAATTAATAAACATATTCCTTGGGTGAGGATTAAAATCTTACAAAGAGAGACCTGGTGCCTTGTAGGAGCAATGTGGGGACAAGGCAGGACTTGGCGAACAAAGCAGCAAGCTGGTGGGATAGGATCCTTCTTGGAGGAGGATCAAGAAGGTGTGCTGACATGCAGGGCTTTGAGTCTCCTGTCAGCCTCCAGACGGACCTCAGAGCCTCGTGTTGGAGGTGACCGAGTGAGCTCGAGGCATTGTAAGGATGACAATATCCAATAGTTGTCCCTATGGTGGCAGTCCCAGCGGCCAACCACAGTGCGTTTCACACCAGCTGTGCCCTACATCAGCCGAGTGTGTGAAGGGTTGCGGAGGCCGAGGGAGCTAACACACGTTGGCAACCTAGGTTATTCAGTTCCTGCTATCATAACTAAAAAACAGAGGATGGTTATAGAAATGGCTAATTTACTGATAACTAAGCACAGGGTGGATATAATGTTTTTAATTGTTTTAGACTAAGAAATTTGCCAAATACGAAAGTAGTGATTAGGGACTTTTTTTAAATCCTCACCTGGCTACCAAACCCACAGCCTTTCAGTGTATGGGACGATGCTCTGACCGACTGAGCCACCTGGCCAGGGCTGATTAGGGAATTTTGAGGGACTTTCTTATGTCAGGAAGAAAAGGTAAATTGCTATTTCTTGAGTGCTGGAGTGTCCCTCTTGAGCCCTGTAGCTAGCTGCTCCATGTTGAGTTTGGAAAGATAGTGCTGGCTGTTGGCCCGAGCCAGCAACTCTGGCTTTCACAGCAGGCCCTGCTGGCACTGTCACCATCTCCTTCAGTGCCTGTGTACTCCCTCTGCGTGCTGTGGGGCCCTGAGGCTGGATCTCATCTCCCAGGGCACCTGCATTTTGTGTGCTGCCTCCCTTGGGCAGTTAGTTCAGCAGCTGTGCAAGATCGAGCTGCTGAGCCCACGCTTGGTGCCCTTCTCAGTCCTCCTGGAGGTGGTACTTTGTCTACCAGAAGGCAGCTGAGGTACAGGGAACCCTCCACGGATGAGGAGAGGGCCTTCATGGAGCTGGCACTGTCCCTGTACCCTGCTAGCCCAGAAAGACTGAGTGGCTGAGCTCGGTTGCCTTGGTTGCAGGACACCATGCAGCACACTACAGAGTCGAGGGACACCAAGCTGGTGGAGAAGTGGCTGCAATGGCAAGTGGGAGTGCTTCTAAGCCTCGCTCTTTATCTGCCATGACCTGTTTCCCCTAATGTGATGCTGGAGCTGGCCTGGTGGCCCAGCCTGGTAGACCTGGCCGTGCCCTGCTTCACCCAGGTGATGAGAGAGTACCTTAGCAAAGTAAGTACCTGCCTTCTGTGGCTCCCTGGCTGCGACTCTGGCTCTGGTCTGCAGAGGTCCTGCGGTGGCCTGTTGGAGGTCAGCCCAGATTGCCCGACCAGCCCCAGCTGCGGTTGGGAGAGAGGCCTCTTGCCTTCACACTTGGTTTTCTACCCAAGTTATTATTTCTAGAAAATCACCATAGCAGGGGCCAGGGGCGGGCTGGGGGTAAAACTGAGAACATGCCCTGGCAGCAGTTCTCCCTCACACCACTGGGGGCATGCAGTGTGCTCACTCACCAGCTCACCACCAGAAGGCCCAGGGCTACCTGGTGTGGGCCACCATCTCTGAGTGCCAGCTATTGGCAATTGGAGGAGTGTTTAATAGGAATGTTAACACGTATTTTAGCCTTTAACACCTTAATGAGGGAGAAGTCACCCCTTTACAGCCACAGACACTGAAGTTCACATCCAAAGCTGACATGTGAGGGGGGATGGCACTTAGACACACATCTCCCTGGACTCATCTCCCTGGCCCAGGGGCCATACTCATGTCTTGGCACATTGCTTCTGGCATTCCAGATGTCATTTCATGGCTTTCTTTGTAGGTTGATGAGTTGTTTAACAGAGTGGCAGTGTCTGGTTTCAACTCCCCGTGTGTCGAAGCCCTGGGAGTCACTCTCTAGGTCCTAGCTGTAGCCAGTGTCCAGAGACCCATGTCATCTGGACCAGTTTGTTTCTGCAGAAAAGCAATTGCTCAGAAGTGCCTACTTGCCCATCCAGCCACATACCTAACCTGCTTCCAGCCAGATGGGGGCCCCACGATGCCAAGAAGCCACCAGCTGAGGCTTCTTTCAGTGTGCATGAAAGGGAAGAGCCTCCCAGGGTTAGTATGGGGGTTAGGGAAGAAACAGGTGGGGGTTGGCAGAGTCTGGTGCTACCAGCTTTGGCCTGCTAGGGCTTCCTCTGTCTGCTACATGCAGTGCCTCCCAGCAGCTGCCCAGCCCCTGGCAAGAGTCGTTCCCAGGGCTATTCAAGGTCATTGCCCTTCTGCAGAAGGAGGGACCTATACAGTGTGCCTTCTTGTTAGAAGGACTGTAGCCCCTGGCCCACCCCAGACACCTTCCCTAGTCCTAGAAAGCAGGAGCTGCCTGTCATGGTGGGGAGAGGAGGTACTCACGAGGGATTTCTCTGGCAGTGGGTGTCGTATGGGCTGATTCTTGGCTTGGACTGAGGCCCAGCAGAGTGGACACTGCTGGAGGCTGAGGAGCCCAGACAAGAATGCCACAGCCCCTTCCTGACTAGAGATCGGATCCCAGGCCTCTTGACTCCTCTGAGAAGCTCTGCCCCGCAGGGCTCTCCCAGTATAGCCAGCTGATGGCAGGGAGGACAGGTTGTGAGAGGACAGCTGACTTGCTCCTTCCTCACCTCAGCCCAGGCCCCATGGAGGGAAGAGGAAAGCAGCCCACAGGGCTGGCATCAGAGCTGTCTCTGCTGGGTTTCTGGCTCCTGGCCTGAGCACTCCCAGACCTGAGAGCACACGGGGCACATAATTGTTTCTTCTTACCTAAGTGCTTGTTTGGTGGGGGGGGGGGGCAGGGGGGTTGCATACCCACAGTTGCTGTCACCCCTACTAGCACAGTGCTGTACACCCTCTGTCCCCCATGGCACCACCTCACTCTGTTCCCTCTCCATCCGTCCATCTGTCTGCACCAGCATGCAGGCACTGCACCTGGTGAAACTTTGAGGAAGGGCAAAGTGCTGCTTGTCCGCAGATGGCTGTCACAGCCCCTGCCCTCAGGTGGTGCATCCTTGCTGCCAGCTGAAGGGTCCCAGGTATAAGGTGACCAGTCTCAGAAGGGGCTAGTAGCCTGGACTGGAACCACTGCATTATCTTGGTGGTGTCCCTGTCCCCAGAGGAGAACACAGCCCTGTGAGCCATGCACACTCACAGCCTGTGGTCGCAGCCCACGGGTCCAATGTGCCTGGTGGTCAAGTGCCCACCTGGGAAATACTGGGTTGGAACAGCAGCTGGGGTCCACCAGGTCCACACTGGGCACTCACATCTCCACCTGGTTAGAGAGGCCTCACTTTGTGGATTGAGGGGGTGGTCACTGCTGGTTCAGCAATGTTGTGTGCACCTGTCTCCACCTCTAACTCTCCTGGAGGCTATGTGCTTGACTCCCAAGTGTACCTCCAGGCCCAGATTGCAAGTGGCCTGTCAGGTGGGTGTTCACATGCTCTTGCCTCTTTGCAGATAGACAGACTGGATCTCTAGGAGGGTCTGCACAAGCGAGAGAAGCATGTGGTAGAGCCTGCTTCTCTCCTGTTTAGTAGGTGGCATCCCATAGCTCTTGTCCCCTAGGAAGGGGAGGCAATTTACACCACTGGGCTTCAGACTGGGGCAGGAGTGGACAGGGCTGGGGATAAAGGACCATGGTGGCTACCAGGTGTAGAGGTCAGTGATCCATGAACGTTGAAAGGTACCACCACTGTCTTCCCTGCTCTGAGGGCAACTGCCTTCTGGTGGGGATGCCCCTGCCTGGCCCCTGACAGCAAGGTTGTTGTTGGCTTTGTACTTTACAGCCCACCTGGCTGTCCTGGCCATTCAGTATACAGATTGTTTGGTGTCCAGCACACAGAGAGGCCGATGGGTCCTAGAGTGCATTTGCAGGACTGACATAGGTCTAAATGTGCAACATGAGCATTCACCACCTGAGTCTCCCAGGGAAACTGTGCTCCTTGGGAGTCATGGTGCCCACCCACCATTAATGTCAATCTGGGTTTTTTTTTTTTAGATATTGATGGGCATGAGTGAGACCCAGCCAGTTGAGCAAAGTAAGTTCCTCACTTGGGGATGAACTTACCCTCTAGCCTGGCCAGCCTCTGGAGCTGGCCCCACAATAGCAGCTCCCACAGTCCTTGCCCCCAGGCACCAGCTCTGCTGGTCTGAACCCTGCGCCTGGGGTCCTTGGCCACTAGGCGGCAGCAGGAGCCCTGCTCACCCTCGTACAGCAGGCCCTGCTGCTGGACCAGCCCCTGCAGGCTTTCCCTGGTTGCGGCGGGGGGAGGGGGGAGGAGGGGAGGAGGGGCGGGGGGCGGGGGCAAGCGCTCTACCTTTGCCCAACCTCCTGTGTACTACTTCAGCATGTAGGGAGCCCTCAGTGGCAACACTCCCTCTGCCAAGTTATTAACCTCTCCGAGGAGCACAGAGGACCCGGATGAAAGGCGGGGACACCTGGATGTTATTTTTTCTTTTGCTGAGGCCCAGTGATAGCAGCCACTGAGCCATCCCAGAACGCCTGACTCCCTAAGAAGACCGACTCCAGACGCCAGGCAGGGAGGTCAGTTCAAGCCTCCAGATCTTCCGGCAGCTGGACATCCTGGGGAGTTCTTGATTGCATTGAGTCCCTGCGCTTGGGGGAGGGGTGCCCTCTCTCTACTCAGCACTGCTGGAGCTGCCTCCCTCCTGGCTTTGAGCCTGCTGCCCATTATGAATATTAAAGTCGGTTTATCACGGCAAAGTTTCCCTGCTTGGTGCTAGTGTGGGTAGGAGGGTTGCACTGCCGGTGGTAACTGCTGGGCACGTGGGTATGGGAAGGCCAAACGCAAACAGTAAGGATGGGGCTAGCCCACGCTGTCTCTCTACCGCCATCCCCGTAGGTCCTGCCGTACAGGGCAGAAGCACAGACCCCAGGCCTGTTCCTTCCTGCACCAGCCTAGGGGATTGCACTTTTGTTTTGCTTTTAAGATTTTATTTCCTTATTTTTAGAGACGGGGAAGGGAGGGAGAAAGGGAGAGAAAAGTTGATGTGTGAGAGATACATCAATTAATTCACACGCTCTCAACAGGGGAGTTTGTCTGCAACCCAGGCATGTACCCTGAGAATGCTTCCTGGCGTTCAATCCACTGAGCCACAGGAGCCAGAGCAGAGAACTGCACTTTGAACCACAGCTCCTGCCCGATGCAGCACCGCCCCCCAAGGACCCCGCCCCCAGTCCCACCCAGCGTGGTTATCCTGGATGGGTTTGGCCATTGGCTGGGTTGCCGGCCCCGCCCCGGCCTCAGTTTCCCGGCCGCCCGGGGCGGACCTGGGGCGGAGACCGACTCGAACCACGCGGGGCGGAGACCATGAGCAGACGCGACCGCCCCGCCCCCAGACTTAACCACCGGTCGCCACCGCCTCCGCAGACAGCGTTAAGTGCAGGAGGCTCGGACCCGCGGCTGATGCCGGGTGCCCCGCCTCCCGCCTCCCGCCTCCCCGCAATGGCGGCGCCCCGCGATCTGGCGGCGGCCGCGCCCGGAAAGGCCAAACTGACGCACCCGGGGAAAGCCATCCTAGCAGGTGGGCTCCTCGAAGACCCAAATCCAGGGCCCAGCTGTCCCACGGGTCCCGCCGTGCTTCCAAGCGGGCTCGGGATGCCTAGAACCCTCCCTACTTCCGGGTTGGGCGGGGGGGGGCGCGGCCCTGTTCGTGGACTCTCACCCTGTGTGTCAGCCCAACGAGCCTCCGCTGGGCAACGGGGGTGGGGCATAGGGTCCTGGTCAGACAAAGTCCGGGGCGGGGGAGGTGCCCGGGCGGCAGGGGGCGGGGCGCCCGGGCAGGGGTCTCAGGCCAGGAGTACCCGGTTCCCGCAGGCGGCTTGGCAGGAGGCATCGAAATTTGCATCACCTTCCCCACTGAGTACGTGAAGACGCAGCTGCAGCTGGACGAGCGCTCACATCCCCCGCGCTACCGGGGCATCGGTGAGCAGGGGGCAGCGACCGGGAGCTCCAGGGGGCGGGCCCCGGGTGAGGCAGGAGTCGCTGACCACCCCCTCCCCCAGGGGACTGCGTGCGTCAGACAGTCCGCAGCCATGGCGTCCTGGGCCTTTACCGAGGCCTCAGCTCCCTGCTCTATGGCTCCATCCCCAAGGCAGCGGTCAGGTGAGGCGGGCTCGGGGTGGGGGCGGCCTCCGGAGGGTGCTAAGGGCAGTGGCAGCCCTTCTCACCCCACTGCCTTGCGCCGCAAGGTTTGGGATGTTTGAGTTCCTCAGCAACCACATGCGGGACGCCCAGGGACGGCTGGACAGCACCCGCGGGCTGCTTTGTGGCCTGGGCGCCGGGGTGGCTGAGGCCGTGGTGGTCGTGTGCCCAATGGAGACCATCAAGGTGAGATTTCCTGTAGGGACAAAGCATGCGGGGGGGGGGGGGGGGGGGGGGGGGGGGGGGGGGGGGGGGGGGGGGGGGGGGGGGGGGGGGGGGGGGGGGGGGGGGGGGGGGGGGGGGGGGGGGGGGGGGGGGGGGGGGGGGGGGGGGGGGGGGGGGGGGGGGGGGGGGGGGGGGGGGGGGGGGTCTGGGGTGGTGGAGGTTGGGGTGGCCCTGTGGCCCTGTGTTCAGTGGAAATGTTGAGGTTGGAGGGGTCCAGCAGGAGGGGGCAAGGTGTGCAGGGGGAACTGCCTGGAAAGCTGTGTGCAGGAGGCCTGCATGATGGGCCTCACGTGAAGGCTGGACTCTCCTGAAAGCAGTGGGAAGATGGTAAGTTTCTTAAAAATACTTTTATAAACAGTGTTTAAAATACCAGAAAACAGTGTGTTTTCTGGTATTGCCTTAGTTATGGGCAATACCAGCGAACACAACTGCAGAGGCTCCCTGCTGAGGCAGGTCCTCTCCTCTCCTAGGCCTCAAGTCCCACAATAGTCTTGCTTGGCCCTGTGTCTAGATGAAAAGGTGTACCTTCAACCATGGCCTGACCTTGGTGGGTTCTGGACCTGCAAGCCAAGGGGCCATGTGTGCCTTACCAGGTGCACCTTGAGAGCCAGCTCCTTTGCTTTCCTCTCTCTCAGGTGAAGTTCATCCATGACCAGACTTCCCCCAACCCCAAATACAGAGGATTCTTCCACGGGGTCAGGGAGATTGTACGGGAACAAGGTGAGTCATGTGGCCTTACTCTTCAGGTAGGGTTGGACCTCAGCCAAGATGGAAAGGATGAGTGCTCACTTCTCCTTCCTGTCTTGGCACTTCTCTGTGTAGCCTTCCCCAGTCCCCAGCTGGGGCTAACCCCCATGTCTTCCTGCCCCCAGGGCTGAAGGGGACATATCAGGGCCTCACAGCCACTGTGCTAAAGCAGGGATCCAACCAGGCCATCCGCTTCTTCGTCATGACCTCCCTGCGCAACTGGTATCGAGGTGTGTCTGCTGCCCTGAGACCCCATCTCCACACACTTTTGGGCTCTCCTGCCAGGTTCCTGCCCCATGAGGCCCCAACCTTCATAGGCCCTAGTTCATGCTCCTCCCCAGTCCTCAGAGTTGACCCCTTTACCTTCCCATCGCCTTCTGATTGCAACCCCACCCACATCTAGGGGACAACCCCAACAAGCCCATGAACCCGCTGATCACTGGCGCGTTTGGAGTTATTGCGGGTGCAGCCAGTGTCTTTGGGAACACTCCTCTGGACGTGATCAAAACCCGGATGCAGGTAGGGTAAAGCTGGGAAGGAGGGAGGAAGCTTGGTATGGCACCTGGCTGCTGAGCCCTATGGTGTGCTGGTGTCTCACAGGGCCTGGAGGCAAGCAAATACCGGAGCACATGGGACTGCGGCTTGCAGATTCTGAAGAACGAAGGGCTCAAGGCGTGAGTGGGGGAGAGATAAGGCTATTGTCCCTGCTCCAGGCCCTCTCTGGCCTCCTTGCTAGGCCTAACCCCAAACCCCCTCCAGCATCTAGACCCACCCCCACTGTCCAAGGGCACAGTCCTTCATTTGCCTTCTCGCCTATTTTTTTCTTCCACCCTACCCAGGTTTTACAAGGGCACTGTCCCCCGCCTGGGCCGGGTCTGCCTGGATGTGGCCATCGTGTTCATCATCTACGATGAGGTGGTGAAGCTGCTCAACAAAGTGTGGAAGACGGACTGACCCCAAAGGGTCTGCATCGGAGCTGCCCTCGGGCAGCTCCACACCAGCCCCCTCTGCCCTCTTCTCATGATTCCAGTGCAGTCGTGCCAAAAGGCCCCCCTCCCTGTCCCTTGCACTCCATGGCCTGGGTCTGTCCCCTGTGGCCATTGAGTGCATGTGCCCCATAGTACTGTGTGTCTCGTGTGGTCCGTATAATACCACCATTGTGTCCATGTGTTCAGCGGAGGCTGGGTGTCTCTCTGGCCTGTGACTCTGTGCCCACTTGTCCATGTGCTTTACTCATGAGCCATGTGCCTGTGGTTCATGTTCTGCGTTATGTGACCCTGTGTCCCACTTCCCAGGGTGCCTCTGTAGTCTGGCTCCATGGCCCTGTAGCCATGGCTCAGTCCCAGCCCAATGCCTTTCACCATAGCAGCAGAGGCACCTGCCCCCGGCCTACCACAGCTGCCTCCAGGCCTCAGCCTGGCCTCACTGCATTCCAGGGGCTGCATGCCCCCCGCTTCTCCCACCACTGGCCTTAACTGGCCCTTGGGCCCTCCCTCCGCCTGGGGCAGGGTGGCACCCTCCACTCTCAGGACCACCCTCCCAAGTCAGAATAAACCGGATCCTGTCACACCTTCCTGTTCCTGTGTGGGCCCTTCTGTGGGTGAGCAGTAATGGCCACACCTTTGTGATGGTCAAGCCTGCCTTCTCTGTGGATACTGGCAGGGGGACAGGGAAGCCAAGCAGCGTGCGAGCTGGTGGGTGAGCCAGCTGTAGCCACAGTATCCACCCCCTGAGAGGCCTGACACTAGGCCAAGGAACATCTGCGCCCCATCCAGGCCTTGCCTGTGGCTAAGATCCTGTGGGGTCACTTGGAAGGCAGCACTGCGTGGGCAGAGGAGAAAACTACCCTGTGCCACTGGCTGGGCCTAGGGGATAATGCTCCTGGGATCTTGTTTGTCCCTCAACCAGTAATTACGCCTACCTCCCTCCTTCCCTCCCTCCCTCCCTCTTGGTTTCTCTGTAAAATGGTATGTTACAGTTTCTAGTTCCCTGAGGCTCTTAGCAGGGGGGCCTTTCCTCACTCCACCCAGGCTGGGAGGTAGCTGCCTTGGGGCAGGAGTGGGTGGAGCTTCCTGGCCAGGGCCCTACTTGTTGCCCCACAGCCCTGAATCTCAGAGGTAGGCGTCCCTCTTGCAGGAATCCCAGGATCCAGGCACATATGGGAGCCCCACAGGGCTCACAGGTTTGGTTCTCAGCTCCTGATCTGAGGGGCTGGGAAGAGAATCCCCAGGGCTCTTTCCACCACCTCAGATCAGAAGCTGGGAGCCACAATCAGTGAGCCAAGTGGAGGAAACGGAGAGCAGGATGGGGTGAGCCAGTGCCCCTGGCTGTGTGGAGGTAGGAGGGGCCTTCCATGGGTAAAAGTCACGAAGAGGTTTGGCTCAGGCTGGGAAGTAACTTGCCAGCAGAAGCCTCCCAGTAGGAATGTCCCCTCCCTGGAACTGTTCCTTCTGGGGTAGAGTGCCCCATCTGGTAACAGCACCTGGGTCCCAGGAATCTGAGGTAGATCTGAAAGCCAGATGTTGGCTTGGAGGGCAAGGGAACACAGGGTTTTGAAGGACTGGGCTGTGTGCTCTTGGCATTCACAGGAGACGTGCTAGTCTTTACCACAATGGAGGAGGAAGTGCACAGCAGCAAAGCTTGCCTGCCACAGGGGCCAAAGGCTGTTCACCCCCACACACAGGGTGTGCAGGAAACTCGAGGCTGGAGCCTCAACCTCAGGCCACCAGGTCAGCCTCAGAGGCTTTGCTGTGGGGATGAAAGCAGGTGATGGACAGCGCTGTCCCACAGCACAGGCTACTGAGGCCAGAGGGGCATATAGCCACCCCAGCACCTGCTGTCCTGGCCACAGCCTCTGTGACAAGTGTAGGGGCAGAATCCTGGCTCCCTATCTGTTCACTGTGTGACCTTGGGCAAGTCACCTAACTTCCTGTTCCTAGCCTGAAATGCTAGGTGACACAGGACCCCACCCCAGTGAGTTTAGGGCATGAAATAATGTTATCTTTGTAAGGTGCTTAGAACAGTGCTTAACATAGTAGGCTCACACATGGTAGCTTTCTTCTTTGGGTTGCAAGAGGTAGTTTGCAGTCTCGAGTGTCCAGGCAGTTCACTGTCCAGGCAGTAGAGAGGGCAAAGCCCAGTAGCTAGGCCCTAAGGGGACTTAATGCCCCCCCAACACTGACCTCCAAGTATGGCATCCATTCACTGACTATACACCAGCACCCCAGAGTCCTGTTCCTGTCCCCTTCATAGGAAGGAAGGGACCAAGCCTACCCTTGGTTGAGAGGAGGGCATAAGGACCTGTATTCAGGAGTGGCAGGAACCCTGCCATAGCTTTAGGGTCCCCTGCTGTGCCTCACAGCACAATGTGGACAGCAGGCAGAGTGGACCAAGCTGGGTCTGAGTGCCCTGGGGCTGTGAGCTGGGAGTTGCCACCTGCATGTTGGAACCCTCCTGTTCACACATTGCCCAGAAAATGCACAGCCTGTTCCTGGTGCTGAGACCTGAAGGAAGGGGTGCTGGCAGGGGGGGGTATCCTGCATGCAGGAAAGAGCTTGCTGTGTCGGCTGAGAGCCAACAAGGCTGAAGGGAAGTGAGCAGGAGAGCAGCTGGAGAAGAAGGCAGGGGCCAGGAGGGAACGCAGCTGCATTTGCCCAAGACCCAAAGGCTACAGAGAGGAGGCAAAGGGCAGGAACCCATGCAGATGCCAGGCTACTAGAACTAGAACCACTGCCTACCGCAGCCGTGGGAGCAAAAGAACAGAGAGATATGGGCAGAACTTCAAGTAATCAAGAAGCAGAACAGACTATAGCTCCAGCCTGGTCACAGGCCAGGATCGGGAGGAGGCGGCTATGCCTGCCTATCAGGAGAGATGTGAGTTGTGGAGTGTGGAGACCCAAACTCACCATATTCCTTCCACAATCAGAGCCTCTGTGCCCAGCTGGAAGCCACAGCCAGCCTCCACTCAGCCTCAGGGAGCCTTCACCATCTGGCAGGGCCTCCAGCCTGGGATCACAGAATGTGCCCAGGAAGGACAAAGGCCTCAGAGACAGAGCAAGGGAGTGGAGGGTGGGGTGGTGGCTGCTTCTGGGGCAGGGCTCGGCCAACCTCCAGCCCCTCACTACTGTGTGGCTAGCCCCTCTAGGCAAAGGCCCTCAGGCAGCTGCCCTCCAGCCCCCCACCCCAGCTTCCCTGAACCCTTTCCTCACTGGGTGGCACTACTGCACAGGTCGCCCCTGGGTTTTCCCATGTCCTTCTATAGGTAACAAATGGCAATCAGAGCTTAATACACACACACACACACACACACACACACACACACACACACAAGAATACAGTCACTCCTGACAAATGGTCTGTCTCCTGTTAGCCCAACAAAGAGACTTCTGTTTTTCAGGTTGTGCCCTTGGCCTTCACAGCAAACACAATCTCAGCTGAGGATGCCGGAGTATTTTCCTCTGGACTTTCTACTTCTTACGTGTTTTCAGATACCCTGGTCGGGGGGGTTTGGTAAGGGGCACAAAATTAGGGGGCCTAAGGAGCTCCTGCCTCAAGACTGGGGAAAAGGGACTGGGTACACCAGGACAAGGATGGAGGTGCAAGTGCAGTAGAGAAGGACCACAGGAGGGCCCCTGAGAACACTCAGGATCCCTGGCCTAGGCCAACAATGTGGGTGATTTACAGAAAACATGATAGTCCCTGGTGTGGCCTTGTAGCTCCCCTCCTCCCACACCCACCTGGCAAATATCCCGGAGAGCAGCTTCCCCTCCGCTCAGATTGGGCCAGGCCCTGACCCCTGACCCTGCCCAACTGTTGTCACCTTTGTTTCCTCTGCCAGGTTTGCTACACCCACCTCTCGATTTTCCATTGGCCTGAGCCTGACCTGGGAGGCCCCACTGGGCCCAGGGGTGTCATCTCCTGAAGTGGCCATGCCAGCCCCTCTGCCCCTAAGCACTGCTCAGATTCCTACATTGGCCTGCTGCCCAACGGCCGGCTGGAAACCACTGCCTCAGGAAGCTACCGGGGCCTTGGGCATTTTAAGCAGGATGACCGGGTTGGAGCCTCTGAAGCTGTCTGACCGGCCTGCTCATTGGTCCCTGGAGGCCTGCACCATGGAGTCCCCTCCTCCACCCCGCTGTCGTGACCTGGCAAGGCACCCTGCTCTCGGTGCCTACGTGCCTCGGAGACTCCTCCAGGGTTGTGATGGAGGGAAGGTAAATGAACTACCCGCGATCGTTACCCGGGAACTTATCCTGCGGGTTGGATCAGGTCACGGGAGAGGAGTTAACACCTGTCAGGGCTGAGGATCGCCCCGACGGTCACTCGTCTGCGCCCTGAAAGCCCGCAGACCATCAGGGCCTCTCTCAGCCCCGGGTTTTGGAGGTTCGGAGACCGGGGTCCGTGGGCGCGGGAGGTACCCAATACATTTCCCGGAGCCCATTTGTGAAGAAGGAGTGGGTTTCCACGGGGTCTCCCCAGGCCAGGTGGCGCTCCGGGAAGAGCCAGGACAGCCGCGGCTCGCTCCCGGAAGTCGGTGACGGCACGCGCTGATGACGTCAGGGGCGCGCGCCGTGTTTTTGGGCAAGGTGGCTAAACTCCTCCGACTCCCTTCACCGTCACTGCCTCCAGGCCCTGGTCCTCATATTTCGCCGCCAGCGCCCCAACCTCGCCTGCAATCCCCCAACACCAGCCGCTCCCCGAGTCACTGTGGTGCCTGACCCGATCACCGGCTGCTCAGGCTGAGCGCTACCAAGGGCTGCTCACGCGCCAGCCTATGAGGACGCCTTCCTAAGCGGCGCCGCCGCCTCCTGGAGATGCCTGTTTTCCTAGACCCGCCTTCCCTCTCTTCAGTCCCAGACCTCTGCACGGCTGCCGTTCCCTCTCCCTGAACACTTTTCCTCACCCTCGACCTGTAATTCTCAATGTCCTTAAGGCCCTGCCTGATCATGCGCAAGTAGGGGTAATGGTCCCCTTTCCCCACCGTGCCCCCTTCCGGTATCCTCAGACCTAAGCCCCCAGAGGAAAGAGCCTGGCCCGGTGGCTCACCCCGTGTCCCTCCACAGGGTCTGGGCTAGAGAGACCCTGGTTACTGCCACCGCCAAGTGCAGGAAGGAAGGATTTCCAACTGTGTCATTTTCAACCCCTGCAGCTTTTGCTCGTGTCCCCAGTCTCAGCCATTGGAAAGGAAAAAAAGGTCAGGGGCCAAGAGGGCTCCTTCAGCCTCCCTCCATGGCTAACCCTTACCTGTTCTACCTTACTGACCAACCCCAGTCCAGCCTCCTGTTGCCATCCATGGGCTCATGTAAGGCATGTTGGCCTTGCCACATCCCCATGGCGGAGGAGGCTAGGGAAACCCTATGGTGCAGGGTCACCCCTCTAAGTCCCCCACTGTGGGAGCCTGTCATTTGCAACCTGAGGGGAGTGGGGGCTGGGTGGGTGTCCCTACAGGAGGCAGCAGTGAGCACAGGTTGCACAAGGGAACAGTGGCACCTCCCATCTGGAACTTCCCTCCTCTCAGCCAGCCCTGATTCTCAGACAGGGAAAACCCAGGCACAGACTAAGGACCCCTCTGGAGGCTACGGAGCCCCAGGCCCCACCCTGCCCCACATAGTGAGAGTTGGCTGGAGATAAGGGATGGGGAAGACAGCAAGTGGCATCACATCAGCTCTGTTAGCTAGTGGATGGACAAACATGCCCCTGGGGGATCCCTACCTGGGAAGGGTCTCCAGGGGAAAGATGGGGAGTCTGCAAGAAGTGGCTCTGTGTGCTGGCCGGTGTCATCAGCCAACACCCTCAGTCTGAGACCTGCTTCCAGGCCACGTGTGCTGGGAAGGGATGTGTGCCTGGCTGAGGAGCTCAAGCTCAGTGAGGGGCTGACACCCAGGGTCACAAAGGTGGAATGAGAGGAAGGTGTCCTTTTTTCTGCTGGGCAGGATAAGGAAAGGGTGACAGGGTGGGCAGGGGTGTCCCTAATCTCCATGGAAGGCTGGCAGAGTTTTCAAAAGCTGGAGCCAAGAGCAGGTTCCATACACACCTAGTGGGCCAGGTCTACACATCAGCATGAGCCATCCATGGTGTTCATTCCTCTCTCTGGCTGTCAGGACCAGTGTGGCCTGGGTACAGCAAGCCCTGGGCAGTGAGGGAAACAGAGACCAGCTCCAGGGCCTGGACTGCAGAGGTACCATGGTTGCTCCCCTTAGGTGTCCACCTCCAGTCCACCTCCGTTCTCTGCTGACAATTGAGCGGCCAAAGCAGATTAACCCGGGTGCTAATCCCCCCTAATGGTTTCAGAATCCCTAGCGCCAAGCAGCTAAGCCGGCCTTTCTCCGGCCTTTCTCCATGGCCGCGGCCGGCCTCCCGGCGGCTTCAGCCCTGCTGCGGGGCGATGCTATCTCCGCCCGGCGGGCCCGTGGGTCCTCGCTAATCCCCAGTGCTCGCTTTCTTCACAGTCCCGTTCGAGATCTGGCCGATTGGCGTTTGATTACCGCCTCTATCGAGGGCCTCTTTGTGAGATCGGTCCTAAATCCCCTAATTCCGTGATAAAGGCGGCATTAGCGGGCTTTTGCTGCAGAGAAAGGCACCGCAATGAAAGAAAGCAATCAGGGGAATCCTGATGCCATCGCCTGCTGCAGGCTGTGGAGGAAGGCAGGAAAGAGGCCCCAGTAGGGGGAGGGGGAGAGGGAGGGAGAGGCCTCCAGGACAGAGGCCAGCCCTGGCTCCCCACCTTCATCTGTGTTCACTTCCCCAGCCCTGGGTCACAACCAGGACCCCCTCACCACCAACCTGGCTGCCATCTCAGCTCAATGCTGAGGGACCACACACACCCCACTCCCCTCCAGCCTCGGCCCACTCTTGCTGGGACCTAATCCCCAAACCAGCCCTGGACCTCTGTTATGCCTGCCTTTCAGTCCTGGCCTCTGACTATCCAAAGCCAGTGGCCTCTGAGGACTCATCTGCATGTCCATTCCTCCAAGGCCCCTGATGCTCCCCCAACCCTTCTCCCTACCTGCCACACCACTCCCCCACACCCACGCAACAGTCCCTGCCCCACCCTTTTAGCACTGACCGGCTTTGACCAGTCCTGGAAGCAGCTGGGCCTGCTCTTCAGTCGGAAAAAGAAGTGATGGCAGCTAGGATTGTCAGGGAGCATGTGTAGGTGGCTGGAGCCTGAGACCTCTGGTGAAGGGCAGGTAGGGTAAATTGAGAGAGCTGTTCTTCCAAGGCCACACTGAGCCCCAGGGTGGCTGAGAGGGGCCAGGCTGCTGCAAACCGTGGGAACTGGAGGAGCTGACTTGGAGTCTGGGCAGCTGGAGAGAGGAGGCAGAGACCCAATGGGGCAGATGGACAGAGGCGGCAGAGCACAGAGGCTGAGGGACTGTGGTAGCTGGGCAGCAGCTGATCCTCTTATCCTGAGACTCTGAAGCAGAGGAGCACCATGATTGGATTTGTGTTTGCAGAGATCTCTGCTTCTGTGGCAGGCTTACTTCGGAGAAGGGTCTGAGGCGAGGGAAGTGGCCAGGAGTGGGTTGGAAAGTGCTTGTATCAATAGTTTTCTGAGTAGTATTTAATTGTACTTCAGTTCATTTGTCAGTTCATCTGTGGATGGACATTTGGGTTGTTTCTTGTTTAAGAATAGTACAAATAAAACTACTATTAACATGCAAATACAAATCTTTCACTTTTCAGTTCCCTTGGGTAAATTGCTAGGATTGGAACGGCTGAATCATATAGGTGTGTTTAATTTCATAGGAAACTGCCATATTATTTTCCAAAGTGGTTGTTCCTTTCTACATTTCCACTGCAAGTATTATGTCATATAGAGACAATGTTTCTCTTTCCTTTATTTGAAAAAAAAAGATTTTATTTATTTTTAGAGAGGGGAAGGGAGGGAGAGAAATATCAATGTGTGGTTGCCTCTCACACACCCCCAGCTGGGGACCTGGCCCACAACCCAGGCATGTGCCCTGATGGGAATCGAACTGGTGACCCTTGGTTCGCAGGCCAGCACTTAATCCATTGAGTTACACCAGCCTCTTTTTCCTTTTTGATCTTTATACCTTTTATGTATTTTTCTTTCCTTATTGCTCTGGCTAGGACTTCCAAGATAATGTTGACCAGAAGTGGTAAATGTGTACATCCTTGTCTTATTCCTGGTCTTGGGAAGAAAATGTCCAGTATTTTACTGTAAAGTATGGTAGTAACTGTAGGTTAACTCTAGGTTATTAATGAAGTTGTTCATAATATTTTCTTATTGTCTTTTTAACATCTGCATAATCTGTAGTGGTATCCCCTCTTTCATTCTTTTTTTTTTTTAAGACTTTATTTATTTATCTTTAGAGGGGAAGGGAAGGAGAGAGAGGGAGAGAAATATCAATGTGTGGTTGCCTCTCGTGCGTCCACTGCTGGGAACTGTCCTGCAACCCAGGCATGTGCCCTGACTGGGAATCAAACCGCAACCCTTTGGTTTGCAGGCCCGCATTCAATCCACTGAGCTACACCAGCCAGGGCATCCCTCTTTCATTCTTGATATTGGTAATTTTTTTTTCTGGTTGAATTTAGTTTGTCAATTTTGTTGATCAATAAGCACATGACCAATAAGCATGTGAAAAGATTCCCAATATCACTAATCATTAGGAAAATGAATTCAAAACCATGAGACACTTCACATCCATTAGGATGACTATAAATTTAAAACAGAAAATAACATTGGTGAAGATACAGAGAAATTGGAACCCTTGTGCTTTGCTGGTGGGAATGTAAGATGGTACTGCCGTTGTGGAAAACAGTTTGGTGGTTTCTCAAAAAGCTAAACATAGACTTAGGATATGATCTAGCTATTCCACTTTTAGGAAAATACCCGAAAGAATTAAAAGTAGGAACTCAAGTAAATATATACCTAGAATCACAACAGCATTATTTAGAACAGTCAGAAGATGACTATCCTAAATGTTCACCGATAAGTGAATAGACTTTAAAATGTAGTATATGGCCCTGACTGGTGTGGTTCAGTTGGTTGGGCATCGTTCTGCAAAGCAAAAGGTCACTGGTTCAATTCCCTGTCAGGGCACATGCCTGAGTTGCAGGTTTGGTACACAGCGGAGGCTCATAGGAGAGGCAATTGATCGATGTTTCTCTCTCACATGGATGTTTCTCTCCCTCTCATTCTCCCTCCCTTCTCCTCTCTCTAAATGTAAATAAATAAAATCTTTAAAAAATAAAAATAAAAATGAGGTATATGCATTCAATTGAATTCAGTCATAACCCCTGATTGTCCGGCACTAAGGATAGGAGAAAATGGGGTGTTACTGCTTAATGAGTATAGAGTTTCTATAAGGGATAATGGACATGTTCCAGAAGTGACAGTGATGATGGTTATACAACATTGTGAACAGACTTAATGATACTCAATTGTACACTTAAAAATGTTTAAAACAGCCCTGGCTGCTGTAGCTCAGTGGATTCAACATGGGCCAGTGAACCGAAGTGTCGCTGGTTTGATTCCCAGCCAGGGCACATGCCTGGGTTGCAGGCCAGGTCCCCAACTGGGGGCGTGCGAGGGGCAACCACACATTGATGTTTCTCTTCCTCTCTTTCTCCTTCCCTGCCCCTCTCTCTGAAAAATAAATAAATTCTTTTAAAAAAATGGTTAAAACAGCTCTCACCAGGTTACTCAGTTGATTGAAACATCACCCTATAAACCAAAAGTTCATGGGTTTGGTCCCTGGTCAGGGAACATGTGAGAGGCAACCAATTGATGCTTCTCTCTCACTTTAGTGTTTCTCTCCCTGTCCCCCCTTTCCCTTCTCTCTAAAATCAGTGAGCACGTCCTAGGGTGAGGATTTTTAAAAATGGTTAAAACAGTAAATTCTATGCTATGTATATTTCATCACATTAAAAAATAAATTAAAAAATAATGGAAGAGCAAAAGGACAAGTTCACCTGAACCAAAGGACTATCATGATCTCTTCCCCAATTTCTAGCCAGTTCTCAGGCCCAGGTCTTATCTGCCAAAGTCTCCTTCCCAGGAGGAAGGCTCCAGCAACACCATGGAAAACATCTACAGGAGTGATGCAAATGAGTCCTTCTGCAGCGGGACCTATGTCCATTTCCCCAGGTAACTGAATACAGAGGGAAGGGAAACCCCAGATCATTTCAGAGCTGCTGCACACACAGAGCTGCTGGGTACAGGCTCCAGGTTCACAGTGATGTCTGGGACCCAGAGTACCCTCGCAGCTTCCCTGACAGAATGGGGTACAGAGAGGCAGGGCACTGAATGGAGCACTGGCCTGATTCCAATGCCCACAGGCTTCATAACCTCCTGCTGGTATTTCTCCAGTTTTGGGATGTATATTTGGCATATACATACTAAGCATTGCACAGAATGTCCACAGTGGTTTCTGATCATTAGAGTAGGACCTATTTTGTGACAGCTCCTGAACTGCCCCTGTACCTAAGATAAAATAATGATGATGATGATGATGATGCTGTCTCCCAGGAAGAACATCAGAGGTGAATGTCATGGTCAAAGATGTAAAGAATGCAGGGTAGTGGTCTCTAGCAAATCCTTGTTCAATTCATTAGTCTGGCTCCTGCAAAAACTGGATGGATCATACAACACCCTTTCATGATAAAACACTCAGCAAATCTGAAATAGAAGGGAATCTCAACCTGGCATCTATGAAAACCCACAGCTAACACCATACTTCATGATGGAGACCAAATCCTTTCCCTCCCAGATCATGCCCACCCTCACCACTTCTGTTTGACATTGAATTGGAGGTTCTAGTGAGGGCAATTAGGTAAGAAAATGGAGTAGAAGGCATTTAGCTTGTGAAGAAATAGAGATCTGTGCTCACAGATAACATGATCTCATATATAGAAAATCTTACGGAACCCACACCACACACAAAAAAAAACCTGTTAGATTTAATAAGTCCATCAGGTTGCAAGATAGAAGATCAAGGTACAAAAATCAATTGTAGTGGTGGGGGAGGAGGATAAGGGGGATTATGAGGATAAATGGTAATGAAAAATACAATAAAAAATCAATTATATTTCTATACACTTGTAATGAACAATCTGAAAGTGAATATAACAATTCCATTCATAATAGCATTAAAAAAGAACAAAATAATTTAACCAAACAAGTGGAAAACCTATACTTTGAAAATTATAAAACATAACTAAAATAAAAAGGAGTTAAGTAAATGGAAGACAGCCCATGTTTATGGATTGGAAAAATTAATGTTAAGACGGCAGTGCAGCCCTGGCTGGTGTGGCTCAGTGGATTGAGTGCCGGCCTGTGAACCAAAAGGTCGCCAGTTCAATGCCCAGTCAGGGCACATGCCTGGGTTGCAGGCCAGGTCCCCAGCAGGGGACGCCCCAGAGGTAACCACACATTGGTGTTTCACTCCTTCTCTCCCTCTCCGTCTATAAATAAATAAATAAATAAATAAATAAATAAATAAATCTTAAAAAAAGAAAAGACAGTATAGAAGGTGGAAGAGAGTATAAGGTGGATAAACGGTAATAGAAAAAATACAATAAAAATATATACTGCCCAAAAAAGAGAAAAAGACAGTGTAGTACTGCCGTTAGGGGAGGCAATAGATCAAGGGAGCATAATTCAGAATAAGTGAGTTCCCTCATTTACAGTCAATTGGTCTTCAACAGGAGCACTGACACAACACACCAAGGGGAAGAGTGATCTCTGCAACGAATGACACCGGGACGACTGGACAGCCGCATGCAAGAGAATGAAAGTGGACCATTACTTCACATCATGTGTGAGAATTCACTCAAACTGTATCAGTGTACGAGCTGAAACTACAAAACTTATAGTTTTTAAAACTGTCAAACGTTGGGGCAAAACTTCACAACCTTGGACTTGCTGATGCTTTCTTAGGTATGACACCAAAAACACAAGCAACCGAAGGACAAATTAATTTGACTTACTAAAAAAATCAAACATTTTGTGTTTAACGGGCACTATCAAGAAAGTGAAAAACAGCCTACAGAATGGGAGAAAATATCTGTGGTTGTATATCTGATAGGGCTTGTATCTTAACTAGATAAAGAACTCTTACAACCCAATAATAAAAAGATACATAAATGAAGTTCCCAGAAGACACATGGCTCTGTGCTGGAACACCCCCTCAAAGTGAAGGACAAGTCACTGCTCCCTGCACCTCCTCCTCGCACTGTGTGGAGGCTTCTCCGGGTTTTGGAGGAAGCCGTGCCACCAGCCATTTGTTGGATGAGACAGAGCATGCCAGCTTTGAGCAGAGCCTGGAGCAGAAAAGAAGTCTGCAGCAGGCCCAGGCTTTGGCACAAGCAGCCCTGAGGCTGGCCTGTGACCTGGCAGAGCCCGTGACAAATGCTACAGCAGAGGAAGATATCACCCGGGACCTCAGGGAGTTTCTAGTGGGAGAGCTGCAGTGCAAACTCCTAAGGTTCTGGAGGAGGCCTTGCCACAGGCCATTCACAGACCAGCTCCTGGCTGTTACTGGCCCCTGGCAAGCATCTGACCTTGGGCTACCAAGGGACCACGTGGCCAGAATGGCTCATCAGAGCTAGGTACTGTCAGAGCCACTGAATCTTAAAGTACTGTCATGAAATGGAAGAGATATCACCAGGATCAGCTATGTCCCAGCAAATCCAGAGGACACAAGTAAGCTGCATGGGTGACTGCGACTCTCATATGGCCTCATTTGCTGCCACCTCTGGTGGCCCTGAACAGCAGCAGTAAGAGGAAAGTCCCCGAAAGGTGGGGTTTCTAAGGAGCACCATGTTGTCCATGTTGTATGGGGGGAGAAGTGCCAAGGAAAATGGGGGGGGGTGGTCCCAGAGCCACAGCAAACAGTTGACCAGGCTGGTGCAGGGGCCTGGACAGCCAGAGCAGAATTTCAGAGACAGGGGAGTCAAGGAGAACCGGTGTGACATGGTGCTGGGTTTCCAACTAGTGGACTACAGAGGTCTGGACCTGGGGTGGAGGTGGGGAGCCCCACCCCCCAGTATTCCCAGGGACCCAGCTGGGGAATCTATGTTCGCATCCTCGCAGCTTTAGGTCCTGGGTCTTAGAGATGGTGCTTTCACCAGAAACACAGTAAGAGGGGCACAGAACAGGAACTCTGACAGCTGTTAGGTCACCCAGCTCCTCATGACAGCGAGCGAAGGGGTCCCACACTAGTAGAGGTACTGGGCTCAGATCTTGGGAGCAGGGGTGTTAGGTCTTCCCTCCACTGGATGTCCTCGAGGAGGAGGATCAGGATCCACCCATCGGGTGAGCCCCGAAGACCTCTAGCAGCACTCGCCACTCCTGGGAGGGGCATCTGGTAACAGCCTCACAACCAACTCAAGCATCAGAGGCAGAAGCCCATCCCACCAGTCTCCCTCTCCTACATCTGCCCAGGAATTGTGACCGACCAGAATGCTGGGGAGTCTGAATGCAGTGGACCTAATGTGAGAAGCAGGGGGCTGAGCACAGCAGGGCCGGGGTGAGGGCCCTCTGCCCCACCCAGAGCCGCTCCTCCCCCGAGATGTGAGCTGGGGGCTCACAACTGACAGCTGCTCAGGAGTGTCGGCCAGATGGGAGCCACCCTGGCAAGGGAGGCAGTGCACCCCATCCTCACTCAAGGTGTCCCCAGACACCCCAAGCTAGAGCGGAGCTATCCTCCCTCCCAGCATCTTCCTCTCCCCCTCCCATTCCCCTTGGGTGCACCCTCACCCAAAAAACTCCCTCCTGGTCTCCTTCCACCCCAACCACTGATTTGTTCTCTGTCACTCTGATGATGCCTTTTCCAAAGTGTCACATAAATAGAATTACACAGTAGGGAGACTATTGAGACTGGCTGGCTTCTTTCACTCAGTGTGGCGCATCCATCCACTCACCAGCTGATGGACTTCTGGCTGTTTCTAAGCTTTAGCGATGATTAATAAAGCTGCCCTAAACACTCATGGGCAACACTGTGTGAATGGAAGTTTTCATGTCTCGAGAGTGAAGCCCCAGGAACGGAACTGCTAGTTCATGCAGGCGGTGTGTGTTTAACTCAGTGGGCTGATTTCTCTGTATTGAACACTTCCCTCTGCCTCTCAGTTCTCTCTTTTCCATCCATTGTAGGTAGCTAGCAGAAGTCAGGCAGCTGCTTCAACACCACCCCCCCACCCGCCCCCGCTCCGGGCATCTCCTGAGCTAGATTATCTATTTCATTCATTAGGTACGTTTTCAATTTTCTATTTCTTGCTCTACTGCAGATGACAATTTGCTAAATTCTTGCCACTCTGTAACGAGGGTCTCCTTCCCTCCGTGTTCCAATAGCATTTTCCTCACTTTCCCCTGTGACACACTGTCAATCTCAGCTGGACCTTCCAGTCCCAAAGCCAAGGCCATGTGATTCAGGGTTTGTATAGGCAGCATCCCCATTCCAGTACGGAACCTGTCTGGTAATCTAGAGCTGCGTAACCAACCACGTCTGACTTACAATCGTCTCATTGTTACCTCTTGCAGGTCTCATTTCTGGTCTCTCATGCAATGGCAGTCAAGGTGGCTGGACAGGAGTCTTCGCTCACCGTGATGCTCGGTGCTGGTTACTGGCTGGCCCTTCAGCAGGCCCTGCTGACCTGAACTCCTCTGCCTGTCCTCTCCTTGGGGCTGCTGGTGCCTCTTCACAGCATGGCAGCTGGGTTCAAAGAGCAAGTACCCCAAATTAGATAAATAGATGAATAGATAGAGAAATGGAGGTGGAGAAGCTGTATCCCCTAGCTGTATGACCTGGTCTCAGAAGTCAGTGTCCCTTCTGCTGCATTCTAGAAGTTAGAAGCAAGTCGTTGAGCCAGCCCATGTTCAAGGAGAAGGGAATTAGCTTTCACCTCTTGAGGGGAGGTGTGTCAAATTCTCCGGAGTATTTGAAAAGCACCACAGTGGGCCCCTTACCAAGGTGGGCTGGCAAAGAGATGAGGTATACGCAGAAGTGGAGAGATGAAGAGACCTGGTGCGTTGACCCAGGTGGCTAGGTGGGCAGGTGCGCCACTTACCATGGTGGGGAATACCAAGCAACCAATAGGTTTTAAGCAGATCTTGAGTCTGTTTCAGGCATGTTGGCTGGAGATGTTAACTGGTGATTAAAACAGAGACATGGAGCAGACTTAAGGAGATACTGGCCTGGAGTCGGGGAAGTGCTGGAAGTGGGAGCTCAAGAGTCACTGTCACAAAGTGGTGTCTCAAGTTCCAAGGCTGGAGGAGATCACCAAGGGAGAGAATGAGGAGGGATGAAGAAACAGCCAGGCCTGGGAGGAGGAGGGCACAGCCTTCCTGACGACTGACACCGTCGCCCCCACTCCAGCAGAACTCAGGCCTTGAAGGGTGGTGACACCCAAGAGCCTCTCCGAGCTAATGGTGAGCATACAGTTCTGGGAAGGAGATCAACTAGGAAAGGTTTTTACAGTCATCCTAAAGGACCTGTGGGAAGAGAAGGGAGGTCAGGGGCCATGGCAGCCATCCTGTAACCAGGAGGCAGGATCATTCACAGAGTGTGTCTCCTTCACTGAGCCTCCAGATTAACAAATCCAGGGAGACCAAAGGAACCTATGAAAGGTCCCTCAGGAAGTGACCATTGTGGTATAAGTTGGCAGTCTGTTGCTCTGTCCTGTGGGCCAGCCGCATCTTTTCAGAGATCCAAAAAGGAGGGTCTTAGACCCAAGTGCCTGGCCAGCTGTCCAATGATTCCTAACTGAGATGAAACAATCTTCTCTGAATTTGGCAAAGTGCAGGTCACCATTATGAGGGGGAGTGGGGATGGGGGTGTGTGTGGACAAAACTGGAGTGGCCTGAAGAATAAGGAGGTAGAAAGCCCACCAGAGTCAGCTCTTGAGAAGCGTGGCTGTAACGAGGGTGATGCATGAGTAATGTTTTCTGGGGGGATTCTGGGACATATAGGGAAGCAGGAGGATGGGTTGCTCCAGAGCATTGGAAGCATGGGGGGTTTGGATAGAGTCCAGAAGGCTCCCCTGATCCAGGAGAGAAGGCAGAGAATTGGGGGCATGGGGTGGCGGGAAGAGGGGGTGTTGTGGGGTTTGGTGATAACCAGACATAGCTCCTGCCCTTGTCCCCATTTCCTCCAGAAGGCTGAGACCGGGCTCTGAAGGGGGTGGGAAGTTTGGGGCCCCAAAAAGGCGGGATTGTGGTGCTGTCAATGGTGCCAAGCCCGACTTGAGGTTGGAGCTCAGCAGTTTGGGGGCTAGTTTTGGGCAGTTGATGTGGGTTTCTCCAGACCTGTTCATCCGCCTGGTAGGGACTGGAAAGGAACAAGGAGCAGCCCTGGCCGCCCTGGCAACAGGAAGGGGGGGACCCAGGGTCTAGCCAGAAGGCACCGCCACGCTGAGAGGGCTTCCTGGGTCAGGGCGTCTCAGGGTGGCTACCTTAGCAGCAACAAGGGCGTCGACGGCCAGATCCTAAAGGCAAGGGAGGCGCCCTCCGCATCTTACCCGCTGCATCTCCCTGGCCAGACAGGAGCACACACTTGAGCCCCAGGGCTTCCTGCCGGCCCCCTCCCCGAGGGCCGGCCGACCCCCGCGCGCCGTTGCGGGCAGGATTTTTCGCCGCCGCAGTCAGGGATTAGTGCGCTCCTGACCACGCGGCGGGATTAGCCCGCGTGGACCAAGCGCTCGGCCGGAGGATTACGGCGCTCTCCCCTCCGACGTATATATTTCAGAGGTGGCGGCGGCCGGGCGAGGCGGGCATGGCGGCGGCTGGGGGCGCGTCCAGTCACAGGGGCCCCGGGCGGCCCTGCTCCTTCTCCATCGAGCACATCCTCTCCAGCTTGCCCGAACGGAGCCCCCCGGCCCGGGCTGCCCGAACACCGCAGCCGGCTGGCCGCCAAAGCCCTGCGGAGCCCGGGGAGCCCGGGGTGCCCGAGTCCGCGCCCTGTGCTTGCTGCTGCTGCTGCGGCCCCCGCAGACCCCCGGAGCCGGCTGCTGGGCTGGGTGAGTGGGCTCGGCGCGGGCGTGGGCGTGGGGGACCTCCGGTCGCAGCGAAGTTGGCGCGGAGCGTGACCCCCGCCCCTCATTGCACCTTTGTCCCGCAGGCGCCCGGCTGCCGTGGCCATTGAGGTTGGCGCCCTCGGCGACCTTGCCCTTGGCCGTGGCGCCCGGAAGCTCCGGGGTGCTGTCCGGCACCGGTGGCCCGGGCCCGCAGCGGCGCACGCGGCGCCACCGCACCATATTCAGCGAGGAGCAGCTGCAGGCGCTGGAGGCGCTCTTTGTGCAGAACCAGTACCCCGACGTGGGCACGCGCGAGCGCCTGGCCGGCCGCATCCGCCTGCGCGAGGAGCGCGTGGAGGTGGGGGCCCTCCTGCTGTACTGCCAGAGGGTCCCACAGGGTCCAGGCAGGCTGGCTTCCTTTCTCCCTTGTAAAGGACGGCCCTGGCGCAGGGAGCCGGCGTGGCGGCGGGAGGAGGCGAGGGAGACCCTGGGTCCAGCGGGGCGAGGGGCCGGTTCCGCGGGAGGGGTGGACGGGGACAGGCACGTGCGGGGAAATATCGCTGGAACTAGAGGGTAAGTAAGCCTAGTTTTCCCTTTTTTTTTTTTTTTTTTTTAATTTACTGATTTTTAGAGAGAGCGTGGGTGACAGAAAGACATCTACTTGTCGTTCCACTTAACGCATTCATTGGCTGACTCTTCTGTGTGCCCTGACCAGGGATCAAATCCACAACCTCGGCGCCTCTGGAGGGCGCTCTAACCAACCGCGCTACGCGGCCAGGGCCTCTTCCGTTTTAAACTTTATTTTCCCCTTATAGTACAGGAGGCGCGCATTCCTGTTCCACCATTTGGGAGGCTCAGAAGAGCACAAAGCGGCAAAAGGGGCTCCCTGGGCGCCCTGGGGCGGAGGTGGGGGTGGGAAGGGGTTGGGAAGGGGTGGCCGGCCCGAGTGAGAAAACGGAGACAGACTGTGGCTTGTAGCCGCTCCCCGGTGCGGACTCCGCAGCGCTCGTTCGCCCACACACCCGCCGGGACCCTACGCCTCCAAGTCCACTTACCGCAGCCCGGCGGGACTCCAGTCCTGCCTGAGCTGTCCCCTCCTTGTCCTCAGGTCTGGTTCAAGAACCGCCGGGCCAAATGGCGACACCAGAAACGAGCGTCCGCGAGGCTCCTGCCCGGAGCCAAGAAGCCCTCCAAGGACAGCTGCTGATCCCCCGCGAGCTGCTCCTGGGCTTGGCCGCGGGCGGGCCGGCTCGGAGAGTCGGCCGTCCCGCCCGAAAAAGAGTTGAGGCAGGACTCCTACCTCTTCCCGTCTGCATAGCTGCCTGTGTCCCGGAGCTAGAGCTGGACGCTGGAGCCCCTCTGCAGGGTCGTGCCTGTGTCCCTGTGCCACCGGCCCGTGAGAGGAGAGAACACCGAGTCCCAACCTGCGCTCTCCTCCCCAAGGGCAAGCGGGCCAGAGGACCAGGAGATTCCCTGGGAAGAATGGGGGTAGAGCACCAAGCAGGTCGGCTCCCTCACCCCTCCTCCCAGGCACTAACCCCGCCCCAGGACAGGAACCACCCTCTGTCAACACCTGACCTAAAATCCTC
This sequence comes from Anoura caudifer, assembly GCA_004027475.1. NCBI lineage: Eukaryota > Metazoa > Chordata > Mammalia > Chiroptera > Phyllostomidae > Anoura > Anoura caudifer. Next base: position 628,728 of record PVKU01000151.1, read on the forward strand.
CTTTTTGGAGGGCCTGCTGACCGCCCTCCTCTCTTCAGCCTGGGCATGGCCCCGCCCCCTGAGCCGGCCTACAACCCGCCTAAGGCGGGGTGGGTCGTGGGTGTACACCCTGGGGTTGCTGCGGGTTTGAAGGGGCTGCACTGGGTTCTGTGTCCAGGCCTTTAGAAAGAGAAAGTTGGGAGGTCTCTCCACACCGCCCCCACCCACGCCCCGAATCCTGTGAACCTATCGCAATAACGAAAAATAAACAACAACTGAAAACACCACAAAGCAGTCGTGTCGAAGTCTGCCCTGGTTCCATTCCCACACCCAACCAGAACCTGCCTCTCCTCTCTGCTTCCCAGAGAATGGGGGGCCAGCTTATCTTGGGGAGCACAGCCTAGTGATTACTCAGTCCCTGCACCAAGGTGCCCCTCAGCAGAGCATACTGCCCCACCCATAGTGGCCTGGCACCCTGGCCTCTAGGTGCTGCTTCAGGGGTGGGGGTCCTTGGCTTCCTCCCTGGGGTGGGGGTGGGGTCCATGCCATGGTGTCTGCCTCCTTCCATCATCCTTCCCCACAGGGTGAAGGACAGAATGAAAACATGACTTCATTTCCCCAAGTAGACCGAGCAGTGGGCCCAAGGAATCTATCGCCCTCATATGGCTTAAGAACCTTGTCCTGCCTCCTCACAGGTCCTGGAGGGAGTTTGGGAGGAGTGTCTGGCAAGCCACAGTTCACCCATAAAAGTCACAGAGATCAGGGCTGCAGTTCTTGGGACTGTCCAAGGCTGGCCAGCTCCGGTAACACCTAGCAGGCATGATGTCCCCCGCCAAGGGTGCCCTAACACTGCCGGGTGCCTCCACAACAGCAGCTGCTGCCTCACCTCCCAGGATGCACACTTCTGGCTGTCACAAAGCTCCTTTCCCTGAATCCTGGCCTTATCCTTGGCCGCCGCGCAGTCTGCCTGCAGAGCTCCCCTGCAGACTGAACACCCTCATCTTGCTGGGTTCCAGGACCCTCATCCTCCTTGGCTGAGTGGCTATTTGTCTTTGTGTGGGGCCACCACGATCAGAGTGCCACCTTCAAGGGACTAGTGGCTATGTTGCTCTTTGATTTTTCTCCATTCTCTCCAGCTGCTCTTGGGCAGGCTCACCTCCACAGCCAGCCATTAACATAAATGTCCTTGAGGCTGAGTCCCAGGCACCTCACTCTCATCTCCATTGTCGCCCCGGTTTATCTCTTCCATTTTCAGCTGTTTACATCTTCAGATCAGGCCTCTCCCCTGAGCTTGATACTTACATCCAGCTGTCCCTTTGACTACTCCACTGGGAAGCCCACAGCTCCTCTAAGTTACCTTGTCTTGGGAAGGCAAGCTCTTCCCCTGTGCATACCAGGTACAGGAACCAGAGGGCTGCCACTCATCCTGCCCCCTCCTCTCCCTCCTCCATTAGACATAGGCGAACAGCAAGTCGATCTCACTTCCAAAAACAACCCCAGAATCTCCCCAGCTTCTATTGCACAACCTGATGAAAACCTCTGTCATCTCTCACCTTGACCGTTGCAGCCACCTGCAGTCTTGCCACTTCTGTCCGCTCTGGTTTCTCTTTAGTTCATTCTCCAGAAAGTCTGCAAGTCCAAACCTGCCTCTCCCCTGCCTACAGTACTCCAAGGGCTTCCCATTGCCTGTACAGAAAAGACAAAACTGACCATGACCCGCGAGTTCCCATCCCATGCAGCCTGGCCTGCCACCCTGCCTGACCGCACACCTCACTGCTCCTTGTACTCTGCATATCCAAAGGTCCTCTCCCTCTTGCGGCCGGTCCTTTGCCCATGCTTTCTTCCCTGCCCACCTGATCGATGCCTGCTCATGTTTTGGATCTACAATCACATCCTGTCCAGGGAAACTTCCCCTGGATGTCTCTAGGTAAGACTCCTCAAACAGAAACTTTTTTCTTGCTCCTGTCAACTGCAGTTCTAAGCTTGTTCAGGGAGACTTAACCAGAGTCTGTCTTCCTCATTGGACTGTCAGATCCCTGAAGGCAGGAACTACCACCAGTGATTAAAGGACTGTGTCTTGTACTAAATCATTCTGGGGCAAGCTTAGTTTTTTTTTTTTTTTTTTTTTTTTACATAATTCACAACCTCCTTTTGGGAAGAAATGATCAGTCTTGAAAAATGTTTAGGCAATTTTCTGGTCCATTTCAATGAGAATTAGCCCTCTTCTGGGAAGCCCATTCTGGCATTTAGGGACCTGATCATTTTTAACTAGACATTTCTTTATTGAAACATCGTATTTTACTTTCTTTTTGTTTGCTTTTTGTTAGATAACTATCAAGAAAGAATTGTCTTAGGTTCTTTTCTTACATAAAGTCTGAATAAAAGCTTTGAAACGTGTATATAACCAGATTTTCTGAAGAGTGTTTTTGTTAATAATATAGAAGCATACGCAGTAATTATTTGCAAATTGGAATTGCGAGGCCTTAGTGCAGAAACTTTTCACGATTAGCGTCAATGACACGTCCCTTCACCCCACCACCACAGCGCCGTCTAGTGCCCGCGTCCCAGATAAACATGAACAGCGCGGAACGGGAAGAAGACTACAATTCCCATCAAGACGAGGGCTTCTGACGTCATTGCGGAGCGCGGGTCGGCCTTCGAAACGCACAGCACCCCCATTGGTCTATTGTTGGAAGCGGCTGTGCTGCCAGCACAGGTCCGCCCCTCTGACGCTTTGACGCGTCTGCTGAGAGGTCCTGGGACAGTGATGGAGACCCCTAGTGCGTCTCCCGGGGCCGTGTTGCTCTCCACCGAGACCCACCCCGGGAGGAAGCGGGCGGCAGGGGAGGCCGGGGCTTCGACGAGGAAGCAACGGGTCTTGGACGAGGAAGAATACATTGAGGTAAGACCTCGGTGTGGACGCCAGCGACTTCTGGGTCCATCCCCGTCCCCCCACTTCGCCTTGCACTCCTCTCGGGTACCTTCTCACAGGTCGTGTCACTCTAGTCCCCTCGCAGAGGTGGAGCAGCCGGAGTCCTTGCCCTCGGGGTGTGGACTGTACGAGAGTCAGATAAACACAATGCAGGGGGGTGTCCTTGATTGAGGAGGCATTAGCAGTGTTCTCAGGGGAGAGAGGAGGCAGTTCTGCTTGTCTGTGGTGAGGTGGTAGGGAAGCGAGGTTTTCTATTCAAGCTTCAGTAAGAGTTCGGAAGGCTAGTGGCAAAGAGGACTTTCTAGAGAGCGGTACTAGCAAGTGCAAAGGCCGAGTGAGGGTCCTGGAAAGAGGCTGCCATTGTGGCACCTTGAAATAGGTCTTAATCGTACCGCAGACAGGCAGGAGGAGGAGCTGGCACGGAGATCGGAGTCCGTTTGGTTTGGGACTGGTTAAGTTTGGGAGGCCTCTAGGTGGCATTAGTGAACAGCTGGGGGCACAGGTGTGCAGCTGAGGAGCAAGCTCTGGCTGGAGGTGCAGAATTGGGGATCTCAGCAGGTGCTGGTAGTGGGGTGACTGGCTGAAGTCATTCGGGTAAAGGGTTTGCATTGGAAGTAGGAGGTCACTGTTGGCATGAAGGTGGCAACAGCCACATTGGTCTAGCTGGTGTGAAAGTGAGGCCAGCAAATGAGAATGAGAATGACCAGTTAGTGAGGGCAGAGAAAAGGGCTTCGTGACAGTCAAAGGAGCGCTTAGTAATGTTAGATGTTGCAGCAAGGCCGCATGGGATGTTATCTTCACTAGAAGATGCCCCTAAGCTCTGGGGATCGATGGGGGTGGGGCTCAGCAAGGGTCAGAGGTCTTTGCGTATGCAGTGTTTGGCTGAGAGGCAGGGGAACGCAGAAGGCTGCTCTGACCCTGGTGCTGATCCCTTCTGACAGGGCCTCCAGACAGTCATCCAGAGAGACTTCTTTCCGGACGTGGAAAAGCTGCAGGCGCAGAAGGAGTACCTGGAGGCTGAGGAGAATGGAGACTTGGAACGCATGCGCCAGATTGCCATCAAGTTTGGCTCTGCTCTGGGCAAGATGTCCCGAGAGCCCCCACCACCCTGTAAGAGGACCCCTGTGGGTGGTGGAGACAGGAACACGTGCTGAACTGTTGCCTCAGGCTCACTCTAACCCCCATTTCCTCTCTAACCCCAGATGTGACTCCAGCCACGTTTGAAACCCCTGAGGTGCACACCGCCACTGGGGTGGTGAGCCATAAGCCCCGGGGCCGTGGCCGGGGCCTGGAGGATGGCGATGGTGAGCAAGTGCCTTCTTTTTGTCACATGGGCGGGATTGCCAGGGAATCTCACCCTGAGAGGGTGGTCCGGAGGCAGGTCACACCTTGTCCCTGCTGTGTCCCCATGTCTAAATGGCAGCCTTTTGGGTCAAAAAGCACTGTCTAAGACACACAAGATCTGGGTCCAGCCCCCAAATGCAGGGCAGTCCTCTGAGCCTGTGGTCTTCCTCGGTGGTATGGAAACCTTGCATCCTCTGTCACCGCCTGCCTACTGTGTGCCAGCCCCAGCAGATGGGCTTCATGGGCCTCAGAGGGCTCCTTTCCTTGCTGTCTCCTTAAGATGCCTCAGGGCCTCTGCACTTGTTTCTTCCAAGTTGGCCACTTCCCTTTCTCCAGGTCTCTGCTCAGATGTCACCCATTCAGGGAACCCTTTCCTGACCTCCCATTGTAAAGTCACGCCACCCCTGATGCTCTGTGCTTTCCTGGTTTTGTTTTCCCATCGCAGGACATGGCCCTTAAAAAGGCATTTCTGTTTTATTGCCTCTCCCCTCCACCAGAGTAGGTTCTTTGTCTTGCTTCTGTCTGTATACTGTGCAAACAGCTCAGGTGTGGGTTTTCCACAAATATGTGTAGAACAAATGACTGTTTCCTTCTCGAAGACATTTACTGAGGTGTGTGTGATATATCTCAACTTTATGAGGGTGTCTTTCTAGGACATTCTGAGTGTTCTAGAACTCAGCATATTCTGAGTTCTGTTGAACATAAGCATTCTGCATGCTATGGGATGTCCTCAGGGTCTTTCAGTGTCCTCGTCAGGAGTGGAATGTCAGCACCCGTGCCGATGGACGAGGTGCTGTTCTCTGTTAGGTTCTGGTCTATGGTATGATGCCCTAACATAGATGACCTGTGTGCTCGCAGAAACATGATGTTTTCTGCTTTAAAACCTAGCCCTTTCTGCCATTAACACAGTCCCTTGTGTTGTCTCCTTGGAGAGTGAGCCTCCATTGCATATGGCACTTGAATCACAGGCAATTTGCAGATCCTTTGTTTTCTAAATGCCTCTTACTGGTCAGTAAATCCTTTCAGTAACCTGGTATCATCATCACTCATAGTCACAGGGGAGGAAACTGAGGCTCAGGAAGGCAGTACTTTCTGCAGGTCCCCGAGCAGTTGTGGTAGAACAGGATTTGAGTCCTCATCTTTCTGACTGTGGGTCTTGAACTTTTAGTTTCTGTGCTTTGCACAGTCTAGTGTGGAGTAGTGGGCGGTCAGGGCTGGCCGCCCACTGAAGTGGAAGAAAAGGCCGTCCTCCTGACAGCCTGGCCGAAGTCTGCGCTGCCAAGCACAGCACACAGGCTCCCCCTCAGTGGGGGTGCCACTTCCCCTGGCGGCTGGGGTTGTGGCCCAGTGCCTGTGAGGCTCATCCAGAGCACTTGCTATATGAGGTCCCTGCCTCCAAGCCCACTAGTAAGTCAGGAGGCTTAGGTGACAGTCACCCACCTGTACCACAGGTACCAGGAAAGGGGGTGGAGCAGTTGGGGTGAGGAAATCCCCAGGATGGAGAGAGAGCCTGGGCTTTGGAGGCAGGTCCTGCAGGACCAGCACAGCCTGGGTCGGGAAGACCCCCTGTGATCACTGCTCTTTTTCTGATGCCTGGGCACTCCCCTTCCAGTCTGTCTGAGTCAGGTTGCACGCTTCACTTGGCATCCAGCAGGTGGGGAAAGCCCCTGAGGGATCGCTGGGCAGTTGGGGAGGTGGATGCTGCCCCCAGGTGGGGAGCCGTCTGGCAGTCTGGGCTCTCTCAGACAGACCCAGGGCCAGGTGTAAGCGTGTTAGCCCTGCTTGTAGGGCATTGTGGTTCCTGGGGCTGACAGACTGCAGAGTGGTGTTGCTGCCACTCACGGTTCTGTGTCCCCATCCCCGGAGCAGGAGAGGCTGGAGAGGAGGAGGAGAAGGAGCCCCTGCCCAGCCTGGATGTCTTCCTGAGCCGGTACACAAGTGAGGACAATGCCTCCTTCCAGGAGATCATGGAGGTGGCCAAGGAGAAGAGCCGGGCACGCCACGCCTGGCTCTACCAGGCTGAGGAGGATTTTGAGAAGGTACCCTGGGGTGCAGGGGCAGCAGCACCCTCTGTTGGGTGGGGGGAGTCCCAGGGCCAGAGCATAATGCCTGGGGGCTCTCTGACCCTCTCTTTTCCTTCTGTGATGCAGAGGCAGAAAGATAACCTCGCACTTCCATCGGCAGAGCACCAAGCCCTTGAGAGCAGCCAGGCTGGTGTGGAGACCTGGAAATACAGGGCCAAGAACTCCCTCATGTACTACCCAGAGGGTGAGCAGGCAGCATGGGCAGGGCTGTGTGTGGATCTGGCCTCCAGGGCGTGTGTCTGTGTTCCTTTGCATTCTGGGCCTCAGAGGGGTCCTGGCCTGTCTTGGGGCAGGTGGGCCTATGTGTGAAGTCAGTGAGAGAGGGAGGCCCTCTCCAGGTTTGTTTGGTTCTGTGATGTGGAGGCTGAAGTAGGTTTATGCTTCTGTTCATTGGGGAGTAAGTTGGCTTCTCTCAGGCCCTGAGCACTGGGAGGAGGTGGAGCCTGCCTACCCCCACCCATCTGACACCTGCTGACCTCTCCTTGGTCTTCCAGGTGTCCCTGACGAGGAGCAGCTGTTTAAGAAGCCCCGGCAGGTGGTGCATAAGAATACTCGCTTCCTCAGGGACCCCTTCAGCCAGGCCCTGAGCAGGTCTCAGCTGCAGCAGGCCGCTGCCCTCAATGCCCAGGTGGATGTCAGGAGCCAACAGGGGACTGGCTGTGGGCAGAAATGACCTCTTTGATCTTGGCTATTCCTCTTATATTAGGACCATTCTTGGGCTTGGTGGAGCTCAGCTCAGCCATGCAGAAGTATTTGGAGCCCCTCTGTGGCAGGGTCCCAAGTCTTCTGTACACATTGGGGTGCTGTTTTGGTCAGACAATTTCTGTGGGTCCAGAGTTCTATGCCAAATCCCTTGAGGGGCAAGGGCAGAGACAAAATCAGCTACCACAAGCCGGGCCCGTCTGGCCAGACCTGAACCTGTGCACTAGGCCCGGCCAGGGGGTGGGAGAGGGGTGGGCAGGCTGGGGTAGGGGGCTTTGCATGGCAGACGGCAGAGGTTTCTGAGCCTGAGAGTTCCCGTGTGATGGTGCCTTTGGTGGTCATGAGGTTGAAGGTGCGGAGACTGCTCTAGAGGCTCTTACAGGGGCCTTATGGGGAGAGATCAGCGCACAGGCGCCCATAGTTAGCGTAGCCCCTGCAGGAGCCTGAAGACATTAGCCCCCAAAAGTACTCCATGTGGGGTATGGCCGTGTGCTGTCCTGCATGGAGGGGAAGGACTGAGGAGAGCTTCCTTCTTTGGAAGCCTGCTGTCAGAGGTCTTCAAGGTCTTTGCAGGAGCCAGGTCCTTCCTCTCTCTCTCCAAGGGGGCTACCAGCCGCAGAGCCCTAGCTGTGCTCTGCAGGGAGGGGAAGTGTTCCCGCTGTGTACCTGCCCATCGCCGTGGAAGAGAGTAGTGCCCCCTGACACTAGCCTCTCTACTTGTTCCAGCACAAACAGGGCAAGGTGGGCCCCGACGGCAAGGAGCTGATCCCCCAGGAGTCCCCTCGCGTTGGTGGATTTGGATTTATCGCCACCCCTTCTCCTGCCCCTGGTGAGAAATGCACCTGCTGGCAAGCTGGCCCACCTGCAGGACTGCCTGGGGGGAGGTGGCTGCTTCGTTGGCCCTGGCCACTCTTGGCGCTCCCCTGGGTCTGCTCAGAGATCCGGTCCCATCCGCAAGGACAGGGCTGGACTCTCAGGCAGACCTGGCTGGAGATATGGGGGGGCCTGGCCCATTTAGCTGGATGGTCTCTGTCCCTCACGCAAAGCTGAGCAGGACAGACTGAGTTTGTCAAGACTGGGGTTTTTGGGGGGCTTTGCTGGACAGACTGGCATGGTGAGCCTGCTGAGGGGCACAGGGGAGACCTGAGGCCTGCTTTGCAGTGAGGACAGCGTTGTCTAGTGGGCTGCCAGCAGGCACCTTCCTATGTGGAAGGCAGGTCGTCGTCTGCAGGAGGCTGGGTGCACCTGGAGCCTCAAGAGGCCCTGCCTGGCCTATGTGGGGTGGGCAAGATAGGCCTCAGGGAGCTGCAGGATTGTGTGCCTGTCTCTCAGGCCGCCCACCTCCTGCCACTGGGCTGGGCTGGGTTCTGGACATCCTCTCCATCCTGGGATAATGTTTCTTAGTTCTGGGACTCGTGTTAGCAGATGCCCTATGCTTACAAACCTAAATTTAGAGAGCCTTGTAAGGAGGGATTTCTGGGCTCCAGCCCAGTGTCTCCTCACACAGAAGGTATATGAACTTTGGGGATGGTGTCCCAGTACATACACCGTCCCTGTACCCTCTTATGCACTGGGCTTTGTGCTCTGGGGAGCTGGTTGCCATGACACAGGCTAGGGCATATGGAGGTGCCACAGGTTTGCCCAGGGTCCTGGGAGATACAGGAGCTCTGTAAGCCCCTGAGTGTCTCCTCCCCTGGGCTAGTGTGCCATCAGTGACCCCTAGGAGTCTCCCCTGGCCCTGTGCTAGGACGGGGGCCTTGCTGACCCTGCCCAACTTCTCCAGAGAGCCCCCTCCAAGCTAAGACCCATGGCTGTAGGGGCCTGGGCTTGCCCTGTGCTCATGGTGGCCTTGCTGTTTCCCTCTCAGAGGACAGAGATGTTAGGGTTCCAGAGTCCTGGGGAAGGACAGAGGCCCAGCTGCCAGCCAGGTGTTTGTAAGCTGGAATGTGCACGGGGGGTGGCTGTGGTGGGAGGGTGGGCCCGGCTGCGCCTTTGCCTGGGTTGCCCTGCCTGAGGTGGCTGTGGGCTCTCTCTCTGCAGGTGTGAACGAGTCCCCACTGATGACCTGGGGAGAGGTTGAGAACACACCCCTGAGAGTCGAAGGATCAGAAACCCCCTATGTGGACAGGACACCGGGGCCAGCCTTCAAGGTACGTCATGATGAGGGGAGCACAGGTGGGACCTCGGGTGGACATGTGGTCTTGAGCACCCTTGGCCCTGTGCACAGAGGATGGCCCAGCTGCCGGTGTTCAATGCAGGGCTGACCAGCGGGCTGGACCACATGCCAGGCCAAACACCTGCTCAGTCACTGCACTTCTGAGTGGGGTCGGGACAATGAGGACTGGTGTAGGTAGATGGGTGGCTTTGTCAAAAAGGGACTGGTGGCCCTGGCTGGTATAGCTCAGTGGATTGAGCGCGGGCCTGTGAACCAAAGGATCGCGGTTCGATTCCCCATCAGGGCACATGCCTGGGTTGCAGGCCAGATCCCGGCAAGGGGGCGCATGAGAGGCAACCATACATTGATATTTCTCCCTCTCTCTCCCTCTCTCCTTCCCTTTTCCTCTAAAGATAAACAAATAAAATGTTAAAAAAAAAAAAAAAAAAAGAAGGGACTGGTGGAGTGAGTCATCCGTGCAGGGAAGGGGTGTGGTGGGCATGGCTCCTTGGAGCCCAGGGGATGGGCTGCTCAAAGATGATGGGTGGTCTCGGAGGCAGATCCAGAGCCCCCACTGTGCTGTAGCCCTGAGGGCTGGGAAGGGTCCCAGAGCTACAGCGTTCCACACGGTGTGATGTTTTGTCCTCAGGAGGGCTGTGTGCTTGCACAGAGAGGCCTCTAGTAGAGATTGGGGTGGCCTAGGATGGTGTGGGTAAGTGGGCAGGCCGGTGGGGCCTGGCCCCAGAGGGGTGTTGGAGAGATGAGATGCTCTGGTCTGCATGCAGTTTGTGGGGAAACTGAGTGACTGGTGTGGTGTGGAAGGGGGAAGAAGAGAAGCCAAAAGTTGGGAGCATGCAGTCCTGTTATCCAGGCAGGGTCGCTGCCTGTACCCACTGTGGAGTGCTGGGAGGTGGAGGGAGGCAGAGGTTGGCATTGTCACAGAGACAAAGGGCGCAGGCGCAGGGTTACATTGCTCTGACACCCCAAAGAACTGAGCTCGGAGTCTGGGATGGATGCAGAAGACCTGTGTAGGAGGCTGGGTCAGTCATCTTGAACCAGTCCCTTAATGCTGGCAGCAATCAGTTTGAAGTGCAATAGAAAAACAGAGATCACTCATTGTAGCAACAGAAATTTAGAATAACCGGGAAGAACTTAGCTTTTGCAAAGAAACCACAGACTTACATCAGGAGAACACTGCTGACTCCCCCTGCCAACCCCCAGCGGGGATGTGGGCTCTGCCCTGTGGCCTCCCCAGTGTAAACACACCGCGCCTCATGCCCCAAGGAGCTCAGAGGGGTGACGTGTCCAGACAGGACCTATGCAGAGGTTTTTGGTACTTTGGTTCTAAAATTTGTGTTGTAAGGATAACAAAAAACCTGAGAGAGGAATGACAGAGAGGAGCTGGTGCTGTCTGATACTAAAGCCATAGATGGGTCAGAGGTGCCCCTGGACCCAGAACCTACCGAAACAAACCGTAGTTCAAGTCAGAACTTCCAGGGTGTTAGAGATGCTCACTCACGTGGTGCTGAGTAGTGATTTGGAAATGAAGTGAATCAGGTCCTTAACCTGTGTAGCAGAATGTAGTCCAGAAAGTTGGATAAGTTAAATATGAAACAGTAAGCATAAAAAAATTAGGAGAGAATGGTGGTCAATATTTGATCTGATTTTAAGGTAGAAAGGGCTTTGAAAACTGAAAGCAGAGGAAGTGATGTCTAGCTTCACTCTGAAAGTTACAAACTGAAGTGCAGCTGAAAATCATTTGTAAAACTAAAATAACTGAAAAGGAATTTGTGTGGCATAGCGTATGTAATATAACCAACATGGGTAAAACTCCTACAAGTAGAAAACAGCTAAACAAAAAAAACAAGGTAAGCACCTTGTCATAAAAGTAGGCCAAGGACACGTTTCAGGAAGTTCACAAAAGAAATACAGATGTCGATAAAGGCAGATAAGCAGAGGGCAGCAGATTAAAACAAGACCCTCTTCTTTTTTAAAGGATTGTGAGGGTCCTAATTCAGCACTGCTGGCTTTGAGAAACCCATGGTGATAGGTGGGGTGGGCAGCTCGCCTAGCTGGTTGGGGGCTCTCCAGGGGCTTTTAGGGGAGGTGATGTTGGGATTGTGGGGGCCGTGGGAAAAGGCAGCCCCTGCAGCAGTGAGGGACTGCCTTGCTCAGTGGCAAGCTGGCGCAGGCCACCCACGCACTTACTTTGCAGATCTTGGAGCCGGGCCGCAGAGAGCGGCTGGGGCTGAAGATGGCCAATGAGGCCGCTGCCAAAAACCGGGCCAAGAAGCAGGAGGCCTTGCGGAGAGTGACGGAGAACCTGGCCAGGTGAGGGGCACCTGACCCTGGTAGGGGTTTCTTCCTGCTCCCGCTTGGCCCCCCACCCACCACAGTGGGGACATTCGGTCTGCAGGGAAGGCCCAAGGGTCCTTCCTCGGGTCCTGTGGCAGCTCCTCTGGTCCAGAGTGAGTCCCTGTGTGAATCAGGATGTGGAGGCCCCCTCCATGTTTTCTATAGCCCCCTCTTGGGCACATCCCTAAGAGGCATTTTTAGGCCTGTTGTCCCACTGTGAGCTCCTGTCAGCCCTGTGAAGATAGGTGTTATCATTCCCCATAGAGAAAGTGCCCCAGCCCCGCAGCCAAGGGCAGCAGCAGCACTCATCCTCAGGTTTGGCTGTGCTGCGGTATGCCGGGCTGCTGGCCTCCTCCGCCCAGGATGGCCATGAGTCTCCCATGTGTCTTCCTGTGGGGCTGTGGCAGCCCCTGCTGCTGGTGGTGCTCCGTCCGGCCTAATCCTACCTCTTTTTTCTTTCCTGCCCCTCTTGTTCACCCCCTCCACCCCAGCCTCACCCCCAAAGGCCTGAGCCCAGCCATGTCCCCAGCCCTACAGCGCCTTGTGAGCAGGACAGCCAGCAAGTACACAGACCGAGCCCTGCGCGCCAGCTACACGCCGTCCCCAGCACGCTCAGCCCACCTCAAGACCCCAGCTGGCGGGCCCCAGACCCCAACGGGCACACCAGCACCTGGCTCAGCCACACGCACCCCCCTCAGCCAGGACCCGGCCTCCATCACGGACAACCTGCTTCAGCTCCCCGCCCGGCGCAAAGCCTCAGACTTCTTCTAGGGCCAGGCCTGGGCTGGGCTCATGAGAGATTTGTGGAGCCCGCAGGGTAGCTATCCACCCAGCAGAGGACCCGGCCTTCTGGGGACCCAGGCCCAGGCCAAAAGCATAACTGTCCCAGGAGCCACAGAAGAAAGTTGCCATGTCACAGCCAGGCTGGCACAGGACCCACCCCATGGCCCTTGTTGTGCATCCTAGGGCTTTACTAGTACTTTTTTCTATGGAAACCCATGCCCGTTTCTGTGTAACCAGAAGTAAAGAACACCTAGCACAGTCTGCAGGCTGACTCTGTCCTGCTGCCTGCGCAGCCCCAAGGCCATCCTCAGCCTGCATCGAGGTCTCAGGACGGTGGGCCTCCGGGGAAGGCTGCCACTCTGTGGGGTGACCCTTGGAGGGCCAGTGTGTGGCCTTTCCTGCTACCACCTGAATTGCTTTCTGCAGGCACTCCTGGGCTTAAAACCTTCTGAGCTGAGCACACAGTGTCGGTCCCCAACTCCCCCACCCCTGCTCCAAGTTTTGTTCCTGTGACGCAGGGACAGAGCCCTTGGGAGTTCACCCCCTAGGGTTCACCTGGGGCTCTGGGCCCAGGTCTGCAGCCTCTCCAGCTATGCCTGGCTAGCCTACATGGTTTGCCAGTGGCAGGGCTGCATAGGTCCTTCTTGGGCACACTCCCGCACGAAGTACCCAGTGGCCTCACCATGACCTTCAAGTGCCTGGCTTCCAGCTCAGGTTGGGCAGGGCTGTCTCCTTCTTCCTGCCCTTCCCCCAGTGCTCCAGGCACTGCTGGCCTGAGGCTGCTGAGTCCCCAGTCTCACCTGGTTACTCCCACCGGGAGCAGCCCCAGGTAATAGTAACCTGGCCACAGTGTTAAGCTGTGGGGCCTGGCTCCATGCAGACCTGACAGCGCTATTTGCTCCATCAGACAGCATTTTCTCAGCAGCCTGAGGGCTTTGCTGCTCAACCCCCAGGAGGTCAAGAATCAGCTGCTTCACATGCAGGTAAGGGGCCCAGGACCATGGCTGCTTGCCACATAGGTCTCTTCTGCTCTCAGCTGGGGTCAGATTGTGCCTTTGAGGGCTCGCTGCTCAGGGAGGCAACCTGGAATCCTTCAGGCTGGAGTCCTGCTTCGAGTACAGCCAGCCCTGCACTAGGCCGTCTTCCTGGGTACTCCTGCATTGGTCCTCTTCTGCCCTCCAGGAGTGCCAGTGCCCTCTGGAGGCCGGTGTAGGGCTGCTGCCTGGTGGGTGCCACTAGCCTGCACTCCCGGATGGTGAGTTCCTGCATGCTCCTGGGGGCCAAGCCCTGACTGTGCCCTAGGACCCACAGAGGGAGCTGGGGATGGGCTTAGCAGGTGAGCTTGGGCCAAGGGGTGGGGCTGGAACATGTGCATTTTGGTGCTTTTCCCCCATAGCGAAGGGTGGCCCTGGGCCTGAGGACGTCCTCAGGAAGTGGGGAGACAGGTCTGAGTGGGTGTGAGTAAGAGGCAGAGAGGAACGCTGCCCAGGCAAGGCTATGCAAGGCCAGGTGCTGATGACTTCCAGCACTTGGCTGACCTATTGGGAGTGTGCCCTAGGGAATGACAGGTGACAAAATAGGGCTCTAAGTGGGGTGATCAGGATGAGAGGGGGCTGGTCAGAGGTCTCAGCTGGGGTTGCCTGCCTGGGGGATGAGGGGGATACTCCAAGGGGAGGGGAGGGGAGGGGGAGAGGGAGAGGAGAAGTTTGAGGAAAGACTGTCTGAGGGAGTGGGATGGGGTCAGAGTAGGCTGTGCTGCCCCTGAGGTGGAGATACATGCCCCTGGCCAGCCCTGGAGGTGCTGGGCACAGGCGAGTCACAGAGGCCAGTGGGAGCCTGGTGGACGGTCCACGGCTGCGACCTTCTCCTTGCCCACAAGGTCTCTACGTGGGTACCTGTACCTGAGCATGGGTCCCTGGACCCCTATGCTGGAGACCTCCACGCCGCATAGAGGGTGACTGGCTGAGTCCGGGAGAAAAAGACTCCTCAGGGGGTACTCTTGATGCTTGTTTACACTTTGTGGTTTATTTGGTGGTCAGTAATTAACGTTTTTGCTACTAAGTGGAAGAAAACCAATAGAACGTAATCAAAATAGTGGTTTAATTGACAGATTTTACTTGTTCCTTGCACCTGTGCCTTCTTCAGCTCCTACCTGCCTACTTAGCTTACTTGGGCACCACCATGCACCACGCCCAGCCCCCACCCCCCCCATACCCTAGGTACCTGCCTTCCCCACCTCGGCTCCCAAGGCATGATGGTCTTTTGCCCTGGAGGTCTCGGCCAGCCTGTCCTCCATTTTGTCCTCATTCTCAGGCACCACCAGCATCCGGTGCTGGGTTTTGGCCCCCGGCTTGTGATCTTGCCGGTGCTCGGGCCGGTGCTCGGGCCGGTGCTCGGGCCGTTGCTCAGGCCGGTGCTCGGGCCGGTGCTCGGGCCGGTGCTCAGGCCGTGAGCCTGGCCGGGTGTCCAGTTTGTAATCAGCCCGGTACTTGCCCTCACCCTCCCTCTTTAATGAGGCAGAAGACATGGCTTTTGGCTTGGGGGCCTGCAGCCACGAGTGACTGAGGATCTCATCGATGTGCAGCCGCCGGTTGACGTCTGGTTGCAGGATGCGATAGATGAGGTCCTTGCACTCACACGTCAAGTTCTTGGAGCGAGGGAAGTCGATGCGGTGCTCCTTCTGGATGCGCAGCATCTTCTTGATGTCAGAATCATCGTAGGGCATGGAGCCGCAGACCATGATGTAGAGGATCACGCCCAGGCTCCAGATGTCATAGACCTTGGGCTGGTAGGGGATGCCCTGCAGGACCTCGGGGGCCGCGTACGCTGCTGACCCGCAGAAGGTCTTGCTGAGGGTGATGCGCCCGCTGCAGTCCCTCAGGCAGCGCTTAGAGAAACCGAAGTCAGACAGCTTGATGTTGAAGTCTTTGTCAAGGAGAAGGTTCTCGCACTTGAGGTCTCGGTGGACAACATCCAGGTCATGGCAGTACTTGACAGCCGAGGAGAGCTGACGGAACATCTTGCGTGCCACATCCTCGTGCAGGGCCCCCTGACACTTGATGAACTCAAGGAGGTCACCCTGGACACCAAGCTCCATGACGATATAGATGCGCCCATCTGAGGTCTCAAAGATCTCATAGGTCTTGATGATGGAGCGGTGGTTGACAGTTGCCAGGATATCCATTTCCCGAGGAAGGAATCTCTCCACAAAGTCAGTGGGTGTTTTTTTGCGGTCAATGATCTTGACCGCCACATTGAACTTTAGGCGCTCGGAGTAGGCTGATTTAACTTTTGCGTAGGAGCCCTTGCCAAGGTTGATGCCCGCAATGTAACCCTTCTTCCTTAGGACCGCGGCATCATCCATGGTGCCAGGAGCGGCCGGCGCCTCCACCTTCTACATCCCCTCCCCACGTGGGCCAGCAGGCGCCGTCCTCATTTACAGTGTGGGGGGCCTTCTGGCTGGGCTGGCCTGGACTTGTGGAATGCTCAGCCTTATCTCCGCATGACTTCAGCCTATGAAGTCATAAAGCCAGGCAGCCAGGAGTGGAGCCTGGACTGGGGGGAGCAGGGCCCCTAGAACCCTGAAGCCAGGCTGGCCTGATAGGAGTGCTACTTGCTGCCCACTGGAAGGAAGCCAGCACCCAGGACTGTGGTAACCCTCCCTGTTCCTCCTTGTCATGACTTCCCTGTCACAAGTCAGGCCCAAGATGGGGGCTGCCTAGGTCCAGCCAGAGCACCAGCCCTGTGCTGATTTTCCTCTCCTGGCTGTGAGAACTGACTCTGCATTGGTTCCTGTCCCATTGAGGCCAGTTTCCTACAGCTTCTCTGGGATATGAAGAAAACTCCATCTAGGGCTTGTGTCCTCGGGACTGGCAGTGCCTGGGAGAGACTTCTCTGGTCTGGCCAAGCTGGTGGTATTTCCAAGCTTAGTGGACAAGAGCAGCTTCTGTTTGGGGTCTGAGCTGGGTGGGTCAGTGCTGCTGCTGCTGCTGCTGCTGCTGCTGCTGCTGCTGGCGGGACACGTGAGGGGTGGAAGAGTAGGTGGGGCACTGGGGTGCTGCAGGTCCCAGGCTGGCAGGTATGTTCCGAGGACTGGAGCAGGTCTACAGGATGAGTTGGGCTTCAGTCAAGTAGAAGAGGAGGTGATGAGGCATCCAGGTAGGGAAGAGCCTGGGAGAGGAGAGGGCTTCTTTTGAGAATGGTGGAGTTCCACAAACAGGAGGGAGGTGGCAGAAAATCGGTGGGGTCTTTTCCCTGAGTGATGGGCAGCATTGCAGGGTGCAGGGCAAGGAGAACTGTGACCCATGTCACATTTTAAGATGTTAGCATAGAGAATGGGCTTTGGGGTGAGTGGATGCTGGTGCCTTCAACCAGGCAAGAAGAAGCTGGCTGAGGGCAGGTCTGGGGGCTCCAGGCAACACAGGGAGACAACAGGGTCTAGCGAGCTGGTCAGTGATCAGGCAGGGCCCTGGGGCAGAGCCTGGGTGTTGGGGGCCCTGAAGGTGCCGAGGTCCAGCAGCACCCAGAGCATCAACTGCAAAGAGCAAGCACCTGGATGGGGAGGGATCCTAAATTATGTCAGTTTGGGACTTTGTGAGGAGTGACATGTAGCTGTCAGAACCCTGGGAAAGCGCCTTGCTCGAATCTCTCAGACCTCCTTTTGCACCTGGAAACAATGTGAAAACCCTTTCTCAGGCTACATGGATGGAGTTCTGCTTTGGAAAATAAGGCCTCCTCTATACATCTCCTTAGAAACTTTGGAAGCCCTGCAGCTCATTTGTTTTCCACCATAGGCATCCCGTGCCCACACACAGCAAGTTGTCAGGACCTGTGTGCCATGTACTCTGTGTTGCAGGGAGAGGGAGGAAGGCCTGCTTCTGTGCAGGTGGGCAGGGGCTGGTGATGGAGCTGGCGTGCAGCAGATCAATAGGGCATCACCAGGTTCAGACATGGCGGGCAGATAGATGTAACATGGACCAGAGCATGGCCATGTGGATGCACCTAAGCCTGTGGGGAGCTCTCTGGGTCTGGAGGTCCATGTGGAAGATGGCAGGGGCAGGGCAGCCAGAGTGCAGGTGCCAGGTGGGAGTGACTGTCCCCAGCAGGGTGGGCCCACAGTGGGCGACTACCCTCCAGCAACCAGGCCTCCCCAAGAGCTGCTTTCTCCCTGAGGCCCTCTTTCTTCTGGGGGCTCTTTTTAGCCTTGATGACTGATACTTCACAGCTCTGTGTCCCTGAATGGGTAGCTGTGACGATTAGCAGGCCAGGACCCACAGCTGGGTGAGGATGACCCCCTCTTTCTCCTGTGCCCCAAATATTCTATCTGCGATGCTTCTGCATATCTTCCTTTTTGATCGACCCCCTGTCCCACTTTGTGGATTCTATGCCCTCTTACCCTGCTCTTGCCCAATGGTGTGGCCTCTTTAGTTCTTGGACATGGCGAAGGAGGCAGGTCTCAGCATCGTGTAGGGGCATGGGGCAGGCAGCTTTGCCCAGGATGTGCACACTGAGGCAGGGATTCCTCGTATGTGGGAGGCAGGAGTGTTAGATTGGACCAGGGGATGTCCAGTGGGGCTCCCGAACTGCAGTCCTGTGGGTCAGAGACCTGCAGACCCTGAGAAGGGCAGCCCTGAGCTTCAATTTCATCCATAAATTGGGCAACCACTTGTCTGTTTGCCCCATAAGCATTTGAGGTTGCTTCCAGGGCCTGGGGTACACAGATGAACTAGAAAGGACCTATGCCTTCCTGGGGCCCAGAGGCCAGGGAGGTACTCTGATGGACTGGGGACTGGACTTGGGGAGGCTGGGAGGTCTGGGAAGGCTGCGGTCTTAGGAGTTGGCCACATGCAGGCAGACAAGGACTGCAGGTGCACGTGATGGCCTGAACAGACAATGTGTCAAAAGGATACAGGGACAGTAGGGAGCACTGTGGGTCACAGCATCCATGTTAAGGTTCTTGACCCTAAAGCCTTTTGGGGGGACAGTCACTGAAGGGGTCTAAGCCAGGGTTGAGTCCAGGGTTGAGCAGTTCACAGGCATGACCAGCATATGATGCCACCTGGGGAGGGCACCTGTTGCTTCAATCACCCAGGCTGCCACTCTATGCTGTGTGATTCAGGAAGTTGACTGCCCTCTCTGAGCTGTTTCCCCACCTGGAAAGCACACAGTAAGTGCTCCTTCCTGTGGCCCCTCCCACCCAGGCTCACCTCAGGACTGGTCTACAGTGAGACTCTGGGGCCCTCCTTCCACCCACTGCCTGCTGCCCTGAGGACTGATGTGTCTGAGAGGAGGAGGTTCATGAGCCTCTCCTTGGGACATTCCCATCTCAGGTCCACTTGGCGCTCTGTAATTCCACTCCACCACCAGACAAGCTGCATGACTGGGCTCCAGGAGCCTTCACTGAGAGTTGGGTGGCCTGATTTGTGCCTGGGTCCTGAGCATTCACTGGCCTGCCATGGCGGAGCTCAGTGGCTGGCTGCTGAGTGCTTTTGGAACCCCCAGAAAGCCTTGTGGAGGCCATGACCCCTTGGCTGAGGATGGAGAGGAGGCATGGTCTGCAGGGATGCATCCACAAGCATGATTATAACGTGTGTGGGGGTGAGGGAAGAGGCTGGAAGGACAGGAAGAGGCCAGACCTGGGAGGACCTCAACGGCCAGGCACTGGGAGCCCTCCTTAGCAGAGGGAGTCAACCGGGTGCTGTGGGAGGCAATGCCAGTGCAAGGACAAGGTCTCAGTGTTGGCTGAGCCATGACTACACACACAGGGAGAGAGGACACAGTCTGTGTGAAGGTGGCTGAGGGGATGGAGGAGCCAGGCAAAGGGTGAACTAACTTCTGGGGGAGGGTTGCAGGTCAGGTCAGGTCTCACTTCTCATAGAGGGCTGGGGGTTGAGATTTTCCAGAGACAGGAGGCAGGGGTAAGTCTGAAGGCACTGGCCCTCTTGATGTGTTAATCCTGCAGGTCCACATGAGGCTATCAGAGCAAGTGCAGGGCATGAAGGAAGAGAACGGGCCATCACAACAGAGGTGAGGACTGCATGGGAAAGGGCGGGCAGGGCCTGCAGAGCACTGTGGTTGGGGATGCTAAGTATAAGCCTGCTCCCTCTGTGGGACACAGGTGGCCGCAGCAGCCAGGCAGCCATTGTGAGGACACCTGTCTGGTCTCCTACTCACCAGTATCAGCTTGTCCACTCTGGCAGGGAGCGGCACTCCTGGGGACAGACTGGAACCAGAGGGGAACAGGGTGTGGTCAAGGCCACAGAGTTGTTGTGGGACACACAGGCTGGAGTGTGGCTGGGCTGCCCAGCAGAGCCCCCTGTTTCCTCTTGGCTGGGGCAGTGCCACAGGGTGGGGCAACTCAGGGAACCGTTGAGAACTGGGAGCCGGTTGGACACAGGGGAACTCCTGGTGAACAGAGCAGAAAAACTGAGCTGCCTATTAGGGTGGGAGCTCAAAAGTCTGAGAAGCTGGTCCACCTGCCCTCTGCAGGTCCCTGCCCACCAGCAGCCTTTTGGGTCCTCCTCCCACCCCACCTGTCATCTACAAGCAGCCACCTTGCCCTCCTTGGTCCTGTCCTCTCTTTATCCCCTCCCCACCCAACACTGCACTTGTGGCCTGCCTGTCAAAGCAGCATCTCCCTCACTCAGCTCTCTGCTCTGGTCCAGGGCCCTGGGTCATGATCAGGGTTGAGCATACTGGGATATATTTTCCAAACTTGGGGTGGGGTGGGGTGGATCTTCTCCCCCGGATGACCCCAGTCAGCTGGGGCAAAGACATTCACCTTAAAGCCTGTGCTAATATAGTGATTTATTCCTTCTTTACCATGTGGGTCACCAAGTTCAAGGGAGGGAAAATAAACTGATGAAAATAGTGGCTTATCCGAGACTATCTTCCCTTCACTTGCTTGTCCCTTGACTTTTTTGGAGCTCAGGCTCAAAGCCATCACCTCTACCTCATTCCCTGCCAGCCCCTGGGCCATGCAAGAAGCTCACTAGCTGTGTGTCTCTGGAGGCTTTGGGGAGTCCCCTTCTACTGTCTCCTTGTTCAGCTGCTCGCCTAACAAGGTGAGGCTGGTCGTCTCCAAAGGCCTTGATGCCTGCACTTGCAGCATCTCCTCTTCGGGTTTTGACTCCTGCTTCACTTCAGGCTGTGCCTCCTCCAGAGGCTCCAGCTTGGTGACGGACTTCTTGTCAGGGACAGGCTCAGCGGTCCTTGAGGGCTCAGTTTCCTGGGAGGTCTCCCCTTCCTTGTTGATGGCTGCAGAGAACAGACCCTGGGCCTTAGGCTGCACCCAGCAGTGGCTAAGGATATCATCAATGCGCAGCCGCCGGTTGACATCTGGCTGCAGGATGCGGTAGATGAGGTCCTTGCACTCGCCTGTCAGTTTCTTGGAGCGAGGGAAGTTGATGCGGTGCTCCTTCTGGATACGCAGCATCTTCTTGATATTGGAGTCATCGTAGGGCATGGAGCCACAGACCATGATGTAGAGGATCACGCCCAGGCTCCAGATGTCATAGACCTTGGGCTGGTAGGGGATGCCCTGCAGGACCTCAGGGGCTGCGTACGCCGCTGACCCACAGAAGGTCTTGCTCAGTGTCGTTTGGCCACCATCATCCTTCAGGCAGCGCTTGGAGAAACCAAAATCAGATAGCTTGATGTTGAAGTCTTTGTCAAGGAGAAGGTTCTCGCACTTGAGGTCTCGATGGACAATGTCCAGGTCGTGGCAGTACTTGACAGCTGAGGAGAGCTGGTGGAACTTCTTGCGAGCATCATCTTCATGCAGAGCTCCCCGGGTTTTGATGAATTCAAGGAGGTCACCCTGGACCCCAAGCTCCATGACAATATAAATCTTGCCATCCGATGTCTCGAAGATCTCATAGGTCTTGATGATGAAGCGGTGGTTTAGTAGGGTTAGAATCTCAATTTCCCGGGGAAGGAATTTCTCCAAGAAGTCTGTGGGGGCTTTCTTGCGGTCGATGATCTTGACCGCCACATTGAACTTTAGGCGCTCAGAGTAAGCGGATTTGACTTTTGCATATGAGCCCTCTCCCAAATTTATTCCCATGATGTAGCCTCGTCGCTTGAGGATGGCAGCGTCATCCATGGTTCCAGGAGCACCCAGTGCCTCTGAGGCTGCCCTCTACATCCTTGCAAGACATGGGCCAGCAGTGTCTTCATTTACACTATGAACAGAGAGTCCTCTGGGCTGGCCTTACCTGCTGTCCCTGCCTCCTTAGAGGCCCAGACTCTGGGGTGGAACGTTCAGCATTGTTTCCCAAGTGACTTCAGTGGGTGAAGTCATAAAGGAATCCCTGGGGAATGTGGCTCTGGCTTAAGCCACTTGGACTCAGAACCCTGGAAGGCTAGCCACTGGGCTGCAGCAGTCTGAAAGCCTACAGAGAGGGGCATTGCATTTGGCTGGGACCAAAGGGAGCAGGGGGCCATGGAGACACCATGCCTCCAAACCAAGGACTGCTTGTTGATCAGCGGAGCTAATTACTGCAACCCAGGCAACCCAGGGCAGGTGGTTGTCCTAGCAGAAAACAAGACATACTCTATTTGGGGCGGTCTGAGGGTTTAATAAGGGCATAATTTGCAAAGGTGGGAGCAGAGTGTAGGAAACCCCTGTGGTAGTCACACACTCCTGGAAGAAGGGAGGGATGATCACTGGAACCTGGGAAGGGTCGTGTAGAGAGGGCAACCTTAAGAAAGGCAGTGATGTTAGGGGTAGGCCACAGTGACCCCACAGGCAAGGAGCTGGGCAGAAATATCCCTGATCTTTTCTCTTCAGTCCTGGAGGCCCTTGCCTGTGTCCACACAGGTGGCCTGCAGGCCATGCGGCAGGGTGAAGGGTGGAGGCAGGTCAGGAGGGGCAAAGACTCCAGGCCAGGGGGTTACTGCCTTCAGGAAGCCAGAACTGTGCCTTCTCCTACACGGTTTGGCTGGACTCTTCACCTTGCTATAGTTCTTTCTCCTCATCCAAAGCCTCACCGGCCTGCTTCTCTGACAGTAATCTGCACAGGGGACAACTGGCAGGGATTTGCTTTTGGCTCTGTGTTCCCTCTTGGGGGTCTGCCCAGACCATAGCCCTGGTTGGGCTCCCAGGGCTGATCTGGGACTGGGGCAGAAGCTGGACCTGGATCTTGCTTTGAGTGCCATCAGCTGCTCCTGGAATGCTTGCTGAGGACAGCACAAGTGGAGATGTCAGCATTGGACAGGGACCAGTTTCTGCCAGCAATGAAGCCCTCTGCTCTGACAGCCCCTTTGTCTAGCACCTGTTCAGGGCCACACTGAGGAGCAGATGCGGGTAGGTCGGGCCTAGCCTTGGGTTTATTAACCTTGGCCGTATCTGACTGGGGGTGTGGGTGCCTTTCTCTCAGATGACCCTCAGTGTCCAAGGGTTAAGAGACACTCAGGAGAACCATGCCTTGAGGGAGCTTAAGAGGCCTACTCCTGGGGAGTGAGCCAGTGAGGATGGGTCCTCATCAGCCATGGTTCTCCCCCCCCTTCTCTGCTTCCATCTTCACCCTCTTTTCCAGCCCTCACACCCTATGCCAGGCCTCATTTACATGGCTGATGGTCCTTCCTTTGGAGAGCTTGCTCCTCTCTCCTGCTAAGAACACCCTGTCTGCTGGGTCCCCTCCCATGGTCACCTTGTTCCCGATAACAGGTGCAAAATCAGTACTTAGAGCATTGTCCCCAGTGGCTTCCCTCTATGCAGTTGTGGCCTGATGTGGCAGCAACTTTGCCCAATATTCCTTTCCTTCCCCATTGTGCAGGCAGGGCCCTTCCTCCAAAGCCAGCTTTTACTACAGGGTCTCTCTAGAATAGGGCTTCCTTGTCAGCTCTCTTTGTATGACAGTCCTTTAGGCTATTTCCTCATCTGTTGGAAACATTTTCAGTTGTGTATGCTAGTGAAGTCACAACTGCGTGTACCTTAGAGTATTGATCCTCCTTCCCCATTTCCTTGAAGATAGTCCGGGGCCTTCCAGTTTTCCTCACCCCTTTGGAGACCTTCCTAAAGACCACATTAGGGCGCACTCTTTGGCCGCGGACCGGATCTCAGCCTGCAGGTGTGCAAGGTGTGAAGACCCTTTGTGTCCCGTCCGTCGTCTTTCACTCACTGCCTCCTCGACCACTCCCGGCTCCTCCTCTCCCCACCTTTCGGCCCTACTGGGCCCTGCCCCTTTCTGTGTCCGTCTTCTAGATAGTCCCATTGCCCCTCCCCCGCCGCCCCTGCCCCGCCCCCTAGGATCTAGGCCCTTCGGAGTGCCTACCGCACAGGTACCTACTCCGAGCCCCACCTCTTTGTTTAGCCAATAGTACACTTCACTCCTTAAGTCCCGCCCCCGTCGGGCCCGCCCCTCACCGTCCGGATCCTAGGCCTCGCCCCTTTCGGGCCCTACTGCTCAGGCTCCGCCCCAGCTCCGCCAATGGTCGGCACAAACTGGGAACACGCAGGCCCCGCCCCGCCTCGGCGTTCATTGGCCAGCGCCAGTGTAGAGGGCGGGAGGCGGAGCGTCGCGAAGCCGAGCAGGACGGCCGCCATCTTGCGCGGAGCAGGAGTCGGAACCCTGGACTGCGGCTGAGAGTGCACACCAGTCCGCGGCCCAGGGCAGCCACGGCCCAGCTGGAGCCCTCTCTCGCCGCCCTTTCGTATCCGGCCCTGTCTCAGGTCCCGTTCCGGCCCGGTCCCCCGACCCTCAGCCAGGCCCGGTCTGGCCTCCCCGCGGGGTCACGCGGCCGCCCCGGGGACGATGAACGGAGGATAAATGGTGCCCAAGGCAGACAGCGGTGCCTTCCTGCTGCTCTTCCTGCTCGTGCTCACCGTCACCGAGCCGCTGCGACCAGGTGCGCGGCGTGGGGGGGGCGGGGCAGCCTGCCGGGGGCGGGGCGTGTGGGGCTAGGGTAGGCAGGACCTCCTTCCTTTCACTGGCTGGGCCGCGTCCTCAGAGGCCGCGGCATCACCCGCCCTCGACCGTGCACCGCCGTGAAACCATGAGTTTACCTGGGCTCGAGCGCCTCGTGCACCATGGAACTTTGTTCTCGAGGGGTGTTGCCTGTGGGTGCACGTCCGTGGAGCACTACATGCTTTGAGGTTGACGGAAGCGAGAGTGATGGAGTTCTCTCGCCCGGGAGCTGCGCTCCGGACGCGCCCTCTTTGCTGGTCCAGCGACTGGGGTTAGGCTCGAGTGCTGGAGGTCGAGAGAGCATTTTGTGGAGGCACCTGGTTTCTCTTGCTTCCGTCCAGCAGTGAGTTGGTGCCAGCGTCAGTCTCTGGAAACCCCTCTGCTAGAAGGCGGTAGCCGTGTCGCTTATTGTCACTCAGTGAGGTATTACACTCGAGAAGTACTCTGCTCAGAGACCTGCCCCTAGGAGGTTACCCAGCATCGCGAAGGGGCCTGTCCTGGGACAGAGACTATCGCGTTTCCCCGCAGGTGTGTCACAGTAGTGGGAGCCTGGACAGTGCCAGGTACTTAGGACTGCTCCTTGTATTGGATGATTAAATGCCTTTGGAACTCTCCTTGAACTTGTGTTTTTATAAAAAAGCCCGTGGTGGGGGGTCAGAATCGTGGCAGCTAGAAGGCCCTAGACAATTTTTCTCTACCTGTTTTCTAGTGTACCCCTTCTCTGAACTGCAGCAAGAAAATCAAATCCCCAAATGTAGGGCTGATTTGTCTAGCAGGGACAGGAGTCACAATGCTGAGTCCCACAGTGTTTTTAGGAGCCTGTGACAATGTAATTTCATATATATATTTTTTAAATATCTTTTTTTAGATGGGAAGGAAGGGAGAAAGAGGGAGAGAAACATCAATGTGTGGTTGCCTCTCATGTGGCCCCCACTGGAGACCCTTTGGTTCGCAGCCTGTGCTCAATCCACTGATTGAGAAATCAGCCAGGGCTGATTTCTTTTAAAATAAGCAGAAAAATGAAAAAACCTTGTAGGTTAAAAAATGTACACATACAGGCATTCATTTTTATAACAACGCAATGGAAAAGTAGGGCTTTTTTAATTGGATTTTTTTTTTTTTAGAAAGAGCAATTTTTGTCATTCCACTTATTT
Organism: Anoura caudifer; assembly: GCA_004027475.1. NCBI lineage: Eukaryota > Metazoa > Chordata > Mammalia > Chiroptera > Phyllostomidae > Anoura > Anoura caudifer. Next base: position 654,125 of record PVKU01000151.1, read on the forward strand.
ATGCATTCATTAGTTCATTCTTGTTTGTGCCCTGACCAGGGATCAAAGTGGCAATCTTGGTGTATCAGGATGACACTCTAACCAACTAAGCTAGGCGGCCAAAGTATGATTCGTAACAATTTTTTTTCTTTTATTAATGGGGGAAGAGATCCGTGAAGGTGTAAGTGCTCAGGTCCACTTTCTGTGAGTACTGCCAGGCCTCAGTGGGTGAAGGCAGGTTGGGAGCACGGCAGTGTGCAGCCCTCCACTGCGCCCTAGCCAGGCTCCTACCCCAGACTCATTGAACCTGTCTATTCCCCAAGGTCTACCTGGTGGCCAAGGCCCTGGGCCCACACGCAACCTGAAGTCTCTCCAGTGATACTTCCCTGGACTCCCTGAGTAGAGCTGGTTGCTTACTGATTTTGATGTTCTCTGGGCAGCAGCCTTAACAGGAATGGAAGCCAGGAAAAGGGCCGTCTGCCTAGGAGGGTACTGGATGGTCTCTTGGGGAGCAGAGCCAATGGACTGTGGGTTGCTGTGATTAGTCCTTTAGAAAACAGGTCTACACCTATAGAGAGGTGAGACATCATCCTATTCTGGCTCCTGGGTCCCAGTTTTGCACATCAGGTCTGTAGACTCAGGGGTGAAGCCATGAATCATGCATGTCTATCTTCCTTGGGGCGCCTCTGGTTCTAGGTCCATCGTCTCCTGCCTGGATGATAGAGGTGATGAATGTTCCCAACTCCTTTTCTGTCTGTCCACATATCCTGCCAACTGGCCAGCAGCCATTCATTAAGCATCTCAGTGTTCAATGCCTGCCCATCACTAGGGATACTCAAATGGAGAAAATAAGCCCCTCCCTCTGGGAGTGCCCTTTGGGCGGGGGGGAAGGAGAAATGAAGTGTAAATTAGTCTGGTGATTAGTCCCGTGATTAGTTTGTATCTGTGAAACAAGGGAGGGCTTAACGGAAGACATCCTGCTTAGGTCTGAGGTGGGGCAGGGAGGCAGCTCTGGCAGAGGCAGCAAAGTTACCCCTTTCATTCCAGGACTCTCCAGATGAGAACTTCTTAGTGTCTCCCAGTGGTATCTTGCTCTGTGAAATTGGGGGATTCCTACTGGCTTCCTGACTTTGGGTGGTGAGGTCACGGCTCACTCTGGGTCAGACATTCTTGCTGTGTGCTCTGTGTTCTTCCGGGTGGGGGTCCACTGGCTGCCATTCTTGAGGGAGTGCTTCTTTGGTCTTTGCCTGCATTCTTTCTCTTGCAATCCTGACTTAGACGCATACTTGGGTGTGAGGAGGGCACCAGTCAGAACCTGTTTCCCAGGAAGGAGGGAGGGAGGCAGGCAGGCAGGTGGGTGGGTGTGGAGGGTGCCCTCTGATTTCTGCCAGGTGGAACCCTTGAGGATAGGGACTAAGCCACCTTCGGCTGTTCTCTGATGCAGGCCAGGGCATGAGGCCTTTCACAGAATGGGGGCAATGGGTAACATGAGCGTGCTGAACTTGACCTTTTGCCACAGTTTCTTTTAAATACATGTCTGATACTGCTTGAGAATGTGTTACATGTCAAGTGCTATTGTATCACCAACACATGTGTTGATTAAGTGAACTCAGGTGGTCCCTGCGAGGTAGATACTGGTATTAGCCCTGTTTACAAATAGGGAAATTGGAATACGGAGAGCTCATTAAGCTAAGGGCTGAGATGAGACTCAGTCCTAGAAGTCTGGCCTCACCCCATCATGTACCTTTCTAGGGGCTTGTGTAATATCCTGCCATCTGTACTCCTTGCTGTGGAGCCCTACACCGCTTCTGTTCTCCCGATGTACCCCGCAATTCACCAGGGAGAGATGCTGAAGCTTTTTCCATCTGAATAATCTGGTCTGAGAGAGAACCATCCCTCCCCCAAAATTCCTTTTGTGGTTAATTGACCATAATGACCAGCGAAGATGTGCACTATTATGTTAACAGGGGATGTGGTGAGAAAGAAAGGTTGAGGGTCTCTGCTGAAGGACGACAAATAGAGGGGCAGTTAGGGGCCACTGACTGGGATACCATGTCACTGACCCTTTATCTGTACACAGAATGCAGCATCAATTGCTGACTCTACAACTGTTTTTCTATCATCAGTTATGAAAGAAAATCATGCCACAGCTCCCTCCAGGCTGCCCCTACCATATGTAGCTGAGAAAACATTCACCTTCCCTGACTTACCTACCATGTTCTCGACTGAGGTCCCCAGCCCAATAAAAGACTTGTGCTTGGGCAGGCCTCCTCGTGAGGTAGCAGGACTAGAGCTGTGTTCCTTGGGAGAAAGAAAGCCTCTCCCTACTGGGAGAGGCAAGTGACTTGTATGAGGTCACGTAGCTGGTGAGCAACCCAGCTGGGATTCAAACCCAGGTGAACCGGCTCTTGCTTCAGGGTTCTTGCCCCTTGGCCATTAGGGACCCTGAGGGGCCTGCTGGGTATGCTGAACTGGTAAGTCCTCAGTGAGCTGAGAAGTGGCCGCAGTACCTTACCTCTGGATCAGCACACTGGTTAATGAATAGGAAGAATGTGGATTTTTTTTTTTTTAAGATTTTATTTATTTGTTTTTAGAGAGAAAGAGAGGGAAACATCAATGTGTGGTTGCCTCTTGTACGCCCGCCCCCCCCCCCCCCCCCCCCCCCCCCCCCACTGGAGGCCTGGCCCACAACCCAGGCATGTGCCCTGACTGGGAATTGAACCGGCAACCTTTTAGTTTGCGGGCCCACCACGCTCAATCCACTGAGCTACACCAGCCAGGGCAAGAGTGGATATTTTATAAACCAAAGTGGCTGAAGCTTATGGAAGTAGCTGGAAAGTTGAGCCTGCACCTAGGCTGGCCAGGCACCTTCTGAGTTTGGAGCTCTTTCCTCTACTGCCTGCCACTCTGTAACACTGTACAACTTGCCTAGCTAGCAGACTGGGCTTTGGGCTTTACGATTTCATTCTTTTTAGTTGGAAAGTAGCGTTAACATTTTCCAACCTCGCTAGCTAATGAATTGTCTTAAAACAACAACAACAACAACAACAAACATTTTGAGGGGGGAGTAATCGCAAACTTACAGAAAAATTTTAAAAATGCAATTAGTGCAAAGAACACTTGAGCGTCCTATACTAGATGTACCATTGTTAGCATTTTATTTTATTTACATTACCCCCCCCATGTGTCTGTACTCATGCTTAGAGATGTGTGCACGCACATGATTGTTTTCTGAGCCATTCGGCAGTGAATTGTGTATATCATGGCCCTTTCCCTCCAAACACTTTGACGACTTCAGGGAGTAGGAGGAGGCTCCTGGTACTTAGTGCCCCTGAGAGGTGTATGGTGATGCTCCCTCTGTATTCACCCTGTAACAAGCCGTCACTGTCACCTGCTGTGTGCTAGGTATGGTGTCAACCACAGTTGGGGTTGAGGGCACAGGATGTGCTGTGGTTAAAGCTCCAGTTGGCCCAGGTGGCCACCAGAGTTAGTGTTTCGGTTGGTGGTTCTCGTCTCAGGAATGTAGGGTGTGCTGTGGTTGTGCACTTTGGCAAATGGGTCTGTATCTTCTCGCTCCTCTTAGGCTGTGTCTTTGGTCCAGATCACTCTTGCCTGCAGCCTTACCCTGCTTTCCAGGCCTAGCCCCTTGGCACTATCTTCTCCCTGCCCTCTCCTGGCAGTTCTGCACTGCTTGATGAATGCACTCATCATGGGAGGTGATCTAGTGGGCCCTCCTGCGCACATGATGTCTTACCTCTATCCCTCTCCCTCTCTCTGGCATAGGGAAACACCTAATAGATTTTTGACTTTAAGAGAAATGTGTCAGTGACAACATTTAGGACCTCGTAGATAGCAAGACACTGATTACATGTCTTTCCCTTGGTGTGCTGCTAGACTTCCCTTGTCACATGTGCTTTTGTGTTTTGGTTGCTGAAAAGCTGGTGACCAGTCCCTTCTCCTTCCTGCAGAGCAAGTCAGTAATCCTAAGAGCCTACTTTGGGGGCAACAGTTTGCCAGAGGGAAGGAAGGGATCATGATGTAGTTTTTATGTAACACCAATATTTTTGTTTCTATGTGATTTACCAGTTGACATAGGAGGTTTAGCAAAAGACAGCCCTGTTGCTCCAAGATGGTCCACAGTCTGGGCCAAGGCAAGCCCAAGGGAGGGTCAATGGCATATTGGCAGTGGTCGGAGTACAGCTGGCTGGGGACCCAGAGTGTCCTGGGGCTTGCAGCCATCAACCTGGGAGGAAGGAGAGCCCCAGTCTGGCGTTCCTTTATATGCGCTGTCTGTGTGTAGCTAGTGGCAGTGCTCAGGTCAAGGCAAGTCCAGTGTTGTGGTTTGAGAACATGGACCCGAGAGCCGCACTGCTTGGTGTCAAGTCTTGCTCTGCTACCCACTCTGTGACTTCTCTGTACCTCAGTTTCCTTATTTGTAATGTGGAGATAACAGAACTTGGTAGAGATGTTGTGAGAATTAAAATGAGTAGGTATAAAGTTCAGAGAAGTGTCTGATATAAAGCAAATGCTTCATAAAGGCCAACTGTAAATGTTATCCGTGAATGGATATCGGGGAGTGTAGGGACGGACACCCCCTTAAACTGTAAGCAGGACTCCGCATGCACACACAAGGGCATATTTATCAGGAGAAGGTCCAGTTCATGTCTCATCATCCCCCCCTCCTGCGCCCCCACCCCGACAGCAGAGCACAGTGGCCTTCAGCGGTGTCTGATATGTAGTGCTGAGTGAGTCGAGCCATTTTTGATGGTCTGGGAGGGGGTGGGGGGATTAGCTTGTGGAGAGCCACCAAACAGCCGCAACACTTTGAACAGGGCTAGGATTGTTCGCAGTGCTATGTTTTGCTCTTTGTCACGTTCATGCTGTGCCCCCTGGTCCTGGTCTGGCACAGAGTGGGCACTCAGAAATCAGTTATTGAGTAAATGCACAAATGGCTATTTATATTTTGACATAAAGAGCAATAGCTCCCTTAGCCAGCAGGCCTTGCAGCTGCCCCTGGGATGGGGGCGAGGATGAGGGCCTTGTGGCTGACTGCAAGAATGCCTATAGAGGATTTGTGGTGGAGGGGGTTGTGCTGCAAGAGCCAGCTGGCCTGGGCCTCACACTGTGGGGAACTTACTTCTGCAGATAGGGGCTGAGCTGAGAGGTGAGGGCAGGTGAGGGCTTCTCACAAACAGATCTTCACTGAAGTTTGCCAGACACCTAGCCTGGGGTTTGGAGGGGCTGGGGGCTCCTGCAGTTTGGAGCCCCAGGGCCTGGTTGCCTCTCTGATGGACTTTCCTGGCACTGAGGCTTTAAGAGCAGACTCCCCCCTGCATATGAGGAAGTGACCTGCTCTTTCACAGGCCATTGCCCAGTACAAGCCTTGCTTAAGAGGTGGTGGTGTGGGGCACTGCCTGCACTCTCCTCTTGGCCTTCTCCCCCTCTTCTTGCCTGGTCTGGCTGTTGCTTAAGTGAGCCTGCATTGGTCGTTGTCCTTAGTGCCCCTGTGCTCTTCTGGTTCCACTCTGTGGGTTGACTTCTGGATCCCTGGCAGGCAGCCATCAGTTTGATGAGCTTCTTGTGTGTCTGGCCTCAGCTATGGACGGCTCTGTGTTAGGACGGAGCTAAGAGCAGAGCCCTGCCGGGTGTGCTGGGCCAAGACAGCGTCCAGGCCTACCCTGCATTCCCACCTTGTCTCAGAAGCCTTGTTCCTTGGGGGACTTTCCTTAGGACAGGGGTGTCAAACTCATTTTCACCGGGGGTGGGGGGGGTCACATCAACCTTGCAGTTGCTTTCAAAGGGCCAAATGTAGAGCTCCTTGCCCCATGATTAAGGAGTAATTACATTTATACAGTCCTAAAATTATATTCAGCCCATTGAAGGCAACCTCGAGGCTGATGTGGCCCCCGGTGAAAATGAATTTGACACCCCTGCCTTAGGAGTTCATCACTGTGGAGAGCATTGCTTGGGGCTGCCCAGGGCATTGGGTGGGAACTACTGCAGAGGGCATCCTGGAAGGCCAGTCAGGAGACATGAGCTTCCAGGACCCCTGCACACTTAGGGTAACATCAGGTCTCCTGATGCAGAGTCCTTTTGAGTGTCGCTGGCCACCTCTAGGGACCATGGGTCGATTAGAATCTGTACAAAGCTTTGTCTTAGGGGACAGAACAAGAGGACTAGAAGTACCTGAAAGGGACAGGTCTTGCTTGGGGCCCAGGCTTTTGCTGCAGCCCTTAATGGTTTGCTGACCACCCCTGGGAAGGGGAGATCAGATTTCCCTCCACCCTGTTGGTGTGAAGGGTGCACGTGCAGGCTGTCATGGTTAGTGAGCCACAGTGAAAGCTCAGGAGAGTCGGGATAACGTTCATGCACAGAGTATTTTATGTAAATGGAATTAATACTTCTTATACAGTTTTTGATGTTTTTATTTGACAGTGTTTTGAGGATCTTTGTAAGTTACCTTAGAGACCTCATACCAAACTTCTCATTAACCAGAGGTTGCAATTTAGTGAGATTTGCAGTTAGAGATAGCGTAGGCTGGGGGACCCAACTGGTGAAGTGCATGAGCAGTACTTTCAGTGGACTTCCCCGACGCTCATGGATTTGTCTCATTTGAAAACTAGGTCTGCAATAACTCCAGTTTGGACTCCTGGTTTTTTCATGTCTTTGTACTATAACCCAGATTTTTGTGCTTATTTATCTAAATGGCTTAATTTCACCAAGGATAATTTAGAATTAGAGTGCGCATTTTGGGGAACTTAGACATGAACAAAATTAATTTTGCCTTGAAGGCAAAAATGAAACCAAATCCTAAAGATCTCATGATCTGCATTTTTTATTGGTATGAGGAGACCTTAATTCCAAAAATAATTTATAGTTCAAAACATTTCCTTTAAGAGTAAAATAGGATATTTCATTTTTTTTTTAACTTTTTACTGTGGAAACATGTCATACCTACAGAAAAGTTGCAAGAAGAGTGTGAACTCCAGCAGTGTACAGTTCACCGAAGTTCACCAGTAACATTTGCCTCACTGCACATTTGCATGGGCTTTCGGTGTACATTTCCTAACGGCAAGGCCATCCTTACAAACGGCACTGCTACCGCACTTAGGAAGTTAAACATTGATGCAGTGCTCTCAGCCCCGTCCTCATGCTGCCAGCTGCTCATTTACAGCGCGTGTTTTTCTCAGTCCGGGATCTAATCTGGGATCATGTGTTGTATTTAATTGTCATGTGCACTTAACCTTTTTAACATCTGGAACAGTTCTCTAGCTTTTTTTGTCTTTCATACCATGGACATTTTAAAGAGAACAGGCCATTTTATAGAATATTCCTCATTCTGGGTGATCATATTGAGTTGGTGCATTTTTGGCAGGCATTGAATCCTCCTTAGTGCATACATGCACTGCGAGACACAGCCTGTCATTTTGTCCCAGGAATGGCCATATTAACCTTGGTCATGGTAAGGTGGCTACGGCTGTATTTCTGTACTGGAAAGATGCCTCTCCCCCTCTGGGATTGGCAAGTACCCAACAAGGAGATAGATAGCCTCGTGCAGTGGTTTTACACATCTGCTGATGATTTTTGCCTGAGTCAGTTACCACTGTGATGATTATTAAATGGTGATTTTTCTCAACATTCTTTTAGTGGTAGTCTACTATAAAAAAGAGCTTTCTCTTTTTATTTTTAGTGTCAGCATGGATTCATGGATTTTTCTTTTTATTCAGTATGTTATACAGTGTGTTATTATCGTTCATTTTGATGATTATGTTGTAACTGATTTGGACAGTGGAAACCCCCTCAGCCTGGCTTCTGCATCCTTCTGACACATCCCCATCCGTTCTAAACATTCCTTATCATTAGGCTCATCTTGTGTCTTTCCACAGAAAGGTTCCCGGCACCTTTCTGTGGAGCGCTGGTTCCTTTCAGTGGGAGGTGGTATTTAGGAACTAAGATTTTGGTGCTAAGTGTGTTTGTGGCTATTCGGATGTGGCTGCTGCCAGAGCTTTCAGTACAGTGGGGTCTGCGCACATGCGCTGTCTGCATGTGCTTGCGTCTGTGTGCGCCTCTTCTGCTGTAGCTTCATACTGTTTTAGTTCCGACCCAGCACCACAGGGTCTGAGTAGCTTTCCCCTTTTCATATCTGTATCTCTCCTTTTCTACAGTGATAAAACTGGCTTCCATAAACATCAGTAGATTTATTCATTTGCTTACTCCTGCGGTGCACACAGAATTCTTTCAGGAGTCATGCACCCATTACCACTGCCAACAGCAAAGCAACTGAGTGGAACTGTGGATTTTTTTCCAGCTCTTTTTGAATTTAGACTGATAGTATATACTCAAAGTACTGGGTCAAAAATCTGCTTGGATTAGTTCTCTCCTAGGTAGGTTCAAAACCATATTGATTTGAAACCACTTTTATTAAATAAATAGTATTGAGAGAGGTATTTATTGTAGTCTCATTTTTATAACAAGCTTGTATTTCATTACAGTAATTGGTAAAGAAACATCTTATTTCGAATAGGTTGTAATATTTTATGAGTGAATTAAAAACATTTTTTTGGAGTAGATATTTATAGTTTAACTTGTGAACTCTCATTAGTATATATTGCTGTTTGCTTAAAATATTTTTTTGTTTCATTTTTGTGGTAGGAAGAGAATTATGTGTCAGTAAAAAGAAAGTCCAAGTAAAATTTGTAACAATTGCATTCTTTAGATTTGGGGTATTAATAGATACTATTAATTAATTATTTTATTTTGTTAACCTTAATATCTTATTAAAATTTCTTGTCCCCTCACCCAAGGATATGTTTATTGATTTGAGAGAGAGAGAGGAAGGAGGGGGTGGAGAGAGGGAGAGAAAGGTCTATTGACTGCCTCCCATACATTCCCAATTGGGGATCAAACCCACAGCCTAGGTATTTGCCCTGTCCAGGAGTTGAAACCTTCCCCTTTTGGTGTACAGGATGATGCTCCATGCTCTAGTCAGGGTGTTAACCATAGTATTTTCTGATGGACTGTATTAGAAATTACTTTGTAACACACGTTACAAGGTAATTACTTTGTAACACAAGTCTTGGATTTAATCCTAGAACAGGAAAATGACAATGAAATAACTAGTAGAATTTGAATAGTCTGGAATTAGTTGGTAGAAATATACTGATATTGATTTCCTAGTTGTGACAAATGTGCCATAGTAGGGTTACTGGGGAGACCCAAGTTAGGGGGCTCTCCCTCCTCAGCTTTTGTCTAGCTCAAGATAGAAGAATTCAGGTGAGAGACAATACATACAGTGGAAATGAGATAACAAGTTTATTTTTGAAATACACTTGAGAATGAGGCTGCAAGCAGGCACCCAGCTAGTCCAGGTGCCCAACTTGGGGCATTTCCTATAGTGGAAATGAAGTTGTAAGTGTATTTATAAAATACACTTGGGCATGAAGCTACATGGGGGCACCCAGTTAGTCTGGGAGCTCTGCTTATTGGGATTTTAGGGGTTTTATGCTTGTAACCACCTTCTAGGTTCCCCTTCTCCTCACCTTTGCAGACCTTGGGATTAATACACAGTTTCAAAGACTTTCTTTACCAGACAGTGGAAACCATACATACGGAACTTCGAGAGCTCTCTTCCTCCTTTGCAATCATGGTTTTTCTTGTGATTTTTGGAACACCTGGCAGTCTTACCGGACTAGGTGTTGCTGAATTAACGAGTGAGACATGTCTCCCTCCCCTCCCACCTTGGTTTACTATTTATCTAGCCTAGCAGTAGTGTAAGATACTAACAGGAAACTGGCTAAGGGGCATGTGGGAACTTTTCTGTAAACCTAAACTTATCCCAGAATCAAAAGTTTATTTTAAAAGTTATTTTGTGATAATTGAATATGTTAAAATGAATCATTTTTTTATTTTTAAGAGTTCTGAGATCTGGTTGTCCTAGTTTTGTCATTGATTGCGATTTTTGCAAATCATTCTTTTTTTTAAAAAAGATTTTATTTATTCATTTATTAATTTTTGTTTTTAGAGGGGAAGGGAGGAAGAAAGAAAGGGAGAGAAACATCTACGTGTGAAAGAAACATTGCTGGGTTGCCTCTTGCATGCCCCCAACTGGGGACCTGGACCGCAACCCAGGCATGTGCCCTGACTGGGAATCAAACCAGCGACCTGTGGCTTTGTGGAATGATTCCCGGCCAGCTGACCTGCACAGGTCAGGGCCTTCATATGGTTTCAACTGCATTTCCCAGGGAGTGATGGTAGTGAACACTTTTTCACATCTTGGTAACTATTCGTTTATCTTTTGAGAAGCATCTCTTCAGTTCATTTACCCATTTTTATGAGGTTGTTTGCCTTTTTATTATTTATATTTATTATTGAATTGTAGTAATTCTTTGTATAGTCCAGTTAAAAGTTCTTAGATATGTTGCAGATATTTTCAATGACCTACCCATTAATTTGCTTAACTGTACTTTAAAATTTTTTTTATTTTAAATTTTCTTTACTTTTTTATTGAATTTATTGGTATGACATTGGTTATCTGTTTTATTTTTTAATTTAGTACACTAAAATTCACTCTCTGGAATATCATTTTTGAGCTTTGACAAGTGTAGAGTTATGTACCCACAGGTAAGATACAGAACACAGGTCTGTCGCCAGTTCCCTCTTGCTGCCACTTTGTGGTCACTGCTGCCCCCACCTTGAAATTCCCACCTGACAACCACTGAGCTTTGGATGAAGTCCAGTTTATAACATTTTTTCTTTTATAGATCTTGTTTTTAGTGATATACGTAAGCCCTCTAACACAAGTTCACAAAGATTTCGTGTCTTTTGCTGGAAGTTTTATAGTCTTAGGTTTTATATTTTCGTCTTTGATGTGTTTTGAGCTAATTTTTATATCTGATATGAGATATGGATTGAGGTTCATTTGGATAAGTGGACATCATTTAGTAAGAGGATGTCAGGTTGTCCCACCGTCACTTGTTGAGAGATTGCCTTTCTTCCCTCAGTTGTTTCTGCACCTTGTCAGAAAGCAGGTGGGCACATCTGTGTGTTTACTCTGGGCTCTGTGTTCTATTCTGTTGATGTGTGTCTGCAGCGAGCTCCTGGTCAAAGGGGGGGTTAATTTTGAAGAAATCTATTTTATCATTTTTTTTCTTTTATAGTCACGCTTTCTGTGTTTCTCTGTGAAATCCTTGCCTACCTCAAGGTTGGGAAGATCAGCCTCCCTACTGGACTTTGAGCTCCAGGAAGGTGAACACCTTGTGTTTTTTTGATTTGCTCTTTTCACTTGCCTGCAGCACAGTGCCTGACCCTCAGGAGGCGGGCAGCTGCATTTATTGAAGGGGGTAATGGCTGTGTCTTAAGGATTTAAATATAATAATAATGTATTTGATTCATTGCCTGGCAAATGCAAAATGAACATTCAGGAATCTGCTTTTACTGCAGCTGTGTTTCTCTTGAGACGCACTGGCCGCACTGTGCTGTGGCTGTCAGCAAACGTGGTGTGAGTGTCCAATGGACTGCTGGTAGCTGGCAGTCCAGATGCGAGATAGCTGTCACTCTAGTTCTGCCCTGCCCTCTTGCTCTGGTCTTAGTCCCAGGTATGTGCCTCCGAACCCCCTCCTGCACATCAGCCTTCATAAAATACAGACACTGCAGGTTGTTGTTACTTTTTTTGAAGTGTCATTCATTTCATAGAATTTTGGTGACCCTGCCTCTTCTTTCCAGTCACATTCTTTTCCTTGGGGCCTCTCCCTCCTCTTTGAGGATAAGTTAATTGACCAGGGCCTTCTTCCCCAGGCGTCTGCCTAAGGAGAAGTTAACTAGAGGGTGGCTCAGGGGTGACAAGCTAGTGTCCAGGTTGAGCAGTGTCTGAGGATAGAAGGTAGCAGGTGATGACGGCTTTATCTCTTGGATGTAGAAAATGGGTGTTATTTATGAGAAATAAATATTGAAGTTCGGCCTTGTCACTTTGTTCTGGTATGGCATTCTCTAGTGTCTGTCATGTGACTCTGGCTGATAGGAGAAAGTAGCTAACACTCCCCCTGAGCTCTGCAGCCCCCTCGAGCTAGTCAGCTGCCTCTTCTCATGCACCATGGTCAGATAAGCCTTCCCTCCTAGGTGGAGAGCTGACTGAGTGTGATTCTCTTTGTGCTTCAGGGTCTATTTGGAAATGGGTTTGGTGGTGATAGTGCCTGGGGAGCTGCTGGCATTTGGAGAGTCATATCAAAGAACTTGTGGACGTACTTCAAACCTATACACAACAGGAGCCCTGGTTAGGTGGCTCAGTTGGTTGGAGTGTCATCTCATATGCCAAAAGGTTGGGGTTTGATTACCAGTCAGGGTACATACCTAGGTTGCTGGTTTGATCCCTGGTTGAGGCACGTGTGGGAAGCAACCAGTCAATGTTTCTCTCTCACATCAGTGTTTTTCTGTCTCTCTTTCTCCCTCCATCTCTAAAAATCAATAAACGTATCCTTGGATGAGGATTTTAAAAAGTACGCACAAAACAGGAGTGTTTTTGTGTTCCCAGTGTACAGGTCCCCATTGGCAGGCAGGCACTCCTGGTCCCCTGGGACTTTGCGTGGCTGGCCTCTTAAGAGGCGCAGCATTTCATAAGTCCTGTCTTCTGTCTTAACAAAGAGGAAATGGGTCCGAATCAGAAATTTGTACCCAGTCCTTTGAAGGAGGATGGGTTGGCCACACCCCTAATCAGAACGAAGGGCATCCTGGCAGGGGTAGCTTTGATTCCATCCAAAATCCTGACCTGTCCTTCTTAGCTGTGCTGGCTTTGGGAGTAGGGGTCTGGGTGAGAGCACAGAGCCTGGTTTCTGGCCTCTGTTCTGCCGCTGCCAACTTGACATGGGACATGGAGCAGGTGCTGGCCTAGACGGGGGGGGGGGGCGAGGGGGTGGTTCAGTTGATACAGCATTGTCTGGCCTTCCCTTACGTTTTACTAGTAAATCTTCAGTCCTTTAGTTTTCTCTGAGCTACACATGTCTTACTTCCCCTTGAGCTCTGGGCCCTCGTGTGAAAATCATGGGGCCGCTTGGACTCTGAGCTCAGGTGCTGGCCACCTTCCTGCTGCAGCCCTGGCACCTGCTAGAGCCGAGAGGTGCCCAGGCCTGCTGTTAACGGCAGCCATAACTGGGCTTTGCTTCTGAGACCCAGTGGCGGGCCATGCTGTGCAAAGCCCCTGTTCTCTGGTCCCTGCCCCCATCTTCTCTTTCCCCCTGTGGGTCCCTCTGTGAGCATTTCCCTTTTCAGAGGTCCTCAAGAATTATTCCAAGGGATGGAATGCATGAAACTGTTCAGCAACCAAGCACTGTTTTAGTGGATTTCTCCTTTGGGCCTTATGACCCCTCTCCCCACCCCCACCCAACTCAAAACTAGGACAGCAGGGCAAGGACAATCACCCCCACGTTTCACAGATGAAGGAGGGAAACCCAGCGAGGCTGAGTAGATGTCATTGCTGATGTGGGGCTTCACTGTGGTCTGAGGGCTGGGACCTGTAGTTTTTCTTGGGACAGGCCATCGGGTCCTCTTTCAAGGCTGACGCATTGTGCCAGGAAGCTGCAGGAGCAGGGAGGTTGCAGGCAGGCCTGCTGGAGCCATGAGGTGACAGTCACCACGGAAGGGCCAGAGGGTCTTGGCCCTTTCACCTCGGGAAAGGGCAGATGGCATTTAGAGCACTGTGGAGATGGTGAGAGATGGTAGCACAGTCTCACTTTGTTCTAGAATGACCGCCCATGGATTGTTGCAAATGCCTGGCAGTCCCTCACCCGGTTCGCCTTCCCAAGTCCATTCTGCATCCTGCTGCCGGTCAATGTTCTGAGGGAGCGCTCCTCCGGTGCCAGCAGCGTCCACCCCTGGAGCCATGGCGCGTCCGTGGAAGCCATCTGGTCCTGCAGTACCTTTAGGTCTTAAATCCTGCCTAGCCCCAGCCAAGCAGAGTGCTCCTTTCCTGCTTGGTGTCACTTGTCCAGGCTGGGCCCTTGGCCAGTAGACCTTCCCTGTGCTCACTGGTGGTTCAGGTTGCTGCCTATTCTGAGGCCCAGTTTAAGCCCCTCATTCCTACCTTCTTACCTCAGGACACAGGTAACCCTTCTTCAGATGGCCTGCTTAGCAGGGATGCCGTCTGTTTTTGTTTTTAGTGATCTCTATTGTCATCAGTGGTCTCTGTCCCCTCTTGAAGGTGTCCAGAGGAGAGACCGTGGCCCAAGTTCCATGGTGCTGGAGGGGACCCAGCACCCCATGGGAGCTCTTCTCCTGCAGCTGCCCTGTCACTCGTACAGCAGGGCCCAGCCAGCACTAATTATCAGGCCTCTCCCTTCTGGTTCTAAGTATCAGGTTGGTTAGATACCTCTGCCCCAGTACTGCCCTGTGCAGGGGGTGGGGTGGGGGGGGGGCAGAGTGAGAACCCATGGGGACTTCCTGCCCTGCTGGGAAGCAGCTGTTAGCTCCTTCCAAGGAAGACTGCCACAACAACCTGACGGAGGCTACGCTGTCTCCCTGCCCCCCGCCACCCCCCCTCCAAAGCTGGGGCCTCCTTGTCCAGGGTGTGCACTCCGGCACGGTGCAGGGGCTGCATCTGAGGGTCTCTGTCCGCTAGTAGAGGCCCTGGAGTAGGCTGTGGGCAGAGGGAAGAGATGGGGTAGCATTCCCTTCTGCATTTCTTGGCAGGACATTTTTTCATTTCCTGAGCAGTGTGACTGGACACGTGTGCTTCCGCTGTACTGTCTTCCTCTATTTCTTTGTGGGCAAATGTTGAGAAATCAATTCTGAAAACTGAGACAGCATATTAAATTTCACAGTAATTTGAGATGGCTCAGTTTACATGATTCAAAATGAGGCCAAGGCTTGCTGACCAAAGAACAAATGGAATCTAGAGAAAGACTGTATTACAGAGACTTGTGAATTTCTACATGGCTTGAATCCTTTAATTCATGCACATTGCATAATTTAAAGCAGTAGTTCTTCAAGTGTGGCCAGGGGCCTGGGGAAGGGGGCTCTGCGAGGTTAAAACTATTGCCTTAATAGCAGTTTTGACACTGAGGTGCCATTTGTCCCCTCTCTTGTTCTCTCACAAGTGCACAGTGGCATTTCCAGAGGCTGTGTGATGCGTATTGACAGCTAAATCGGATGTGTGCTTGGGATTCCTTTTTTTTCTCTCTCTCTTTTTAAAGGATTTTTTTAAATTGTGGTAAAGTACACATAACATAAATTTTAAGCACTTTGGACTTTGCTGGGTAGTCAGGTGGTTGGAATGTTGTCCAAGTGCAGCAGAGCTGTGCATTCGGTCCCCTGTCGGGGCACATACAGGAATCAACCAGCGAACGCGTGGATAAGTGGAAAATGGATCGATGTTCCTTCCTCTCTCTCTCTTTCCCTTCCTTTCTCTCTAAGATCAGTCAATAAGTACATAGAAAAAGAAACAAAAGTTACCATTTTCTTCACTGTTAAGTGCCACCTAGCTGGCACCTAGCACTTGTTTCCAGACTGAAACTCCATCACCTCTGCCCCACCCCCGGCAGCCTGTGTCTCTACGAATTTGACTGCTCTAGGGAGGGACCTCATGTAAGTAGAGTCACATAGCGTTTGTCCTTCTCTGTCTAGCTTATTTTCACCCAGCAGAACGTCCTGAAGTTTTCATCCATTTTGTAGCATGTGTCAGTTTCCTTCTTTTTATGATCCAGTAATGTTGCGTGGTGTAGCGATGCCACATTTTGTTTATCTGTTCATCTGTTGATGAATGCTTGGGTTGTTTCCACCCCTGGGCTGGTGTGAGTAATGCTGCCATGGACATCAGTGCATGGGTGTGTGTGTGAGTCCCTGCTTTCAGCTCTCATGGACTTGTACCTAGGGGTGGGATTGCTGAAACATAGAAATTCTGTGTTTAACCTGTTGAGCACGAGCTTGGGAATCTTGTGTTTAAAAACATTTCTCAGTTTTGATTTCTAACACAGTAAGTGTCTGTGTGTTTAACCCACATAAACTAAAGATATTCTGGGTCTGCAGAAATTTTAAGGGTGTAAAGAGGTATTGGGAGCAGACTTGAGGAGAGCTAATGTGATAAAGGTTCTTGTTTACTGCAGTGGCCTTGCGCTTACATGGTGGGGGTATGGGTTATTTTAAACAGTGGCAACAGTCTATTGGCTAGAAGAGCCCACTTCGCCCTCCTGTTTTACACCCAGGGGGCAGCCATTGCAACAGAAGGCCTGGGACAGGGGCCTTGGCAAAGCCAGTAGTGGGAAGAGGAGGTGACTGTTTTGAGCAACTTTGAGGCAGAAATTGTTCCGGATGCTTTACAAAGGGCCTCAAGAGGATACTAAGGAAGAAAGGAAAGGAATGTACATTTACAGCTAGAGTGACACCAATTAGAGGCATCAGAACCCTGGGCTGATGTGCTGAGCAGCTGACTGTGCGTAGTCTCTCCCACACAGTGCGAGTCCTGGGTTTACCCTGCTTTGTATACTACTCTGACCGAGCCACCTGGAGAGTTGCCTGGCACAGAGTAGGGGTTCAGTAAATATTTTTCAAATGCGTGATTCACATGTGTTAACCAGTGACTCACACACTGGATTGATTTCAGAACAGCCTCTGCACTGCAGGTGACTCAGGAAGGGAGAAAACCTTCCCCAGGATATCAGAGGATTGTTGTTGTTGTTACTGTTTTTAACATTTATGTTTTTAAGATTGTATTTATTTACTGGTAGAGGGGAGGGGGAGAGAGGGAGAGAAACATCAGTGCGTGAGTGGTACATCCATCAGTTGCCTCTTGCATGCCCCCTCCTGGGGATCTAGATAGCAACGCAGGCATGTGCCCTGACTGGGAATTGAACTGGCGACCTTTTTGTTCACAGGCCAGAGTTCAGTTCACTGAGTCACACCAGCCATAGCCAGAGGCTTATGTCATGGATGTGAAGAGTAGAGGGAGACCTTTGAGCAGTCATCAGACATTTAGTGCCAGCCTTTGCTGCGTGTTGGTTGTGGAGTTGAGGTTAACGTGTTATCTCTGCAGTTAAACTCTAGATAGAACATGGGCTGGCAAAGCAGCGCCTGCAGCCAGCCCTTGTTTTTGTTCCATTTTGTTTTGCTTTTACCTGTTGCTGCATTAGCAGTGGCTGGCTTGTCTTTATACCTGAGTAATAATCCTTCATATAACTGAACTGCACTTTGTTAATCCCCATTTACTTGTTTTGGACATTTGGATTGTTTCCGGCTTTTGACTATCACAAGTAAAATTGCTATGGACATGTACTTTCATTATGCTTGCATAAATAACTAGGCGTGGAGTGACTGGGTCATATGGTAGATATATAGTCAACCTTTTAGAAACTGTTGATTGTTTTCAAAGTAGCTGTAACATTTACATTCCCATTAATAATGTAGGAGAGTTCCAGTTACTTCACAAACTTGTCCACACTTGTTATTATCCTTTTCTTGTTTAACTACCAGTAAGTATGTAATGGTATTTCTTTATGGTTGTATTTTGTTTCCTTATGTGCTTATTTGCCATCTGTATACCTTCTTTGGTTAAGTGTTTATTAAAATCTTGCCCACTTTAAAAATTGGGTGGGTTGTTTTCTTATTGAAATATGAGAGTTCTTAGTATAGTCTGGATACAAGTGCTTTATTAGATATTTGATTTACAAATGTTGTCTTCCAGTATGTGACTGGTCTTTTTTTTAAAGATTTTATTTATTTATTTTTAGAGAGAAGGGAAGGGAGGGAGAAAGAAAGGGAGAGAAACAACAATGTGTGGTTGCCTCTCTCAAGGTCCCCCTTCAGGGACCTGGCCCACAACCCAGGCATATGTCCTGACTGGGGATCAAACCGGTGGCACTTTGGTTTGCAGGCCGGTGCTCAATCCACTGAGCCACACCAACCAGGGCTGATTTCATCAGGCCTTGCTTTTAATCTTTGTTAGGACTGAGCAGCATTTAGGCTGGAGTTCATTTTTCCCCACTAATGACACAAAATTGTTCTGAGTAGATGACTCAATGTCCTACAAGTTAGGAGTTTTTTCCAGGTTGGCTGCAGAATAGGGATTGTTTGTGGTCCTGCTGAATTTTGGTTACTCTTCCCTCTTGCCCTTTAGGGTGGTAATTGCGCAGCCTGGGGTAGTTTCCTCCCACCACACACTGATCAACACCATGCCTACTGCTCCAGGGTCCTTCTCTGCATCTCTAGAGTCTTGTCTGCACTCTCTTTCCCTTCCTGTGATCCCCACAGTGCTGCGCTGTGAGTGCTACCTGCCTTAGTTTCTCCTAGCTTTTAGCTGCTTCCACTAGTCTCCAAGAGTCTTCCGGGTTCCCCTGGAGTCCCTCCCCCTGCTCTGTCGCCTGGAAATGCTCTTTGGGCAGTAAGGCTCAGTTGTGTGTTTCCTGACTCTCAGGGAATTTCACTGCTCTTACTCGCCTGACAACCAGTGCCTGGAGGACCGGTGTTTTAGGTGTTCCATTGTTGCGGGTGGACAGTTAAGTTCATTCCTTCAACTCCATCCATTCTTCCTGTGCTATCACATTGGTGTGCAGGACTTTGTCCCTCGCACCTCAGTGTTTTTCATGGGTTCCAAGGTTTGCCCATTTATCAGCTGCCACCTCAGTTCTGGAGACTGCCAACTTTTTCTTGAAGGACCAGAGAGTAAATATTTTCAGCGTTGCAGGTTATACAGCCTCTGATGCCACCATTCAACTCTGCTGTTGTAGCCCAAAAGCAGACATAGACTATATATGTTTGTGGCTGTGCTCCAAGAAAACTTTATTTTAAAAAACAGTGGGCAGGGCAAGAGTTGGCTCATGGGCTATAATTTGCCGACCCCTGCCTCAGTTCGAGACTTTTCTTGGCTATTTAGTATTTTTGTCTGGTCTCCTATTTTAATTGCTTCCAGAAACCATTGCCAGTGATGTCTGCTTAAAATACAGATCTTATTACATTACTTGTCAGCTCCCTACAGCATACCAAATAAAGGTCAGAATTATCCTACCCCCAAAACCTCCCGCAGTCTGATCCTTCTTACATTTCCAACCTCATATCCAGTGACTCCACATCCATCAACTCACACAGTGTACCTGGCATGTTCTGCTGCCCTGTGGTATTTCCTTAAGTCCGGCTGTCTCTGGATTGTTCTTCCCTTCCTACGGTGTCATATGTGCCTCTGAAACTGTCCACCTGCCTAGGGAACCCTGTTGGCATCCCACCATCTTTAAGAAGCACCCCAGCCCTGCAGGTGGAAGCAGAGTCTCCGGCACATTGTTTGAGCGCCCCTGTGGTAGTGACCTTTTGCGCTTTGTCAGAAACCCAAGTGTGTGTGTTTGTCCGTGTGTGTGTATGGAGTGTATGTGTGTCTTCTCTGTTGACCCAGAATCCCTCAGGAGAGAGGTGTGCCCTCTTGTTTCTGCCTCCCTGCAGTGCAGCGCAGACTGACACAGCAGAAACGTGGCAGTGTGTGTTTGAGTTTGAGCACGAAGGTCAATGTCTTGGGGGGATGTGATGCTCTGGGGACCTGTGGCATTTCGGGCACAGCTCTTGGCTTGTCCTTGGGGCATGCGTGCAGATCCCCAAGGAGGTGGGCTGTTGGCAGGCTGCTTGGTGTCCGGCTCACGCTCGTGGGATCCGGGCAGTGGCAGGACCGGGCAGCTGGCCACTCCAGGTCTCCACTGCTACTGCCGCTTCCTCAATGGCCTCTTGCCCTTTGGTTTCACAGAGCTGTGGTGCAACCCTGGGCAGTTTGCCTGTCGCAGCGGCACCATCCAGTGCATCCCCCTCCCCTGGCAGTGTGACGGCTGGGTGACTTGTGAGGATGAGAGCGACGAAGCCGACTGTCCAGGTGAGTGTGTCGGGCAGGCAGAAGTACATGGCCCTTGTGTCCCACTGGGAGATGGTGTCATCCAGCACCCCATGCTATATCCATGCGCTGGAAAGTTATTTTGAGTACCTCGTCCCCTTTCTCTCTTTTTAAAAAAGATGCCCAGCACAGGTAGATCTCAGAACTTGTGAGATGGCAGGGTCAGGGCTGTGGAGAGGCACGAGAGGCACCCGTGATGCCATGTTTTGAGAGGTGCTGCTGGCCCTGAGAGCAGCACCCTGACGTGTGGTGGCCTCTGGCTTCCCTCTTGCTTGGCTTTGGAGGTGGGTGCCTTCCAGACATGGCTAGAACCCTGATGAGGGTCATTTAGACAGACCTTGGCTTTCCCTCCATCCTGCTCACTCAGTCCTTAGTCACCTTTCACTGGGGGTTCTCTCCTGATGACGAATGTTGTAAAGATGGGAATGCCACAGAAGTCCGAGTTGTTGGTGTTCCGCCTGGTTTCTGGTCCAGTGCCCTCAGAGAGGTGGACACACCCATGAGTAATGGTGTGCACTGCATCCCTGTCTCTCAGCTTGGGTCATAGTGTCTCATGTGCACTCTGGCTTGTGTGTGTGAGACAGAGACACATGTGCACATTCTAATGTGTTTTACGACCCAGGTGGTTCTGATAAAGGCCCTAAGAGGAAGGTGCGTCTTACTCCAGTGTGAGAATCTCAGACCTACACTCTTCAGCCTTGCATTCACATTTCTTCACAGTCTGCCTTGTCTTTCTGCCAAAGCAGTTTATTGCTGTTTTCCCCTCAGTGACTCAGCTAGGCTATTTCCTGTGCTCACCCCATGAAGAATTTCCTAGCCACATGCTTTGTTTATACCTTTCTCCTTTCTCCTTCCTCGGAATCCCCTTGTTCTTTTTCTGCGTGGACAGACACTGCCCACCCTTCAAGGCTTGACTGGATGGTTCTACAATAAGCAGGCATCTCTGGGCCCGCTGGCTGTAGGGCGGCTTCTGCCAGCACCTGCCCCGTCTCTTCGACAGCCCATAGAGCCGCTGGTAATTCTTACCATCACTTGTGCTCATGCTTGGTCTCTCTTTCCAGACTGAGTCTCCCTCAGGGCAGGAGACCAGTCCTCTTCCTCAGGGTTCCTGGCCTAGGATGGGCTTCTTTTCAGTGTTCAGCCAGTGAAAGGAGTGCTGTAGCTCCTGTAGGCCAGGCGCTAAAGAAAACCGACGAACTCCAGCCAGGGGATCAGGAGGCACATCAAGTGGAATTTCACAGTTGAGCTTGGGATAGTGTATTTGGGGGGTGGGGGAATCCCAAAATAAGAAATAGAGGTGGTCTCTTTGGACTGTATTTGCCTGTAAAGAGGACCCCTGTAAAAGGACCCCTTTTAATCATCCCTGTGCCTGTGCCTGTTCTTCCTTCACCGGATGTACATGTCTGTAGTCAAGGTACCTGCTTTTCCAAATGAGAGTCAGGATGATGGTGGCTGGGTTAGGAGCCTCTGGGATAGCCTTGTGTCTGGGAGCCTACCTGCTTATTCCTTGGGTCACTGCCGAGAGCATGACCTTCCCAGTACTTGAGGTGGGAGTACTAGGTGCTGAGTAGCCTGACGAGGAACCGGTGATGGTGTCCGGAAGTGCCACCTACTCTGACTTACAGGATGAAACTTCATATCTAGCCTCCTGCAGAATTTTCTGAACCAAGAACCAAATGGTTCTTGGCTTGCTTTAAAATAGATGGATGGCTTACTTGCTGTTTTCAAAGCATCTTTGGCTTAGCTTTTAAGGTTGCGTGTGATAAATGCCCTGCTGTAGATACTGAAAACAATGGTGAGTGCCCTCCTGGTTCAACCTGCTCATCTCTCCACGCGCTGTGGACTTGCTGAAGGCAGGGACTCATCTGATTTCTCCTTGGGTCATGTGGTTGGTACAGAGGGTTACAAGTCGCTTAGTTTAAGTGTTGACTTGAAGTTACATAGGTTCCTGTATCTTCTCCCCAAACAGAAAAATAAAATCTGACCTACAGGAGCCCAGAGTTCTGAATAGATGGCATGTTTTAGGCCCCAACCATTGAGGACATGATGACAATGACAATGTGCGCAAACTACTGAGGCCTAGGAGGGTCTGCTGTACTGGAGGAGGGGTGAGGAGGCCTAGGGCCTGTGGAATGCCCAGCTCCCCCGGCTTTCCCCTCGACTCTGGGTACCATGCCTGGCTTGTGGTGTGGTGCCACATTGCGATCCAGGTGGCAGGGTGATTTCTGATTGTTTCAGGGTTGGGATTTTGAGGAATTTATCAAAATATACAAAGAATAATATTTGTTTCTCACTTCCCTGAATTAATAACTGCTGAAATTTCGTCATAGTTCTTTGTAGTTTATTTTAAAAGAAATTAATTATTTTAAAGCATCATAGATATGCCCTGGCCAGTGTGGCTCAGTTGATTGGGCACTGTTCCACAGGGAGAGGGGTCCCCGATTTGATTCCTGGTCAGGGTACATGCCTGGATAGCAGGTTCTGTCCCTGGGTGGGGTGTGTGCAAGGCGTGGCCGATCAATATGTCTCCCTCCCATCAACGTTTCTCTCCCTCTCTTGCTCCCTCCTTTTCCCTCTCTCTAAAAATAACTAAATAAAATCTTTTTTTAAAAAACCATAGATATAGGTTAAGTATTCATTAACCTATATGGGGGGGGGTATGGAGAAGAAGTTAGTTAATAATTACTTTTGCTGTGGCCTTCCTGTCTGTAGGGAGAGTTTAAGTAAACCTGTGGGAAGCCCCAGCCATGGTTGGTCAGTTTGCTTTTGAACATGTACCTCAGGACTTCTGGAGTGAACACAAGATTATCTCATTGCCCTGCTAAAATTATAATAAAAGGAAACCACGGGGTCAAAGAAAATAGAAAATAGGAAAAGATGTAACAGTAGATCAGTAATTTCAGCATGGTTTTGGAAGATATAAAATGGGTGGTATGCTAGATATAGGCTGGGCATTCAGTACATTCCCTGCCTTTAGAGCTGGAAGGCTGGATATGTAACACTCAGACCCCCTGCCAGTAGGCTGCTGGATACCATTTAGCCCATAAGATCCTTCCCATGAAATTTGGAAGGTGGAAGAGAGATAAAAGAATCCTTCCCCTGGCACTAGAGTGGGTGGCATGGGCTCAGACCGAGGTGAGTGAGTGCAGTGGCTCTCTGCAGCTCCCTCACCTGTGGATGGAAACAGCAGCTTCCTGATTGTACCACTGCAACCGCACAGGTGAAGCAGGCAGAGGTGGCCCACTTCACTTTTGTGCAAAGTAGCTTTTAGTGAAAGCACTAAAAGCTAGTGCTGGTCCTTTGTGTTTGAAATAGCCAGCATGGTTTCTGTTCTGACTGAACCATCTTTGATATAAATGGGAACTAACAGAGGTTGTGTAAAATTTTTAATGGGGAAAAATTTACAGCTTTAGTAAGAGTCATTAAAGAAGACTTGAGTAAATAGAGACAGGATATTCTTGCTTAGGAAGACTCAGTGTGGTAAAGCTGCCTGTTCTGATATTGATCTGTGGGCTCAGTGCATCCCCAGAGGGTTTTTGGGAAATGTGACAAGTAAGTTCGAAAATGTTTGGAAGAATAATGTCCTCATGTTGTTAGCGCACTTTGAAGAAGAGTAAGGAACAAGCACTTAACAGTTTCAAGGCTTACTTGACAGTTGGATCAGGGTAGCATTAATTGGCTAGTAGGACAGAAGAGCTGCCAGAAACAGACCCGAGAAACTTGGTGTGCATGGCAGAGATGGAATTACTTGTCACTGGGCGAAGGTCAGACTGCTCAGTGTGGAGTGCTGTGACAGTTGGGAAGGAGGAAATGGGGTCCCTGATGTACAACGTACTGGAAAGTCAGTTTCAGGTTAATTAAGGAAAAACTTCTAGAAGATAATATAGGAGCATACCTAAGATCTTCCCTTTATCAAAAAGTAGCAATAAAGAATGTGAATACACATGCCACAGAGTGGGAAGATGTTTACAATATTTATAGCCTATACAGGATTATAATCCAGCACATACAAATAACTCCTACAAGTGGACAGAGGACAGGCAGGCATGTCACAGAAGAATTGACAGGAGTGGTGATTAAACATGGAAAGATACTCAGCCTCATTAGTATTCTAAGACTAAGTGAGATGCACCACTTCATGGATACTTAGATTGGCAAAAATTACGATGTCTGACGAAACCAAGTGTTAGGAGAGGATGTGCATGGCTTAGAAATCTCACCTGCTGCTGGTGAGGATAAATGGATACACAAAAGGGCATGAACTTGCAAAGCGGTACGATCACATATTCTCTGATCCTGGGTTTCCACTTGGGGACACTGGAGAGAAATTCTTGCAGCACCACTCATACCGACCTACATCTTGGAACAACCCAAATGTCTGCATTCACCTGTTGGCGTATTCCAAACCTAAACAGCAGGGGAATGTTGGATTCTTTCAGCAACATGGATGCATCTTAAAAACAGAATGTAGGTGACAAAGGCAGTTTGCCAAAAAGTATATATAGCATAAACACAAGCAAAACTGACTATTGTCTTATTTACAGATACATACATGTATGGTAAACTGAAAGGAAAAAAGGTAAAACAGTGATAGACAAAGTTTGCACTCCTGGCCCCTCCCTGGTAGGGAGACGGGGGAATAAGACTGAAAGAAGCAAGCGTGTAGTCAATCCTCAACTGACATTTGGGTTCTTAAGTCAGGTGGGGTGGGGGTTCGTAACTGTTTTCTTATTAGGCTTTAGTTCTTCATGTATGTTCTTTGGAATATATCAGATATTATACAGCCTTTTAAAATTTATTTTTATTTATTTATTTATTTTTTTAAGAAAAGCCCATAGATGGGAGAGTGAAACCGACTTAGCGTAGCAAAGAAACTGCAACCGTGGGCTTCCTTGAGAGAAAGAACACGAGGGAATGACCTGCTTGACAAGCAGAACCTCTGAAAGACTTGGAAGTTCTCGGCACCACTGCTGGCGGGCTTCTGGGGTGGACATAGACTAGGGATGATGGGATTCCCTTCCACCATCCACCTACCTTCTTCACTCATCATAGCTAGACGACTTCTCCCACCAGTAGACCTGAAGTTTACTTTCCGAACCCATGCTGTCCCGTATGGTAGCCATGGGTTACACAAGGCTGTCGAGCACCTGAACTGTGGCCATTTTGAACTAAGGTGTGCTACAAGTGTCAAGTATACATCTGATATTAAAGACTGAGTTTTAAAAAAGTGAAATGTCTCATTAATACTTTTTTATATTGATTACATGTTGAAATTACAGTATTTTGAATATACTGGGTTAAATGAAATGAAAATTCATCTTTTGTTGAAATGTGGCTTGCATGGTATTTCCATTAGACAGCACCTGGACTTACAGTTAGCAAAGTAGGAGACATCAGGCCCAGCAGAGGGGAGCCATGGAGGTGGAAAACAGAGGAATTAAGATAAATTCTCTATGGCAGCAAGTGAGAACCTCAGCCATCTCTTCCGCCCTGCCCCCCGATTGCTGGCACCCAGGTGTTTCCTCAGGCAGGGGATTGGAGGGATGTCTCCTGGAGAAACTCGCATGTCATAGAAGAGGTATAAGAGGTGTCAACATGATGGAGGGTTCTGGTCCCCACCTTGTGGCTCACCTGACCCTACCAACACCTGGCCTTTAGTGCTCACAGAGCCTCTGGGAAGCTGAACCACCTTCCCCCTAAACATGAGAGGCAGCCAGTGTTCTAGACTAGAAGAAGTCATCCACGGGATGCTCATCAGACTCTGGGCAAAGCATTCTAGACCAAAGGGCCAGAACAGAGTGGCTTGGGGTGGCCAGCTCTACTGTATGTAAAGCTGTGGTTAAATGTGAGAGCCTGGAACCAAGCTGCTGGAGCTGGTACTCCCACCTCCACTGGGGGTACCAGCCCTGCGGGTAGGTTGCTTTTTGAACTTCACTGTCCTCATCTGTAAGATGAGGAAAATAATAGTGTCTACCTCCTAGGGCTGTTGTGAGGCCAAATAGCATGATGCACAGACAGTTCTTGGAACAGACCACAGCACAGAATAATGCCTCAATATATATTAGCAGCTATTCTTATTTTATAATTAAGGGAACAAAAGTAGACTTTAAAAATATATTCTGACATCAGCAAAATGGCAGTTTAGGAAACTCCAAGTCCTCATTCCCCTACAGATACATTTTTAAAAGGCAACTAGAGCCATCGATGGTATGGCTCAGTGGATTGAGTGCCAACCTGCAAACAGAAAGGTCACCAGTTCAATTCCCAGTCAGGGCACATGCCTGGGTTGTGGGCCAGGTCCTGGGTGAGGGGCGGAGGTGTGAGTGAGAGGCAACTGATCGATGTTTCTCTTCCTCTGTCTCCCTCCCTTCCCCTTTCTCCAAAAATAAATAAAATATTTAAGAAGATTTTTGAAAAGCGACTAGAGACTGGCTACAATAACTATAGAAGCTCTAGAAATAGTCAGAGATCTACATTCAGGGGTGTCCAACCTTTGACATCTCTGGGCCACACTGGAAGAAGAAGAGTTGTCTTGGGCCACACATTAAATACACAAACACTGACGAAAACTATGAGCAAAAAAATAAATAAATAAATTTTAAGTCAATTTACAATTTTGTGTTGGTGTTGGGCTGCGTTCATAGCCATCCTGGGCGGCAGGTTGGACACCCAGCCGCAGGAGCACCCAGTCAAGGAAAAACCACTTTCAAATAGGGAATTTTGTAGCATCAACTCACCTGTGCCCTACTCCTTCCCCACTTAGCACACAGGTCTGAAGGAAGCAATAGCCCGGTCCCTAATTGCCTGCTTGTAAACAGGAGGGAGGGATCAGGGCAGACTTGACTTGAAACATTTTAACCTGTCTGGAGGTTGCCTGAGCCACTGATTTCCCTGTATGACTCAGAGCTCAAGCAGGGAAAACCAGCATAGCTCAGGTTTCAGGCTGTGAAAAGTAGGGGAAACAATTCAGGAAACAATTCAGGAAACCTTGCAGAGGTGGTGTGGGGGACCACAGAGCTTCAGATGCCTGCGGCAAAGGTCTAGTGGTGGAGGAATACAATAGAATATCTAAGGCCTTGAGAAGCTGGCTGGCACTGTCTGGAAAATTAAGACATTTAAAGCAGTTAGGTATATTTAGGAATAAAAAAAATTCACACTTAGGCCCAGAGAAGATGCAATTGCAAAGACTTGAGAAGACTGTAAGCTCAGAACAAGCTGTGCTAATTAATGAAGGTTTCCCCAATGCAAGGCTAGTCTGTGAAGACAAGGAGAGGTGGCTCTTCCCCTCATGCCTAATTTTTTTTTAAAGATTTTATTTATTTTTTAAAGAGGGGAAGGGAAGGAGAAAGAGAGGGAATGAAACATGAGTGTGTGGTTGCCTCTTGCATGCCCCCCACTGGGGACCTGGCCCCCAGGCATGTGCCCTGACTGGGAATTGAACCAGTGCCCCTTTCAGAGCGTGAGTTAGCAGGCCCATGCTCAATCCACTGAGCTACACCAGCCAGGGCCCATGCCTAATTTTCAACAACAGCAAAATCACAAGGCATGAAGCCGAAGAGGAACACCTGGCCCACTTAAAGGAATAAAATTAAGCAGCAAAAACTGTCCCTGGCATACTAGACAGAGGCTTTAAAACTATATTGAATGGGCTCAAAGGGCTAAAGGAAAAATACAAAAAACTAAAGGTAACTGGGAAAACAATATATGGAGAAAATGAGAATACCAACAAAGAGAAAGAAATTATTAGAAGGAAAAAATACTATAACGGAATTGAAAAATTCACTATTGGGGTTCAACAGACAGAAGAACCACTAAATGAATGTTTTTTTAAAAATCTTTTTTAAAATGGATTTCTCTTAGGCGGGGGGAGAGAAACATCAGTTTTTTTTGTTCCACTTATTTATGCATTTATTGGTTGCTTCTTATATGCGCCCTGACCAGGGAACCCACAACGTTGGCATATCAGGGTGACACTAACCAGCTGAACTACCTGGCCACAGCCAGAACAAAGTGAACTTGAAAACAAGATGTTGGAAAGTATATATTTTGCCGTGTATAACACACTTTTTGCCCAGTTTTTTGAGGGAAAAATAAGGATGCGCATTATACATGGGCATAATGATTACATACCATGGGTATGATAATCTTGTGTGTGATGTGCACAAAAACATGGGTGCACATTATACACAGCAAAATACAGTGTGTTACCAAACAAAAAAGGACATTCGTCTGCCTGCCACCACAAAAGCTACACTGAGGCAGGCACTGCTGTAAAAAGGAAGCGTTTCATTCAGGTGCCGTGTGATCTGGGAGAATGGCAGACTCCCCATCTCAAAGCCCGTCTCCTCAGCAAGACCAAGACAAAAGCCAATGTCCAGAATTCCTGCTCCAATTTTTTTTAAGATTTTGTTTATTCATTTTTTGAGAGAATGGGGAAGGTAGGGAAGAAAAGGAGAGAAACATCAATTTGTGAAAGAAACATTGATAAGCTGCCTCTCCCACATGCCCTAGCTGGGGATCAGGCCAGCAACCCAGGCAGTGTGCCCTTACTGGGAATCAAACCAGTGCCCCGCCTTGCAGGATGATGCCCAACCAACTGAGCCGTACCAGCTAGGGCTCTGCTCCAATTTAAAATACAATCCTTTGAGTTCTGGCCAAGATGGAGGCATAGCTGGTCATGCTGAGCCTCCTCTCACAACCAAGATTAAGGACAACAAAAATATAGAAACAAAAAAAAGAAAACCCAACCAGGACAGAGAGAAAATTGAATAGTGTGGGAGTCCAACAACGATTCACCCAGACCGGTAAGAGGGGCGGAGTCGGTGGCCCGGGGAGTTGGGTTACAGCACCAGGCACGCACTCACCCCAGGTGCACAGGCGTTGGCGTTGCCAAACTGGAGCGGACCCAGCGAGGCGCACAAGGCAGCTGACCATGGACTGTGGGCACGAATTCGTAAACCAGGCAAAAATGGGCAAAGGACGGACTGCACGATACAGGGCCCCAGTGCCGGGAAGTGAAGCCTAGATGCACCCATTGAAAATACTTGTGGGGGCTGAGGCGCCGGGAGGGAGTTCGTTGGGGAGACCCACCCACATGGAGGTCGGCACCAGAGGGGCCCAATTTGACAGGTGAAGAAGGCTGAAGGGACTGGAATCCTCAGAGCTCAGAGCAAGCACCATTGTTCCCTCTCAGACCCTGCCCCCACATCTAACATTATAACCCAGCAACTGGGCTGCCCCGCCCTGGGGAACATCTAAGGCTCCGCCCCTCACTACATAACAGTCATGACCAGACAAAAACAGAAAGACCAAAACCAAGGATGGCTCAGATGGGAGAGCAGACCAGGGCACCAGAACTGATTCACCTGAGCGACCAGGAGGTGGTCAGCCTATCAGATGCAGCACTCATAGCACTGGTAGCTAACCTATCAGAAGCACAGTTCAAAACTCTGGTGATTAGGAAGCTCACAGAATTGGTTGGCTTTGGTCGCAAATTAGAGGAACAAATGGAGGCTACAATAAGTGAAATGAAGAAAAATGAACCAATAGAGATGGGAGGAAAACTGGGACTCAAATCAATGGAGTGGACCAGAAGGAAGAAGGAAACAACCAAACAGAAAAGAAGGAAGAAATAAGAATTCAAAAAAATGAGGAGAGGCTTAGGAACCTCCAGGACATCTTTAAACGTCCCAACATCCAAGTTATAGGGGTACCAGAAGGGGAAGAGGAAGAGCAACAAGTGGAAAACTTATTTGAACAAATAATAAAGGAGAACTTCCCCAGTCGGGCAAAGGAAATAGACTTCCAGGAAGTCCAGGAAGCTCAGAGAGTCCCAAAGAAGTTGGACCCAAGGAGGAACACACCAAGGCACATCATAATTAAAATGAAGGAGAGAATTCTAGAAGCAGCAAGGGATAAGGGGACAGTCACCTACAAAGGAGTTCCCATCAGACTGTCAGCTGATTTCCCAAAAGAAACCTTACAGGCAAGAAGGGGCTGGAAAGAAGTATTCCAAGTCCTGAAAGTCAAGGACCTCCACCCAAGATTGCTCTATCCAGCAAAGCTGTCACTTAGAATGGAAGGGAAGAGGCCCTGGCTGGTGTAGCTCAGTGGATTGAGCACGGGCCTTCGAACCAAAGGATCTCGGTTTGATTCCCAGTCAGGGCACATGCCTGGGTTGCAGGCCAGTTCCCGGCAGGGGACGCACGAGAGACAACCACACATTGATATTTCTCTCCCTCTCTCTCCTTCCCTTCCCCTCTAAAGATAAATAAATAAAATCTTAAAAAAAAAAAAAAAGAATGGAAGGGAAGATAAAGTGCTTCTCAGATAAGGTCAAGTTAAAGGAGTTCATTATCACCAAGCCCTTACTATATGAAATGCTAAAGGGACTTACCTAAGAAAAAGAAGATAAAAAATAGGACAGTAAAAAGACAGCAAACTCACAAATATTAACAACTTCACCTAAAACAAAAGCGACTAAGCAAACAACTAGACCAGGAGCAGGAACTCAGAAATGGAGATCACATGGAGGGTTTGTAACAGGGGAGTGGGAGGAGGAGAGAGGGAGAAAAGGTACAGAGAATAAGTGGCATTGACAGTGGATAGAAAATAGACAGGAGGAGGGCAAGAATAGTGTGGGAAAAGTAGAAGCTAAAGAACTTATGAAACATGGACATGAACTAAAAGGGGGGAATATGGGTGGGAGGGGGTATGAAGGGTAGAGGGGAATGATGGGGGAGAAATGGGACAACTGTAATAGCATAATCAATAAAAAATAAAATACAGTCCTTTGAAGCCCACAGGCAGTTGCTATGTGGTCATCCAGGTGGCCTAGCTTGTTCCTAGCTGTTGTCTGTTCCAGGGTCCCTCTTGTGTGGAGCTGCTGGGGCTGCAAGGTCGCATACTATGGTAAAAGAGGGTACACTCGTCAAAAAAAAGACAGATTCTCTCCTGGAGGCCATGGGCCACAGGAAGAGAACAGGCGAGTCCACCATCAGAGTGCAGGTCACAAGCCAGCTAGCCAGGAGCAGGAGAGAGCAAGAGTTTCTTTGTTCCCCTAGGACTGTATTAATTTGGGTGTGGGACAGGCCAGGTGCTCTCTGAAAATGACCAATCAGCTTCCCAAACTTTCCCTCGCTTTGTGTGGGTCCACCTCCCACCTGATCTCTTTCCCCTCAGGCTAGACTGACAGGTTGCTTTGGTCCAGCACCGCCCCCTGCCACCATTTTTACTTTTGTGGTGCTTGTGCCTGTCTTCCCCTGGTACCACCCCCAATCTGACAGGGGAGGGCTTTTCACCTGGTCAGTGTAAGCACCTCCCCTTGCCGCCATGCTGGCCACAGGGGAATCCAGCACCCCTATGACCTCCCCACAGTAACAATTAGTCTTTGGAACAAAATGAACAGAGAAAGGTAAGCAGAGCCTTGGGGACTTAGAGGCTCACCCAACAGCAGAGGAATACACATTTTTTCCTCCAGTGCACATGAAACATTTCTTATGATAGAACATGTATTAGGCTACAAAGCAAGTCTTAAATTTAGAAGCAACTTTAAATTTAAAAGATTTAAATCATAGAAAGTATGGTTTTTAATCATAGTAGAATGAAACTGGAAATCAACAGAAGGAAACTAGAAAATTCATAAATACATGGAATTTCACCAACATACTCTTAAGAAGTCAGTGTCAAGAAGAAATCACAAAGCACCTGGCTGGCATAGCTCAGCGGATTGAGCTTGGGCTGCGAACCAAAATGTCACTGGTTCGATTCCCAGTCAGGGCTCATGCCTGGGTTGCAGGCCAAGTCCCCACTTGGGGGCACACAAGAATGAACCACACATTGATGTTTCTCTCCTTCCCTTTCTCTCTAAATAAAAATAAGAATAAAATCTTTAAAAAGAGACATTTAAAAGAAATCACAAAGGAAATTAGAAAATATCTTGAGACAAATGAAAACACAGCATAGCAAAACTAATGGGATGCACTGAAAACAACACTGAGAGAGAAATGTATAGTTGTAAATGCTTAAATTTTCAAAAGAAAGATTTCAGATCTATAGCCTAACTTTACACTCAAAGGAACTAGAAAAAGAAAACTAAACCCAAGGGTAGCAGAAGATAGAGGAAGGGAAACAGTTGAGAAAAAAATCAATAAAATCAAAGATCAACAAAATTGACAAACCTTTAGCTAGATTGACTAAAGAGAGAACATCCAGATAAGTAAGCTGGGACATTACTAACAGTTTTGTAAAAATAAAAAGGATTATAAAAGAATATTCTGAGGAATTATCTATCAACAAATTGGATAACCTAGACGAAATGGACAAGTTCCTAGAAACAGGACCTGCCAAAGGGAAATTGAAGGCCAGTATCCCATGAACACAGATGCAAAAATCCTGGACAGTACGAGCAAACAGAATTTAAGGGCACATTGAAAGGATTCTGCACCATGACCAAATATGCACTTGTTCTTGTAATACAAGGATGGTCCAACAAACTCAAATCAATATATATACCACACTAAAAGATTAACAGATTATTGGGGTTGGGCGGGGGGACACCACACAACCATCTAAATGTGGAAAAAGTGTTTGTCAAAATTGAACGTTCTTTCCTAGCACCAACCGCAAGCCCAGGCTTTCTGACCTGTGCTTGTGACCACCCAGCTGTAGATTGGAGGTTTCAGAGATCCCTTCCTAAAGCTCAGTTAATTTGTCAGAATGGCTCACAGAAATCAGGAAAACGTCTTTTCTGATTTCTAGATTACTGACTTACTACAAAGGATGTTAGAGGATATGAATCAACAGCCAGATGAAGAGATGCATGGGGTGAGGTCCCAAACAAAGGAGCTCTACTGGTGAGAAGCCAGGGGTCCACACTGGCACTTGCGAGGGTTAGGCTCCCCGGTGGGAAAAGGACTGGGCAGTCCTGTGTTCTTAGGCAGTCTCCATTATATAGTGGTTTTTAGAATATTCACAGAGTTGTACAGCCATCACCACAATTAATTTTAGAACATTATTGTCACCCCAAATGATGAGCAAGCACTCTCCCTTTCTTGCCAAGCCTAAGCCCTGGGCAACCACTAATCTACCTCAGTCTCTGTGGATTTGCCTCTTCTGAGCATTTCACAGAAATGAAGTCACACACCATGTGGTCTTTGTGTCTGGCTTCTTTAACTCAGCATAATGTTTTTAAGGTTCACCATGTCATTTTCTTTTTTACTTTTATTTAAACCTATTATGTACTTAAAAAAAAAACTTGTATGTGTCCTGTTAGTCTTTCAACTTTTAACAGCTTTATTGATATAATTTCTGTACCATAAGATTCACTGGTTTTAAAAGTGTACAAGTTAGTGATTTTTGATAAATGAACTGAATTCTGCAGCTATCCGCCACAGTAATTTTAGAACACTTTTATCACCCTCAAAAGTTCCCTGTGTCCATTTGCAGTTACTCCCTGTGCCCTCCCCCGTTCCCAGTGACCTACTCATCTGCTTTCTGTCTCTTACACAGTTGCTTTTCTGAACATTTCATATAAAATGAATCATATAATTTGTGCTCTTTTGCTTCTGGCTTCTTTCACTTAGCATAATGTTTTTGAGGTTCATCGTGCGTCAGTAGTTTGTTCCTTTTCTTCACCAAATACTCCCTTCTGTGGATAACACCACATTTCGTTTAACCATTCATTGTTTGCCGGGTATTTCCATTGCTTCCCCTTTGCGGCTAAAGCGGCATGAACATAGGTGTACACGTTTTTGACAGGACATATGCTTTCATTTCTCTTGGGCAAATATGGAGGAGTAGGAATTCTGGGTCATGTTGTAAATTTATCTTTAACTTTTTAAGAAACTGCCAATTAAGACCTCCTTAGCAGGATCTCTGTACTAATTTTGCCCCAGTTGTAGATCTATCACAGATTCTGCCAGAATCGCTTTGTACCCTTTTCTCCTGGAGACCTCTGACTGCGCTGGTCAGAGCTAGTGCTGGCAGGGCCTGCTGCCCGCTGTCCTGGCTGCCCTCTTGGGCACTCCCTTCACCATCAGCATGGGAGAATCCGGCTTCTCCTTGTCTCTCTCTCTCTTTTCCGGTTTCCTGTTTTGGGTTATTCCCTCATTTAAGCTATGTACTGCCTCCTTCAATTCCTTCTGCAGAAAAGGAGCACAGGAGACAAAAGTTTTTGATTCCTTGTTTGAAAATGCCTTTATTTTACCCTCACATGTGATAGGTTGGACTGAATTTTAGAACTATAAGCTAGAAATCCTTTTCCCCTATAGTTTTGAAGATCTTCCTCCATCTTTTAAAAGCTCCCAACATTGTTGATGGTTCTTTGAAGGTATGTAACCTGTTTCTTTCTCCCTGGAAATTTTATTTTTGGTACACTGTGCTGGCCACTAAGAGGACCTTTTATTTTGGAAATGCATGCCTTTCAGCTTAGGGAGAGAAACCACTAGTTGTTTTTGTTTGTTTGTTTGTTTGTTTCCTCCTCCATGCATTTAGTCTCTGTTTCTAGAACTCCTGTTATTGGAAATGGGAGCTCTGGCACTAATGTTCAGTTTTTTTAGTCTCCAGTTTGCCATCTCTTCATCTTTTTATTTTACTTTTAGGAAGTTTCTACTTGCACCACATCTTTTAAGGAGCTTTTATTTTTGCTGTCATGTTTGCATTTATTTTCAAGAGAGCTTTTTCTTTGGGGGGGCGTGTTGTCTTGTTCTGTGGGTACAATAGTCTTCGCTTTGAGGATGTTAACGGTGTTTGTTTAACTTTTCATCTACCTGTACTCATTTCTTACGTGCTGTTTTCCTTTGTGGTCTTGGTCCCTATTTATCTCATTTGAAGACTCTCCTCAGGTGGCTGGGCCTGGCCTGTCTGCTGCATAGGGCAGAGCTCCTTGGAGCTCCCGGGCCTCCCTGGAGGGTGAACCAACTAGACTGTCTCCACTAGGGATCTCCTCCCCGTTTGGACCTTTTCCTTGGGCTGGCCAGATTTTCCCATAGAGGAGTGTTCATTCTGCTTGGAGGCATGGGTTCTGGAAGCTTAGTGGAGGAGCTGGGAGTCTGCCCTCCCTTCTCTAAATGCAGAACTCTGACTTTCAGCTGAACTTGCCCCACAGCCCAGCAACACTTGTGTTACCTCCTCATCAGTAACTCACCCATATTTTGCTAGAGTGGAGGGTGGGGAAGGTTGCCTGACCACACCAAGTGCAGAGGGTGGAGTCTGGGTCTGGGCATGTCAGCTGTCTTCTCCCCTGAATTTTAAGGTGAGAAATCTCAGATCTACAGAAAAGCTACAAGAATAGTACAATGAATGCTCACACAGCCTTTACCTGCATTCACCAACTGATAGCATTTTGCCACAGTTGCTTTCTCTACATAGGTTTTTCTCCTGAACCTGCTGAGAGTGTGTTACTGATATGGCATTTACAAGCAGTCTCCAGACATCTGTCGTCTAAGAATGAGAGCAGTCCTGTGATAATCACAATATGCTTCTACATGGGAAAAAACTCACCACACTATTGTATTATATATATAGCCCATATTGAAATTTCTAAAAGTGTGCCAAAAAATGTTTTTTACAGGGTCTGGTGTTTGTTTTGTTTCTTTAAAACCAGGATTTATTCAAAAGTGACATATCTCATGTTCTTGACATCTTGCTATGTTCTTTTTTTTTAAACAGTTTATTTTTTTTTTATCTTTAGAGGGGAAGGGAAGGAGAGAGGGAGAGAAATACCAATGCGTGGTTGCCTCTTGTGCGTCCCCTGCCAGGAACTGGCCTGCAACCCAGGCATGTGCCCTGACTGGGAATCCAACTGTGATCCTTTGGTTTGCACGCCAGCACTCAATCCACTGAGCTACACCAGCCAGGGCTTGCTATGTTCTTTAATCAAGAAATGTCCTGGCTTTTTTTCTTTTAATTGATCATACATATCACTGACATATTTGAAGAGTCCAGGCCAGTTTTGTAGAATGTCTTTCAATTTTTGACTTGTCTATCTATT
This sequence comes from Anoura caudifer, assembly GCA_004027475.1. Taxonomy (NCBI): domain Eukaryota; kingdom Metazoa; phylum Chordata; class Mammalia; order Chiroptera; family Phyllostomidae; genus Anoura; species Anoura caudifer. Next base: position 689,938 of record PVKU01000151.1, read on the forward strand.
CATTAATTCAGTTGAGACTTTTTTTTTTTAAACATCACAGATGAGATTTTTTATTTGTCACCATTAAATGTCCGAAATTTAAACAGATTCTTGGACTGGTGGCTCATATCCATTAGCTCGTTCAACTGTCTCACCCCCAGTAGCTCTTACAGAACTGTGGCCTTCACTGTGAAGCTCCGTGAGTTTTCCAGTTCAAACTTGGGCTTCTTCAGCATTTTTTTTTTAATTATATTTTATTGATTATGCTATTACAGTTGTCCCATTTTCCCCCCTTCATTACCCTCCACCCTGCACACCCCTCCCACCCACATTCCCCCCTTTAGTTCATGCCCATGTGTCATAAGTTCTTTAGCTTCTACATTTCCCACACTACTCTTGCCCTCCCCCTGTCTATTTTCTACCTACCATCTA